>JANAVB010004800.1:19990327-20187827 GCA_029216955.1 Iris pallida
CGACATGACGGTATACTCATACTGGCCATAGCGAGTCTGAAAGGCAGTCTTCGGAATGTCATCCCGCTTCACCTTCAGCTGATGGTACCCGGTACGCAAGTCAATCTTCGAGAACACCCTCGTCCCGCTTAACTGGTCGAACAAGTCATCAATCCTTGGCAAAGGATACTTGTTCTTGATGGTAAGGTTGTTGAGCGCCCTGTAATCAATGCACAGACGTACCGTACCATCCTTCTTGGGGACGAAAAGAACTGGCACGTCCCAAGGTGAAGAACTAAATCGAATAAAGCCCTTGTCCTCCAGCTCGTCGACCTGTCTCTTCAGCTCCGCTAACTCACTGTTGTTGATTCTATAGACGTGCTGGGAGATAGGCTCAGCGCCCGGCACTAGGTCTATAAAAAACTCAACATCACGATCTAGCGATATCCCGGGCAGCTCCTCGGGAAAGACATCCAAGAACTCAACAATGAGTGGATGTGGCAATACCGGCCCTGCCAACAACGTTCTGCAGAATCCATCTCCTGGCTCCGCTGCACCCCTGGTGAACTCATACTCTGGCTCTTCCGGCGGCCTAAACAGAATCCTGTCTCCTCTGCAGTCGATGCTAGCGTGGTGCATGCTCAACCAGTCCATACCGAGTACCACATCGTAACTCAAAAGTGGCATTACGAGCAAACACGCACTCAGCTCCCGGCCTCTCAAAGAAACTCTTCGCCCCTTGTAAACATTATTAACTAGGATGATGCCATTCCCAGTCATAATCTTGCAAGTCCTACCAAGATACTCAATAATAATATTGTGCCTAGGAGCAAAAGAAATAGACACAAAATTATGCGTAGCACCAGAATCAAATAAGGCCAAAGCTGGAAAAGAATCAAGCAGAATAGAACCTACGACAACATCCGCAATAGGCTCCATCTCCTCGGCTGCAAGAGTAAAGGCTCTACCCTGACCATCCCTCTGCTGGCGGTGCTGAACAAACTGCTGCTGCTGAGTCGGAAGTGGACCTCGCTGCGGAACTACCGGCACACTAGCTGGTACCCTCTGAACAGGTGCCCTCTGAGCTGCTCCAGTAACACGGGGGTTCTTGGGATACTCCCGCATCTGATGCCCAGTGGCACCACAAAAGAGACTCAGCCCCAGCCTCCTCCTGCAGAACTCAAAGAGGTGACCGGGCTTCTTGCAGAAGTGGCATGGTGGATCATCCTGCCCCGGACGCTGCTGAACCCTCTGGACAAGTGCCTTGGCCTGCACCAGCTGCTGATGATGCTGGAATGACTGATGCTGATGCTGAAGCTGAGGGTGCTTAGCAGCCCCGCGCTGCTACTGGCCCTCGAAAACAAATCACGATCCCTCTTCTGCTTCAAGCCCCACTCCCTCTCTACCTTCCGAGCCTCCGCATAAACCTCTGCATATGTCGCATAGAAAGAAGGGATCAGGATCTTGATATCCTATGTCAATCCCTCCCGGAAGCGCTCTGCTCGGATCACTGTCGCTCACCATGTACTCGGCGTATCGGCTCAGCCGGTCGAACTCTGCCGCATACTCCTCCACAGTCATACCGCCCTGCTGCAGGTTCTGGAACTGCTGCACTAGGCCGATCTTATCTGTGGGGGAAAAGAACTTCTCTCTGAATAGGGCCCAAAACTCAGCCCAAGTATGGCCCTTTCCTGCAAGTGCCGGCTCGTTTCGGAACCATGTCCGGACAACATCTAACAACTGTAAGCCAACCGCCTCGACCTTCAGGTCATCTGCCAGGCGGGAGGCCCTCATCTGACGCTCGATATCCTCGAGCCAGTCATCAGCATAGATAATGCCCTCGGTCCCCTTGAAATCCCTCGGACCCAACTTCTTGAAAGCCTGGATGTCCTCGATCTTCTGTTGCTGCTGCTGCACCTCCCTCTTTGGAGCCCCATGCTCCACTGCCGCCATAGCCAACCTGTGTGCATCCTCTATTCCCTGGTACATGGTCTATGTCTGCCTCAACTGAGCCTCGTGCTGGGCCCGCTGGGACTCCAGCACCTGCTGAAAGAACGCGAGCATCTGCCCCATGTCTGTGGACAAAGAAGGCAACGGAGGAATAGCTTCCGCCATCACCAGAGGAGTCCCCTGCTGAGGAGGAAGAAAGCCCCTGACAGCTCCCGTCGTAGCCCCCGACACTACGAGAAGAGCACCCGCAATGACCCCAGGGACAGTCATCGAGAGTGCTGGAGAAGTACCCCCGAGAGCCCCAACGGAAGTCCCATCTGCAGGGGAAGTGACCGGAGCCTGTCCGCCAGAGGTAGCAGACCTCTCCGTCTCCCCGTGCTCCTCACCGGGAGAATAAGTCATAACCATCCTGGAGACAGATTGAAAAGAAGATATCAATATGGCACATAAAGGACAATACCAAGGGAGGACAGCTAGAATGCAGTAAATGAATATCAAAGACGGTAAGCAAGATAAGCAGGGAAAGATCCTACTGTGATTGAGTACTCTTAGCCTACTACCTCCTATATGTAACACAGGCTCGTAGTCAACACTATAAGACGAGTGCCGCTACGACATCGCACTAATTGTGACTTTATGACCTGCGTGGGCTACAACTAAAATGTGTCACGACTCGTACCCGCTATAAGGCCACGTGTACGTGACAATGCCCAGCCCTCACCGAAAAAACGGCGTGGAACGCTGTAGGTTTTCTACTCTAACAACAGTTTATATATATATCAAAAACCTATTGAGAATATGGTCAACTCCGAACGGAGGACAAGCAATGAATATATATGAGTGCTCAATCACAACTCTAAAATGATAAAGTAAAGACTGAAAGATAAAGACAACAAGACAATAAAATATAACCTGTCAAGTCCAAACACAAATAATATACAAGTCCAGTCTCTAATACAATCCAAATGTAATACAGTCTCAAAAGTAACCGGAGACAAGGTCCAGTACAAAAGACCTACTCTAACTAAGCAAGTGGTAAAGTCTCGTCAGGCGGAGCTAAGCCCTGTTGGACTAAGTCTAAGCCCACTACGTCATCCGAACCATAGTAGGTACTGTAATCACCCTCATCAGCATCTGTAATATTTTTTCAACATATCCAGTCAGGATGGAACGAGTACATATATCTCATAACAGATCTCAAGATAGAATAAAAGCTATAAGACTGTAAGTAGAGCATATACAATGAATCATAGAGTGTACATGTATGTATCACGGCATGGTAAGCTGTAGAGCTAGAGCTAGAACAAGAAAGTAGAATTGAATCATGGTATGTACACAAGTCAAGGTAAGCCATATGTCCAATGTGTGTGAGTAGTAGTTTCAGCTTGTGATCGGCTTGGGTACCTGTCAAGAACTGGCCTGGCAAGTCATATGTGTGGTATATGACTTACACTGTTCGAGAATGCGGGATGGATCTGATCACAGGCATAAGCTACTACTCCTCCTACCCCAACTGGTAGAATAGATCCAAACAGGACACGTCATTGCACGGGATTCTAATGAGAAGGTAGCGAACCTTCTCTAGAATCAGTGACCATATATTGAGCAAGAGCTACAAGGGAGCTTGCACAATATATCCCAACCTAAGAAGGAGAAACATCTCTCGTCGGGATCCAGGAATACCAATCCGTGAGAACCATGTGTCAGGAATAAGCATATCAACACTAAGTACATGAATCATAACAGTTATCATAAATTGGAAATAAGTTATCAGAGAATGTACTCGCCTGTAAGATGATAAAATATGTCAATCGGATCCACTGCAGTGTCTCAAGGACCTATAGAGAATAAGACGTATCAATACTATGTTTAGAAAGTAAAGTCAAATCAAATTAAATCCTATTAAGTCATTCTAGGTCAAGACATGTCTAGTTGGGTCAATCTTGGTTATGGAAGAACATTGAAAGTCAATCCGAATCAAACTAGGTCGAAAGTTGACTTACAGTTGACTTTTGGTCAACGGGTCAACTCTGGTCAACTCTAGGTCAATCCTAGGTCACTGGTGACTAACAGTTGAGTTTTGGTTAACTGTCCAAGTTTAATGGAATTTGGGACTAAATTGGGTAAAGTGTTGACCCATAGTTGACTTTTGGTCTAAAAAGTCAACTGGGGTCAAGACTAGGTCTATGCGACTATTTCTAATCATTACCAACCCTTACAACCCATATCCAAGTCCATCTTGGACTTCGAAACTCAAATCTTGGCCGTAGGCTAATATCCTATTTTACCCTTTAAAAAGGTAAAATTCTAACTTAGGCAATTACATAGTTAGCCTACCTACGCTTGGTATTTTGACCCGTGCTCCCTAGGGTAGTATGATACTAGCCTATACGTTCATTACCTACCAAAATACCTTGGTAGAGTGGACGTCTAGTCTATCTTACGGCCTATTGCCGATATCTTGATTAAATCAAGATACGCAATGGTACGACGCGATACCGTTGCCCTACGACCCCGATTTCCACTCGGGAGCCTACCCGTAAAGTCTAATCTATATAATCTAGGTCTCCCCCAAGTTTCATCTCATTCCGACGCTCGGAGCTCCGTTTCACCCTCTAACTCGAACTCCTCTAAATCCTATTCTTCTAATTCTTACCATTCTAATTCTTCTAACTTCTTCTAATTCTCTTCTTCTCCTCCTTACTGTAGAAGCATGGAATTTCACAACCAGAAAGCCCATGCGCCAGGCATTTTATGCGCCAGAACTCAGACAGCTAATCAAATAAGCCATAGACATTCGAAGAAGGACTTTTTATTTATATATATAAAAGTCTATTACATGTCTAGAAAAGGTTGTACAAAGGAGAATTTCTACAAAGGAAGGATCCTAGATCTACAGCCAACAGCCACCATTGGCCTTCCAGATAGGCGCAGCAACCACCATGC
The DNA here is from genome assembly GCA_029216955.1 of Iris pallida. NCBI lineage: Eukaryota > Viridiplantae > Streptophyta > Magnoliopsida > Asparagales > Iridaceae > Iris > Iris pallida. The sequence continues at coordinate 19,995,203 of JANAVB010004800.1, forward strand.
ACCTTCCGATAGGCGCAGCAGCCACCATGCGCCTTCCAGATAGGCGCAGCAACCACCACGCGCTGTCAGCCAGGCGCAGCAGATGTCATGCGCCTCCAGCCAGGCGCATCCTACCATCTCTTCAGCAGCTCAGTTATGTGCATCCAGCTCAGTTATGTGCATCCCTTCAGCAGCTCAGTTATGAGCAACTCTTCCAACCAGGCTCACCTGGCCGAGCAGAGCCCAGTTATGTGCCGCTCTTCCAGCCAGGCTCACCTGATAAGTGCTTCGCCAAGCAAAGCATTTAACCCTCTGGCTGGAACCAAGGAAGAGAAGAGCACCGCAAATGCTGTGGCCAGGGGAGGCTTCGAAAGAGCCTCCAAAGACCAAGGAAGACCGTGATCGAAATCATGGCACAAGCTTTGAAGGAAGAGAGAGCCTAGCACCACCATTCCGATCTACGGCTCTTCCGAAACAATGGAGACGAGACCCGAACATCCCTATCTTTGGATGCAACAGGCACCTTCCGCCTGCCTCAGAAGCCCTCGACTCCGTCTTTTGGATGAAACAGTCACCTTCAAGTGCATCGAAGACAACACGACGTCTCATCTTTACCCTCGGGAGCACTTCGTCAACAGAATGCACCCACATATCCAAGTTCATGTTGGAAGTACGTGAGGGAATGAGGAGCAAACCTTCTCTCCATGCCACTATTTATAGGCCGGGCAAATCAAACCCACGCGCCAAGTGGATGACTCTCCGAATTCTGTGCAATGAATTTGCATTAAATGGATGAACCGGACGCCTCAAATTCAGCCAAACGGCTATTTATAGCACTCGAGGAGCGAGACAGCCGCATCATTAAAGGACATGTCGGATGCGCCAGCCGCATCACATGGACACACCCTCCAGCATCAGGCGTATCACACAGACGTGCCCTACAGTACCCGGCGCATCACAGAGGATGCGCCCTCCTTCACATCTCTATGCCGAGTGGAACACCAACCAATGTGCCCACTCAGCTGTCCATCGAACGTCACAAACATTAAATGCTGAACTGACACCAGAGTTGGTAGCACGCTTCCCAAAGTCTGAACAGTTGACAGCTTTTTTCAGAGAACGAAGCGTCGGCAACGTCAGCATCATCATGACTCTATTCCGATGGCTACTGCCACGTGGCCATCCGCATGCGCCTCTATGGCCATGCGTCCAAATCGCCATGTGCCTCTACGGCCATGCGTCCAAACCAGCATGTGCCTCAAAAGCCATGCGCCTCAGACCCTTCACTGATCCCTAAAGACAGAAAAAGAGTCTCCAGTTGAAGCTTTGCATGCGCTTCAAAAGCCATGCGCCCCAAACTGATCTCTGATCCCGAAAGACAGAAAGAAGGTCACCTGCATGCGCCTTAAAAGCCATGCGCCCTAAATGGTTTGTAACTCCTAAAGGTTATGAGCCGCAACCTCCTCCTGCGCCCAATCAAGGCGCAGCTCACCAGATCACTACCCCCCCAAATCCGAGATCTTCGAGCCATGGGTCGATGACACGTGTCCTTTGACTCAACTCGTCCAAGATTTTAGCAACAGAAAGATCTTCTCCTCTGCTACGTGCCGGCTCACAACAGCAGTATGAAGAGTTCTCCTCCTCAATCAGGGCGCATCATCTACGCGCCCCCATCAGCAACTTCTACGTGGCGTCCCCACACACCGGCGCATCCTACATGCGCGCATGAGCAGCCAGCCTGCAAAACTATAAATAGAGGGATCTTCTCCTTCACACACAGACAGAATCCATAACGAACATATAAGGAATCACCAGAGAGGCAGATACAGACACTCAACGTCTTCCTCCTCTCAGCAAGCTCCAGCACCCAGAGCAATCCACACCTTCAAAGAACCGATAACCGTCGTCAGCCGGTCAACGGAGTCAACGCATTACCACTCGCTCCATTGGCACTAAGGACCCAGCTTAAACAAAAGTATACTCCTAGGACTACATTTAAGTCCTACATTGTAACACTGTTCTGTTTGTATTAAAGTTTTCAATCAAACAATTTTAATGGCAAACAAGCTGGCGACTCTGCTGGGGACTTCTTTCTCCTCTTCCGAGAAAGTCGTGTCACAGGCCGACGACGTGAAGGTGGACTCCTCCCACAAGACGCTGGTCGTGCGCCTCAATCAACAGGCGTACGAGGAGTTCATTTCTGAAGGAAGTGTGAGTCCTTCGAAGCGGCTACCAAAGCCGAAGAAGATCCGCACGGCCTGGGTGCGCAAGGTCGACGCCTCGGGCACCACCACTGAAGGGGATACAGCAATCCAGCCTTCCCTTCCTGCTGACGTTCTCAGCAACCAAGGTGCGCCCGCCGATGCAGCGCATCTCTTGGGGAAGCGTGCGACCGACCACGTTCCCCAGCTATCTCCCTCTCAGGCGAGGAAGATACGTCGACGGAGCAGGGGCGCAGCCAATGCCCCGCACATCACCTCTGATGCGTCACAAAAAGCCTATGTCTTTGACAGACTCACTCGCTGTAATGGCGAGGAGAATTTGGATGCTGAGTACTATGCGCCCCAGCGGGCTGGTACAAAAAAATCCAAGGCGTCATGGGCCATGCGCCACAAACGTGCTATGCCAGCAGCCGGCCAGAGGCACGCGCTCGTCATCACGCGCGCTGCCGATGGCAAGCTGTACAAGGTTGACTCAAGTGCTTCTGCACCAACAACGAGTCGATCTTCAAAGTCCTCATCTCGCTTGGGCGCATCTACTGCGTGCACGACCAAGTCGAGAGAGGCAAACTCAGTGGTCTTGAACTCCCGCGCCTCCTCTGGTTGTGCGTTTGAGGTCCGTTCAAGTCACTTCAAATGTTGTGGTTCCCCCACTACTGATCGTGATGCCTGCTTGGTATTAGATCAGGGGGCGCAGCACTCACCTGACCACCCCGGTGTTTGGCCTTGCCATACGTCTGAAGGGGGTATGAAGGCCCACTCTCCTCCAATGACCTGTGCAACATGATCACTCACAAGTGCCGGTCAGGAGAGTCGACCAACAAGCACGATGCGCCTCTCACGGGGCATACTTGTGTGGTGGTCACCATCAACTGCTGTTGCAAGGCGGCAGCTCTACCAAGACAGTCGGTCTTCCAACGATTACAATCATCGACACCTCTCCGATGTCGCCTTGGGACAAAGGTGTCAGCTGAAGAGGAGCCAAAGGTGGCTTCATGCAACGTGGTCTCCAACTCCTCATCAATCCGGAAGACGACTGCCAATTCCTCGTCTTTATCCAAAAGCCAGCTGAGGAAAACCAAGGCAGCTGTCTCGACCTCTGGAGTGTTTGAAGGCACTCGGTCGAGGAAGAAGTCCTTGGAGGAAGCTGGGGGTAGCCAGACCCTTGTTGAGCCTCCTTCCGAAGACGAAGATGTCCAAAGCACAGCTGCGGCGGATCTTCATCATCAAGACGAGATTACTCTCCCTGAAGCCCCTCAAAATGAGGATGCCCTCCAGGATACTGCCGGGGGTAGTTCTGGAAACGAAGAGGTCCTTCAAGATGGAGCTAAGGGCAAGCAGACCCTTGCAGATGCACCTATTGGAGATGAACTCCAGAATGTGGCTGGGGGTGGCCCAACACCAGGAGAAGTGACTCCCCCACATGAGAGTGAGACCGAAAGCGAAGCCTCAACCAATCCATCCACTCCTGGCCGTGTCAGGACGATATACATGGCTGGGGATGATGTCGAGTCTGATGCGCCGTCACAGGACATAGTCCAGCGCATAAACTCATTGGAGGGAGGACTCAAAACCCTCTCTGCCTCTATGCAAGCACTAACTCAAGCAGTGTTTGAGATGCGGTCGGCCTTGATCAGGACACCTTCAACTGGTCCTGACCCAGGAGCTAATGGGGAGTCGAGTGTGCCCCTCCAACGGGCGCCCTCGGATACAGAAGCACCTCGGACCTCGGAGCCCTCAAACGCTCCAATCCAGATGGTACCTCCTTCCCCGACTCCTAGCTCTACGGAGGATGTGGTCGAAATGATCAAAGACCTGCGGGAGCGCTTCGAGTCCAAGAACAGGCAAGAGGAACGCCAGAAGATGGGCATTCCCCAGCCTTATCCCCTCGAGTGGAACAAGGTGGTTTATCCCCCAAAGTATAAACCACAAACACTCACCCCATACGACGGGAAGGACTCTCCGCGACGGTACCTGACGTACTTCCAGTCACAGACAGGGCATCTTCCGAAGGAGGACGCGCTCCTCACCAGTATCTTTGTCGGGGCCCTGAAAGGAGTGGCGTATGACTGGTACTATAGCCTCCCCGACAATTCCATATCGTCCTTCGACGACCTGACGTGCCTCTTCCTTGACCGCTTCTACGACGGCGGAAAGGACATGACGATGGCGTCTCTCATAGAGATACGTCAGAAGGAGAAGGAAATGGTTCGGGCGTTCATCGAACGCTTCCGACAGGCTTGCTTCAGGCTACCTCCAGGCATGCCAGAACATGCGCTCCTCTCCGCTTGCAGCATGAACATGTTGCATGCAGTAAAGCTCTGGCTCAACTCTACTCCCCCTCCTGACTGGAGCTTCCTGATCATCGAAGCTGAAGCTGCAGAAAAGAAGGCGGCCAATGCACGTCTTCTGGGTGTCAGCTTCCCCGCCTTTGACGATAAGGGGAAAAAGTCCGCAGCTAACAGCTCCGGACGAGAAGCAAAGGGGAAACAGGCATTGACTGTTAATGCCTCAAAAGGCGCATCTGCGCCTACTCAGAAGCCTCCACTGGCACCAAGACCCAAGGAGGTTTATTCATTCAATGATGACGACACCCTGCAACTTTTCGAGATACTGAAGCAGGGTGACAAGATCAAGCTACCGGACCCAAAGCGGCCCGATGAAGTTGGGAAAGTGGACAACCCAAGGTACTGTCACTACCATCGGTTTGTCGGACACCCGACCAGGGACTGCTACGTCCTCAAGAATTACATCCAGCGCATGATTAATGCGGATGTAATCTCTGTCGACTATGAAGAGAAGACGGTGTCGGCCAATGTGGTTTCGCTTTAGTTCGGCACCTTGCCGCCAACTACCACACAAGATGGCGTCGTCCCCATCCCTAAGGCGACAAAGGAGGTGTTAAACTTACCACCTACTCGTGACAATGTGAGTGGACTCACCCCGCTCACCACATCTCGAGGAAAGGTCCTCTGGGTTCACCCCGACCTCGTCTCCGAGGTGACTCAATCGGAGGTACGCCCTACCTCCAAATCAAAAGGCAGGAAGATCAAGTCTTGCCGCACAGTCTCTTCTTCAACAGAAGAGGCACTTCCAGTGCAAACACGTGCACAACAGAGCTCCCAATCCGGCGAAGCCGCCGCCGAGGTGGTGCCTCCTAGCACCATCCCTGAAGAGGGTCCATCTAAGCCCTCAGCAGCCAACAAGCAGAAGCAGGTGGAGGCCCGTTTTGACAGACCTCTACGGAAGGAGAATGCTTCGGGGCTGTCCAAGCCTCACAACTTCGACATTCTGGCACAGTTAGCCAGTACACCTGCGCGCTTGTCTTTGTTCGAGCTCCTGCATCTTTCTAAAGATTCCCGAGAAGCTCTCTGCGAAGCTCTGAAGGACGCTGAATCATTTCTCAGTCAGGTCAAGCAGCCTGAAGACCTCCCAACTACTTGTGCGCACTGTCATTGTGCGGATGAAGTTATCCCAAACATAACTTTCACCCAACAAGACATGCTGCTCAAGTATCACCGACATAACCGACCGCTGTATTATACAGGGTACATTGGCTCGGTCAAGGTGAGCCGGATTCAGATCGATCCTGGGTCTTCCCTAAGCATCATCCCGAAGGCGCTGCTATCTAAGCTGGGGATCTCGATGTACCGGCTGGCGCCCTCCAATACAACCATCAGTGGCTTCAATGCTAGCAAGAGCGAGCCATTGGGCAAGATCCGACTGAAGTGTCACATTGGCAGCCTCAAAACTGAGGTAACTTGTTATGTGGTAGATGCCGAGGTCAACTACAACATCCTGCTCAGTCGACCATGGCTGCATGAGTACATGGTGGTGCCCTCTACGCTTCACCAGTGCATGAAGTATGTATCCACCAATGGCGTCATCCGGATGGAGTTTACAGACATCGATCCTTTCAAAGGGATTGAAGCCTACTTCACCGTTTCTGACTTGTACAAGTCCATTGACGAGGAGGAAGCCAACGACGCTGATGATGAGGCAGAGACGGCAACAGAACCGGACATGGAGCCTGAGACGACTCCCGACGCCCCCTTGAAAATCCGACTGAAGGGGAAACCACCCCAGAAGGTGCCTCCAATGAGCATCAAGCTATCAGAGAAATCGCCGCCTCGTGAAGCACCCCTGAAGATACGCCTCAAGGGAAAGCCACCTCAAACATCGGCTCCCCTGGTGGCAAAATTACAAGGGAAGGCACCACTCACCGGAGGCGCAGCCGAGGCGCCTCTCAAAGTGCGTCTCAAGGGCAAGCTGCCGCAGTCATCCAAGGTGTCAGAGAAGGCTCATATAACCCTCTCAGACCCCACAGCTGTGTTGGACTCTCCTAGTCCGCCCCCAGTTCTTACAGACGAGGAGCTTGGTGATTATATCTCGGCTGACGTAGAGGCACCCTCCTTTGACAATACAACGCTCTACGGTCGTTGCAAACACAAATAACGACCGTCTACCATAATCGAATAGTCCCGTCTCAAGGAGTCTTCATAGTCCCTCCACAGAGCCGAGACCAAGGCACCATCATCTCGGGCAAAGTCGAGCGTCATTGGGACCTCCCGTCAATCGAGCCCGAACCTGATACCGGCAGAGTACAAGTCTATCGATACATGGATGCGGCAAAGCACATCATCCAAAAGATGGGCTACGACCTGAAAAGCAATAAAGGCTTAAACTACGGCAAGGGTCGGCATCTCCCTGTCCGGCTTTCGATGCCCAATGGAAAGCCACAGGACTATTATAATCGGACTGGACGAGGGTTAGGCTATGTCACGCCGCCATCAACCCCAGAGAGTTCAGATGCAGAAGACATAGAACATTCCCACTCGTCCGAAGCATCGACTTGGGATTCCGATACCAGTATCGGATCAGTCTTCAGGAAAGTGCTGTCAGCTAACATGATGTCAGCACAACCTCAAAAAGGTGAAGGCGAAGACCAAGCGCCAGAACCCTTCGAAGAAGAACCCTGGGCCCAACGCCTAGGGGAACAATGGGAATCTCGTTTTGAGCTTCGTGAACCTCCCACCGAAGACGAAGTCGAGCAGATCGACCTCGGGGAGGGGTCTTCTTCCAAATCCATCTTCATCAGTAAAACCCTGGAAGGAGAAGATCGAGAATCTTTAATCCAACTGGCTAAAGAGTATATCGACGTCTTCGCTTGGAGCTATGAAGACATGTCGGGACTCGATCCACAGATCGTAATGCATAGGTTGAACATCTTACCTGATGCCAAACCTATCAAACAACAGCAGCGACGCTTCCGTCCGGACATCATGAATGCCATCGATCAGGAGGTAGACAAACTCTTGACCAGCGGCTTCATCCGTGAGGAACAATACCCGAATTGGGTAGCCAACGTCGTTCCTGTCACCAAGAAGAACGGGAAGATACGAGTGTGTATCGACTTCAGGGATCTCAACTCTGCTTGCCCGAAGGACGAATTCCCGCTTCCAATCACTGATGTGATGATCGACAACACATATGGCTTTGAGCGCATGTCCTTCATGGACGGGTATTCAGGCTACAATCAAATCAAGATGTTCCCCGATGACGCAAAACACACGTCATTCAGGACTCCAAAGGGTGTTTTCTGCTACACAGTAATGCCCTTCGGCTTGAAGAACGCCGGTGCGACATACCAGCGAGCTATGAGCACCATCTTCCGTCAACATCTTCGCAAGACGGTCGAATGCTATGTTGACGACATCGCAGTCAAGAGCCGCCTCAAAGGAGATCACCTACAGGACCTGAAGACGGTCTTCGATCGCATGCGGGCACATCAACTCAAAATGAACCCCGCTAAATCCTTTCTGGGGGTTTCTAGCGGCAAACTCTTGGGCTTTGTCATCACAGCGAAAGGCATTCATGTTGATCCTGAGAAGACCAAAGCCATCCTCAACATGGACCCTCCGAAGAACCTTCGAGAACTTCGGGGCTTACAGGGACGTCTGGCATATATCCGGAGGTTCATAGCAAACCTCTCCGGTAGATGTCAATCCTTTACTCAGCTCATGAAGAAGGGAGTCTCTTACGTCTGGACAGAGGAGTGCCAAAAGGCTTTCGACGACATCAAGGCTTACTTAACAAGCCCACCAGTCCTGGTAGCGCCAGTCGCCGGCAAACCATTTCTCCTCTACGTCGGTGCCATGGATCATTCTCTTGGCGCTCTGCTGGCTCAAAACAGCGATACAGGCTTCGAGCAAGCAATCTACTACCTCAGTCGAACACTCATCGGGGCCGAACACCGGTACAACCCCGTCGAAAAGGAGTGCTTGGCTTTGGTGTTTGTCATCCAGAAGACTCGTCATTATGTCTCGGGTAAGATAATTCATGTCATTTCTCGAGTCAATCCGCTCAGAGTCCTCATGACGAAGCCAGGATCATTGAACTCCGGGCTGGCTACATGGGCGATCTTGCTAACACCGTACAACATGGTGTTTGTGCCGCAAAAAGCTGTTAAGGGTCAAGCTCTGGCTGACTTTTTAGCTGCACACCCCATCCCAGAATCCTCAAAACTCTATGAAGATATCCCGGATGAGGTCCAAGAATCCAACGTCACCGAAGGAAGCTCCGTTTGGCGGATGTTCTTCGACGGCGCTTCGAGAACAGGCCCCAAAGGCCAAATCATCGCAGGAGTGGGGGTAGTCTTAGTCTCCCCCGATCAGCTGGTCATCCAGCGTGCGTACTCTCTTTCGAAGCCGTGCTCCAATAACGTTGCCGAGTACAACGCACTCGTCATGGGACTCCAGCTCGCACAACAGCTGGGGGTCGACCATCTGGAAGCTTACGGCGACTTAAAACTCGTCGTAAAACAGGTTCGGAGACAATACGAAGTTCGCCATGAAGATTTAATCCCTTATCATGAAGTCGCGTTGAACATCATTTCAACCTTCACCGGGTTCTTCATTGAACATGTCCCCCGTTTACAAAACTTGGAGGCCGATGCTCTGGCCGGCCTCGCAGCCTCATTAGCAGCGCCCTTTGGGACTCAATACTATATCACGGTAACAGGACGAGATCTGATTTGTCCCAGAAACAACCTATGCTTGCGGGTGGCTCACGCCATGCCGACAAACACTGGTGTTAATGTCCGAGACTGGAGGTTCCCGTTCATCGACTTCGCTGTCTACGGAATCCTTCCAGAGGACCCGAAGGAAGCCGTCTCAGTCAGGAGACGCTCTCTTCGATTCTACTACGATACGGCTACCAAAACGCTGTACCGACGCTCCTTCGATGGGCTCCTCCTTCGATGCCTGTCCAACGAAGAAGCAGCCGAAGCTCTTCAAGAAGCTCATGACGGAACTTGTGGAGCTTATCAACCCGGTCCTAAGTTGCAAGATCGACTGCGACGTATGGGCTACTACTGGCCAACCATGGTTGCCGATGCTGTCGAATATGCCAAGAAGTGCCATGCGTGCCAACTTCATGCAGACTTCATACATACACCATCGGAGCCGCTACATCCTACAGTCGCCTCCTGGCCCTTCGAAGCCTGGGGCATGGACATTGTAGGGCCAATCACCCCTCCTTCATCGAGAGGACACCGTTTCATCCTGGCCATCACCGACTACTTCTCCAAATGGGCGGAAGCAGTTCCACTAGCAGAAGTAAAAAGCTCCAGGGTGGTCAGCTTTATCAAACACCATGTCATTTACCGTTTCAGAGTACCCCGACGGATTATCCATGACAATGGTCCTCAGTTTATCAGCCACATTTTCAGCAGGTTCTGTGACAAGAATCGCATTCAGAACGTGGCCTCAACCGCCTACAATCCGACAGCAAACGGATTGGCTGAGGCATTCAACAAAACTATCGTTAGGCTGCTCAAAAAGGTCGTGTCATCCAACAAACGCGACTGGGATGAAAAGCTTGGCGAATGCCTTTGGGCCTACCGCACAACGGTACGGACCCCAACAGGCAACACTCCATTCTCTCTGGTCTACGGGAGCGAAGCAGTACTGCCTCTCGAGATACAGATACCTTCGCTCCGCGTAGCAATCACAAACAAACTCACAGAAGAGGACAATCAACGTCGTCGTCTGCGGGAACTGGAGGTACTTGACGAAAAGCGTCTCCTAGTTCAACAACGCATCGAGCTCTACCAAGCCCGTATATCACAAGCTTTCAACAAAAAGGTCAAAAAGAGGACTTTCCAAGTTGGCGACCTGGTTTTAGCAGTCAGAAGACCAATGGTGTTGACCCACAAGACACCAGGAAAGTTCGAGCCCAAGTAGGAAGGACCTTTCATCATAGAGACGGTATACTCAAACGGTGCTTACCGCCTCGCCAAACCCAATGGGGACTTGTTCATGATGCCCATCAACGGCAAGTTCCTAAAGAAGTACTATTCTTGACATCCTCCAGACATGTACTTCCTCAAACAACCTCTTTCCACAAACTCATACGCCTCCGGAACCCAGCTGTTCCGTGGCATCTTCCAGTAGAAAGATAACCACGTCCATATTACCTCTGAGTTGTCTCTCTACACCCTACAAAGCAGAATCTTACACTTCGTAAGCCTACTTTACCCTTCATGTTTACCACGTCCACATTACCTCTGAGTAAACATCTTGTACAAACAACCCCTACGTTATTGTACATTGATCGCAGAACTTCCACGTCCATATAACCTCTGAGTTGTTCAGCGTATCCCCCAAGATCATTCCTACCACATCCATAATACCTCTGAGTAGGAAGATTCTATCATTTCGAACCCAATGATTGCCATGTCCACATTACCTCTGAGCAAACATAATGGTTCCTTCAAACTTATTATCTGTACCTGAAAACCAAGGTGCGCAAAAGATAATAGGTCCACACAAATCATCAAGTTCATGACAACAAAAGATGAACACATCACAAAAAAGGTTGTAGACTTCTTTATTCTTCTAAAAAAAGGAGTACAAGAAGCTACATCATCCCCCAGTAAGGGTTGCAAAAGAACACAAAAGAAAAAGGAAAAAAGCTATGGTCCCTGAATCTTCCCAGGATGGGCTGAGAGCTCCCTGACTCGAAGCTTTAAGTCGACTGCGCGGGCCTCCACCGTCACCAGAACTCGTCGCTCTGCTTCTTGGCGCATCAATTCAACGGCCCCAGCGGAAGTATCACTTGCATGCTTCTCATCAAGCTGCTGTCGTTGCTGCGCCAAGGCAAGAGTCCGCTGAGTAAAAGTCGCTTCATCCTTCTTAAATGCTGCATGTTCAGCCCGGACACGCTCGACCTCTAACTGGAGTCGGGCCCGTTGGTCTTCAAGGCGGCGCATCTGGGTGTCGATATCCGTGATATTAGCTTCCAATGCAGCTCGAGTTTCTACCGTCGTCTTCATGGACTGAGACAACTGCTCTACCGCAGCCTCAGTCTCAGCCACCTCGCGCTCCCAAACGCCTACGGTGGCCTGGTATGAAGACTCGATCTCGGCGATCAGCTTCCCCTTTTCCGCATCTATCAGGACAGAGAGTTCGTTTCGCTGGATGCGTTGAAGTTCCGCGAGCCGTTCATCCAGCTCAATCACCGAAGCCTCCAGAATTTCGGCCATATGGTCGTGGCCTTGGTGAATACGAATCAGCTCGATGCAGGGCATTGCCAGAGCTTTTGCCGTCGCAAAACTCCCATTGGCATCCATCACAGCAGATACACCCTTCTGCAACATTTTGTATACCCCCTCGACGAGGAACTTCACATACTCGTCTGCATCCGCCAGGACCTGCGGTGTCATGGCAGGAGTTGGAGGAGCTACTACAGTTTGCGGACCGGAAGAAGATCCGCCAACCTCAATCAGCGAGGCTTGAACCTCGGCATCAATGGGCTCTTCATCAACAGGGGCTGGACTGCTAGCCCAAGGAGCCGAAGCAACAGAAGGGGCCGGCACAGGCGTCGAGATGGTCCCCCAAGTAGAAGGAGCTACAGAGGGTTCTACACCCTTACCCTTCTCAAGCCCGGAGGAACCTCTGACGTCAACAGCCACCTCTTCTACCCCCAACGTCCTATCAACAGTTGGTACCTCCCTTGGCAGAATAGGGAGATTATCACTTGTCTCTTGACCCGTCGCAGCGGTCTTGACTGCCAGACGGGTCTCATCATCGAGTCCCTCAACAGGGACATAATCTGTTGCTACCTCCTGAGTGGTAGCTGCCTCAACTTCCACGACTGAAGCCGGGGTAGGACTCGGCAATGATGCAGCCGACCTCCCCTCATCATGATAAAGAGGGGATTCAACCCTCTCCTCTGTCTCAACTACTTCTGTTGCCTCCGCAACAGGCTCTTGCAGCTCTGGAGCAACGTCATCGGAAGACGACGAACTCCATTCTTCTTCACCACCAGGAAACGGTGTACTTGTTAAACCTTCGGCACTTGAAACTTCCGTTCTGGCCTTTGCCGTCTCGGAAGCTGCTGCACCTTCAGTTTTCCTCCTGACATAATCTGGGGATACCGGAATCTCCACGTCAACAGCATCCTCCGGATCTTCCTCCATGGGAGACATCTTGGTCGGCGGGATACGCACTTCAGACGAGCCCGCCGTCGCTTTTCGCCTGCTCCCACCTGACTTTGGGGTGCGAGGTTTTCTTTTTAACAGTTCCTACAATAGAAGATGAAGCCTCGTAAATAGTGGAACCAAAACCTCGGCGCATCATCAGGGCGTAAGCCCATGCGCGCCAGCATCAGAGCTTCGGTGCATTATCAGGGCGTAAGCCCATGCGCGTCAACTTGCTTCGGTGCATCATCAGGGCGTAAGCCCATGCGCGTCAGCAGCTTCGGCGCATCATCAGAGCGTGAGCTCATGCGCGTCAGCGAAGGCTTCGGCGCATCATCAGGGTACGAAACCCATACGCGTCAGCCATTAAACCTCGGTGCATGATAAAGGTGTAAACCTATGCACGTCGGCGCGGTAGAACCTCGGCGTATCATCAGGACAAAAGTCCATATGCGTCAGCAAATCTGAGTTAGGGCACAGTCTGGCCCAAAAGCTTACGTGAAGGAAATGAAACCCACCCGTCACCTCAGGACGAACGTCGGCCGGAGTTGCAGGGGTGATAGGTGAATCCTCATCAACGAACTCCTTCGCTTTCTCCTTCCCCTTGCCGGCACCACCGCGAGGAGTCTTGGAAGCCATTCTCTCAGAGAAGAAAAAGTTAGGGTTTTGAAGAAAAAACTCTAAAGAAAGCAAAGGCACAGAGCAGATGAACTCTCTCTCTCTCTCCAACCCTTACCTATTTATAGTTCTTGGTCGCACGCGTGAACCGATGACGTGTAATCTCAGCCGTCGCTTCGGGTTCCGTGAGGAGATAACAACAAATACAACCAAAAGATCATCATTAATCTTTTGGGTTACCAAGGTGTCATCATCATCAACTGAAAGGAGCATGCGCCCGAACAAGCATGCGCCCAAAAATCATGCGCCCTGACCTCCATGCTTCTTATTCAAAGTATTCCAAAACTTATTCAAAAGTTTTGAAAACTTTGAAGGGGGTCTTGTAGAAGCATGGAATTTCACAACCAGAAAGCCCATGCGCCAGGCATTTTATGCGCCAGAACTCAGACAGCTAATCAAATAAGCCATAGACATTCGAAGAAGGACTTTTTATTTATATATATAAAAGTCTATTACATGTCTAGAAAAGGTTGTACAAAGGAGAATTTCTACAAAGGAAGGATCCTAGATCTACAGCCAACAGCCACCATGCGCCTTCCAGATAGGCACAGCAACCACCATGCGCCTTCCGATAGGCACAGCAGCCACCATGCGCCTTCCAGATAGGCACAGCAACCACCATGCGCTGTCAGCCAGGCGCAGCAGATGTCATGCGCCTCCAGCCAGGCGCATCCTACTATCTCTTCAGCAGCTCAGTTATGTGCATCTTTTCAGCAGCTCAGTTATGAGCAACTCTTCCAATCAGGCTCACCTGGCCGAGCAGAGCCCAGTTATGTGCCGCTCTTCCAGCCAGGCTCACCTGATAAGTGCTTCGCCAAGCAAAGCATTTAACCCTCTGGCTGGAACCAAGGAAGAGAAGAGCACCGCAAATGCTGTGGCCAGGGGAGGCTTCGAAAGAGCCTTCAAAGACCAAGGAAGACCGTGATCGAAATTATGGCACAAGCTTTGAAGGAAGAGAGAGCCTAGCACCACCATTCCGATCTACGGCTCTTCCGGAACAACGGAGACGAGACCCGAACATCCCTATCTTTGGATGCAACAGGCACCTTCTGCCTGCCTCAGAAGCCCTCGACTCCGTCTTTTGGATAAAATAGTCACCTTCAAGTGCATCGAAGACAACACGATGTCTCATCTTTACCCTCGGGAGCACTTCGTCAACAGAATGCACCCACATATCCAAGTTCATGTTGGAAGTACGTGAGGAAATGAGGAGCAAACCTTCTCTCCATGCCACTATTTATAGGCCGGGCAAATCAAACTCACGCGCCAAGTAGATGACTCTCCAAATTCTGTGCAATAAATTTGCATTAAATGGATGAACCGGACGCCTCGAATTCAGCCAAACGGCTATTTATAGCACTCGAGGAGCGAGACAGCCGCATCATTAAAGGACATGTCGGATGCGCCAGTCGCATCATATGGACATGCCCTCCAGCATCAGGCGCATCACACAGACGTGCCCTATAGTACCCGGTGCATCACAGAGGATGCGCCCTCCCTCACATCTCTATGCCGAGTAGAACACCAACCAATGTGTCCACTCAGCTGTCCATCGAACGTCACAAACATTAAATGCTGAACTGACACCAGAGTTGGCAGCACGCTTTCCAAAGTCTGAACAGTTGACAGCTTTTTTCAGAGAACGAAGCGTCGGCAACATCAGCATCATCATGACTCTATTCCGACGGCTACTGCCACGTGGCCATCCGCATGCGCCTCTATGGCCATGCGTCCAAATCGCCATGCGCCTCTACGGCCATACGTCCAAACCAGCATGCGCCTCAAAAGCCATGCGCCTCAGACCCTTCACTGATCCCTAAAGACAGAAGAAGAGTCTCCAGTTGAAGCTTTGTATGCGCCTCAAAAGCCAAGCGCCCCAGACTGATCTCTGATCCCGAAAGACAGAAGGAAGGTCACCTGTATGCGCCTTAAAAGCCATGCGCCCTAAATGGTTTGTAACTCCAAAAGGTTATGAGCTGCAACCTCCTCCTGCGCCCAATCAAGGCACAGCTCACCAGATCACTACCCCCCCAAATCCGAGATCTTCGAGCCATGGGTCGATGACACGTGTCCTTTGACTCAACTCGTCCAAGATTTCAGCAATAGAAAGATCTTCTCCTCTGCTACGTGCCGGCTCACAACAGCAGTATGAAGAGTTCTCCCCCTCAATCAGGGTGCATCATCTACGCGCCCCCATCAGCAACTTCCACGTGGCGTCCCCATACACCGGTGCATCCTACATGCGCGCATGAGCAGCCAGCCTGCAAAACTATAAATAGAGGGATCTTCTCCTTCACACACAGACAGAATCCATAACGAACATACAAGGAATCACCAGAGAGGCAGATACAGACACTCAACGTCTTCCTCCTCTCAGCAAGCTCCAGCACCCAGAGCAATCCACACCTTCAGAGAACCGATAACCGTCGTCAGCCGGTCAACGGAGTTAACGCATTACCACTCGCTCCATTGGCACTAAGGACCCAGCTTAAACAAAAGTGTACTCCTAGGACTACATCTAAGTCCTACATTGTAACACTGTTCTGTTTGTATTAAAGTTTTCAATCAAACAACTTTAATGGCAAACACTTACTAATTCCTATTCTCCTTTCCTATTCTCTTCTAATCTTCTTCTCATTCTTCTCCTAACTTCTTCTTCTCATTCTTCTAACTTCTTCTAGTTCTCTTCTTTCCTTTCTTACTCTAACTCTTATCCTTCCTTCTCATTCTTTTCCTACTTCCTAATTCTAATCCTTCTTCTAAAACATCTATTTAACTATCTAACTATCTACTATCTAACTATCTATATATATACACATATATATATATATATATATATATATATATTTATATACATACATATATGCATATAGGGGGGTTTTAAAGGGTTTAAGGCTAAATAGGGGGGAACTGGCAGCCTGTTGCTGCCAGCGCAATGGCTGCTGTTGCAGCCATGTACTGCTGCTACTGCAGCTGTATGCTGCTGCTACTGCTGGTCTTCTTCTTCTTCTTCATCTCATCTACTTCCTCTACCTCCTACCCCTCTATATATATATATATATATATATTTTTTTTTTTTACCCCTCTCTCTCTCTCTCTATATATATATATATATATATATATATATATATATATATATATATATATATATATATATATATATATATATATATATATATATATCCCTCTATATATCTAACCATCTATCTATATATATACATCTATATATACACACACAAACATCTCTACATATATATAAATACATACACCTATATCTATATATATAAGTACACACATACACCTATAGATACATATATATACACACAAACATATATCTATATATATATACACATAGCTAGGCACATACACATATCTACATATATATCTAAATTCATACACCCACACATACTCTCTCACAACCACACTCACACACACACACAAACACACTCTCACTCATACACCACCACCACCATTCTCTCACTCTACACACAAATACTTATATATATTACATACACACACACACACACACACACACACACACACACATATATATATATATATATATATATATATATATATATATATATATATATACCACTCTCAATTAGGAAAACCCCAAATTAAATCCCTAACCTAGATTTCTAGGGAATCCTACAAATTTTAGGGCAAAGTGTAGAGAATTCCTTTCTCTACATTTATTGTGAAAGAGTTAAAGCTAAAGAGAATTAAATGATGAATTTAAGACATACCTAATTGGTTTTCCTTTGGAGAAGAAAAGCTTTGGAAGAAAGAAATGAAGTTTGAGAGAGAGAGAGAGAGAGTTACTTAGTGAAGAAGAAAGGGGGTGCTCCTACTTGTGGCCGGCCATGGTGGGGGGGGGGGGTTATTGGGTTTGGGTGAGATCCAATAACCCTCCAAACCCATTAGACTTAGGTTGGGTTGGTTCGGGTTTGGTTCGGTCTAATTTTAATTAACTAATTAAGCTCTAAAATGACTAATTAAGCCATGGAAATAGGGTTTATGGTTTCTAGCCTAATTAGGATGCTATGTTTGCCAAGCTCAGCTAGTATGTGGGTCCCACTAGTGTTCAGGCTACCCGGGTCTCCAACTTAAGTCCAAATTTTATAAAATTCAAACCGACTCAAATAAATCCCTAAAAATCATATAAAATCAAATAAAATTCCTAAAAATTATAAAACATAAAAAATAACAAAAATACCCCTAATTCGAAAACTGGAGGTGACAGTAAGGCGTCCCATAAATTACATATTTGGATGATCATGAAGCTAGTCATACAAAATAAGAAGACTAGTAAGAGTTTCAGTCATACATGATCAACCCTAGGATTTATTAATCATGCTCATCGGCTAAACGCCTCAAAAGATTATTTTTACAATAGAGTGGGAGAGCAAAAATAAAACTCACTCGTTGTCAGGGTTACGCCTGGTGGTCACCATCTGGCTGGAAGGTAGGAAGATCCTCTGGAGCCGCTCCGATATCTGGTCATACAATACCAGCTGGATCAGATCCCAGAAAGTGCAAGTGTCACAAAGGAGGCTTCACTTAAGAACTAAAACCAGCAATTAGCACAAGAACATAATTATATAATAAAGGACTAGAAATATGGAAAATCATGATGATATACGATAAGATAACCATGGGACTATTCAGATAACCAAGTTACAACCCAAAAACCAAACAAGGACCGGGGTTGTAACCCTTCATCTGAACGGAACTTGGTTTCCCACCATTTATCGATAAGATAACACAAGCAATCGGGTCATGTAACAATCTTGCACAGGATCGGGACAAGACTAGACTGGTTAGACTCCATCCAATATTTACGGCCAAGCAATAAGTACGGCTTGATACTTTAACTAAGTAGGGTTATCACATGCCTAATTACTAGCAAGATGCAATGAGATAATTCCAACAGCCACAAGCCCTGCAGACCATCCAGGTTACCCGGACGTAATTAGGGGTTGAGTTCATGTGGGTACATCGTCCAGGAAACGCATGTACCCTTAAGTAGCTTGAAGGATGCAACACATGACAGTGTGCTAAAAATGTGCCCTACTCGACGGCAGGCTACAAATCCCATAATGGGGTGCCCAGATAACGGGATTGCCCGTAGCTGAGAAATCTCTTCATGACTACTGGATTATTCTAGTTATTAGCCTTAGCCAGTTTCAGTAGGTACCCCTGACCGTGGTACTCAGGGGTCCATGCCCTAAACATGATGCAAGACAATACTGGTTCATTTGTATAAACATAATCGCCCATGGTGTCCAGGCCATTCATTATTGTCATGTCATGTTAGCCGTCGTAACAGCATATCAAGGTTATCATGTAGGTTACTTATCAAGAGTACGCCACGACGGGCCACTATCATGTCATATCATTTGTCAATAGTGCACCACGACGGGTCACTATCGTGTTCTATCCCTACATTATCATGTCGTGTTCAGGTAAAAGTCATGCCAATATTGAAATCATGCCACATCCAAAATATAACCCTGCCATGAGGGTTGTCGCAAAAGACTGGCCGCATGAGGGTTGTCGTAAAAAGCTGGCCGCAAGGGGGTTGCCACAAAAGGCTGGCCGCATAAGGTTGCCGCAAAAAGCTGGCCGCCAAAAGTTGCCGCATAAGGCTGGCCGCATGAAGTTGTCGCATAAGGCTGGCCGCATGAAGTTGCCGTAAAAAGCTGGCCGCATGAAGTTGCCGCATAAGGCTGGCCGTATGAAGTTATCGCATAAGGCTGGCCGCATGAAGTTGCCGCATAATGTCACGACCCGTTACCCAAATTGTTGGGCCGGGCCGAGCCATGGCCAGCCTACGCTTGTTAAAGCATAGTAAGCTGTTCTAAGAATAGACAATAAAGGATCTAAGCTACTAACAGTTCTAAAATCACATTTAAATGTTCATCACAACACAGCATCTATAAGCGAAGGTAAACAAACACAGATTTAATAATACATAACCAAAGTATCTAACTGGAGACAAAGTCCAGTATCCAAATATAAGAACAGACAAAGTCTAAGTCTACTAAACACATGAAAGATAACTAAGCAAGGTTCCCCGCTGGGGCCTCTTCTGGAGCTAAGGCTAGGTCCTGAATGCAGTATCATAATATGTAACACATAGCGTTTCCTCCTCGAAAAGTAAACCTACAACGTTATCCTGTCAGGACGGGAGCAAGTACAACCTCTACAACTAAAGTACTGAACATATAATGAAAGAGATGTACAATGAGAAACATGGTGTGATAAGTCTATAAAACAGGAAATACCAGAAACATGGCCTCATGGTACAACTGGGATCACAATATTATAGTAACACAGGGAACATGGCATATCTGGAATCATGGTATATCTCATAATCTATCATGACAAGGATACATATGTCATAGAGACAGATGTATATGTAATATTTAAAACTGTAGCAGGTACGTGATCGGTCAATAGATGTACAATGTACTGTGGTACATGTAATAAAATGTACATACGTACAAGTCAACAGGCATAGGTGTACATCCGTACAGAAATGCGGGATAATGGCCTACGGTAAGGTATGCATATAAAATGCGACCTCGCTCGCTACTATAGGGGGTCATGATCACGTACTCAACTGTCAGTTTTCCTATAACCCATATTCTATCATGTGAGAGATACGAGAACAGTAAAAACATGTGAGAGACACTGGGAGTAATATAAGCATGGCCGGTACTGGGAACAGTACGAAACATGTAAATACTCCGAGTAGTATAAAGCATAGTAAAACATGTACTGAGAACCAGTAAGGAACATGTGAAGATATAAGAACTGTCCTAAGCATGTCAGGTACTGTAAGTAATACAACATGTGAAGACATAGCTTGCTACCTCAAGGATCAGTATTTTAACAGGGTTAATACATGTTCTAGCATTAAAAGACAGTAAATGAGTTTGTAGATGTACTTGCCTTGAGCAAAGAAAGAATACTAGTACGAAGATATAGATGCCTGGTGTCCTGTCAATAATGATATACAAACTCAGTTCTAAGCTATGTTCAAGATTTTACTAGTAGTGTGACACGACTCTCAACTGGATACTAGCCAAGTAGGGACCTAGCATAAAAGTCTAATGTGAAGTGCCACCATATCCAAACTATCTTCCTAGAGTCTTTATACTAGTGTAGGGTGAGGTCCAATACGATTAAAACACAAACAACACAAAAAGTAGCAAGTCGTAATTATTCAATAATTAAATCAAACTGTACACTAAGTTCCAACAATTTTAGAGATAGACAAAAAGCTCAAATATATATAAAATAAAGTACCAAAATAATCTTTGATAATTATAGAAATTTATACTAATTTTTCTGGAATTTATAAACCCTCATAAATATTTATTAAAAATCAGCAAACATAAATATACTAAAAATGAGTTATGTTTTCCCATTTTTATAAAATACCAAAAGCACTTAATAAATGCTAGAAAAATTATAATAAATTAGCTAAATTAACATAATATTTAAATACAATTTTTCCCATTTTTTACAGAAATTAAAATATATATAAAAATTCAAAAACTGAAAGTAACAATTTTTGGAAAAATAATTAATTACAAATTAATGATAATACATAAGCAAAATCTACAGATGTTGTCGGATGATAAAATAAATATCACCAACGTGTCCAGAACGGTCAAATCAGCTAGAATAGCCTACCCATAAGTTCAATTTAGACACAGGGGCAAAACCGTAATTTTGGATCAAAATGATGTCCGCCGTTGGACACACTTTGCACCGAAAAACATGTCGGGATAGAAGTCTACAAAATCTAGCAAATTATATGTCCACGAATCCAGAATGATGATACGAACCCAACGGTATGTCCGAAATAGGATTCCGATGTGCCGACCTCAAAATGATACGTTGACGCGATACTTGGTATCCAGTTTGCACGGAAATACGTGTCGGAGTAAATGTCTTCAAAACTCAGCAAATTATATGTCAACGAGTCCAGAATGACGATACGAACTCAACGGTATATCCGGAATGGGATTCCGATGAGCCGATCTCAAAGTGACCCGTTGACTCGAAAAGTGGGACCCGCTTGCACCGAAATGCGTGTCAGGGCCCACGTTCTCCAAATCAAGCAAATTTTATATGAAAACATGCCAGAATGACGCCATGAGTCTACTGGTGGTGTCAGAAATTGAATCCGGAGTCCCAGGTTCAAAAATGGAATTTTACAAGTGCAAATTAAAGAATTCGGACGGCCAACTTTGGCGTCGAATTCGACCAACCAAACGTGCTTATAATGAAACGAAACCTAAAGGAGACAGGAAGATGGTTATACCAGCTGTTCACCAGAACTGACGGCGCACAAAACGGAGCTGCGATGGTGGAGTTACGAACCCGCGAAGTTGGCGTCACGAAACTGTCCAAAAACAGTTCAATTTAAAACGTCAATTTGGTGGCTAGTTTTGATGTATCAAACAACAAAATTAACGGACGAAAATTGACAGGAGTGAAGATGGATATACCGAGATTGCGACGGAGCAAACGTTTGCCGATCCAACGGTCGGATCTCCCAGAAAATTGGTACGAAGTTGCTGCGACGGGACGCGAATTCTGAGTTCCAAACTCGCGCGCGCCGACGGGATTTCGTTCAAACCGCACGAATATCCCATGTGTCGCGCCGGGGAAGCGGACGGTGGCCTGGGGGCGTTTGCCGGGGGGTCGCGCGCCGGTGGGGGGGGTCGCCGGTGGCCGGTGGTCGGCCGCGGAGGCGCGCGCGGCGCGCGACAGCGCGCGGGGTGGCACGGCAGCCACTGCTGCTCGCTGCTGCTGTTTGCAGCACTGCACGTGGGGGCGGGGCTGGCCTGGCACGACGCGGCAGTGGCCAGCGGCGGCCGCGGCGTGGTGGGGCTGAGGGTGTTGGGGATGAGTTAGTTGTGGTGGTGGAGATGAGATGTGGTGAAGGTGATGGTGGTGGAGAATGGAGGAGGAGGAGGAGAGGGAGGAGCTGGTGGTTGTGGGTGTTGGTGGTGTTGATGAATGGAAGGGTGTCGGCTAGGGGAGGGGGAGTCGGCCATGGAGGCTGGTGAGGGTGGAGTGGTGTGTGTGTGGTTATAATAAAGAGAGAGAGAGAGTGTTATGAGTGTATATATATTATATGTAATATATATGAAGAGAGAGAGAGAGAGAGAGAGAGAGATATTTGAGAGAGGGGGAGAGAGAGAGGTCGGCTGAATGGGGGGGGGTGTGCTCCTGCTGTGATGGGAGAGGGTGAGGGGGTGAGGTGAGTGTTTGTTTGGAGAGAGAGTTATATATATATATATATATATATATATATATATATATATATATATATATATATATATATATATATATGTTGGTATGTATATATAAAGAGTGTTAGAGAGAGAAAAGTATAGAGAGGGGGGTGGATGTTCGGCCACCTGGGGGTGGCTGTGATAGGGTGAGTGTGTATGTGTTTGTATTAATAAAAAGAGAGTGAGAGAGTTAGATATACATATATATATATATATATATATATATATATATATATATATATATATATATATATATATATATATATATATATATATATATATATATATATAATATATGTAAAGTGGAGAGAGAAAAATAAATATTTAAAATAGGGAAAAAAAATAGGGAAAATTATGTGATGTATTTGGGCAGTCGTGAGAGGACAACAGGGAGCTTGGGTTCGAATTTAGTCGAGCCGGGTCGGGTCAAAATCGGACTGGGTGCAATAATAAAATTAAATACGTATTTATGATCACGGGTAAATAAATAATATGCGGGGACTCCAATAAATGGGACACAAGCGTCATGCGGATAGTAGGCTTCATGTGGGCCACGTCCATACTTTGGGTCGACTAGGTTGGATCGATGTCGGGTCCCGAAATTAAATTGGAAAATAAATCAGGTTTCACGGTAGATAATTAATCGGCCTAAATTAACCCGAGAATTGTGCGAAGAAAATGAAGCACAAAATAGAGTGTCTGAGTGGGACACGAAGGTCATGGGTGAAGAGCGTCTCGAGTAGATCATTTATGAGAAGTTGGTTCTGAGAAAACGACTGGTCTGGTGCTCCTGAATTAAAAGTCACGGTGACGTGCAAACGAAGATCAAAAATAAAAGTGGGAATAATTATTCAATGATTAATTGGTCTAAGTTGACCCGAAGTTGCGCGATACAAAAAGAGCACAAGGGAACGAGTTTAAGTGGGACATGATATATCAACACGAAGATAATCATGTCTACAACAAAACTCGTAAAGAGAGTTTACAGAGATTGGTATCCCTGACGCTCCAGAAGTCAAAGTTACGGAAAGGTACATTAATGATCTAAACAATTAAAAAATAAAATATTTATCGAAAATAATTCATTTAGAAAAATTTAAAATAGCCCTGAAATTCAGGGGGCTTACACATAAGGATGGCCACATGAAGTTGCCGCATAAGGCTGTTATTCTTCTCCAAAGATCCGAGAAGAAGAACCATAGAAACCATGGCTTCAAAGCTCCATTAATCCTTCATCTAAAGTCAAAATCAGGACTTCCATAGGTTAAAATGGGGTAGAACGAAATTCTCTACAACATGGAACAATCAAAACTTGAAAATAACAAGGTTTGATAGATCAAAACCCAAAAAATCTGAAAATGCAACAAACTCAGATCTACATGAAATGAACCATGGAATTTAAAAATGCTAAGTACTAAAGTGTCTTAGAATCCTGTGAGGAAGACAATAGAACAACAAGAATTGAGTTCCTCCATAAAGCAAGTTGCACTTGCCTAAGCTCTTGGTAGGTGGAGAGAGTTAATGGAGGAAGAAGAAGAAATAAATGAAGAAGTGAATGAGGAAAGAGAAAGGGGTTGGTAGCTTATAAAGAGGGGTTAGCATGTTGGACCAACCCAACCAAGCCAAACCCAAAACCAAGCCATGCCAATATTAAACCAATGCAAGATTAAACCAAGATCAAGCTAAGCAGGACAAGTCTAACTACGGGTCTGAATTCCGTACACGTATACTGAAAATACGTATAACGAAAAATGGAGGTGACACCCGTAGCCTTGTACTCTGGAACCGCCACATGAGCAGCAATAGAGGGCCGCAGACCCACTTTAAACTGTTGCACATGACACTCTTCTGTATAAAGAAACGTACCAACAAATTTGGACAATTTATTGAACTCTGTGGTATACTATTGTACTGTCCGGTTCCCTTGCTTCAACTGCATGAATTTATTTTCCTTTTCTTGACGAACGGCCGAGGGAAGGTACTCGACTTCAAAGGTGTTGTGGAACGTGGCCCAAAAGATCGACGCTGAGTTATTGTCGCGTCGAAATGCTCATTTCTACAAGGCCCACCAATCGTGCGCGTTCAAACGTAGTTGAAGTTGTGCGCAGGCGACTTGCTTGGATTCTTCAATACTGTCACGACCCGCTGCCGAATAATCGGACACGAGTCGGACACTCCCAGCCTTCATCATTAGAAACGACTAAGTAATCTATACCAAGCTAGGGAAATCTAACTAGATAAACATGAATGTGCACAATCACAGCATCTATATAACGTTCCCAGAAAGATCACCATAATCCACAAATCCATATAACATAAAGGTACCAAAGTCAATATGAATAAAATATACTCTGATCTCTAAAACAATATCTAGGAATAAAGCTAAACAGCCTAAATCTGAAGCCTCTAGCTAAGTCATGTCCCCATCTTGCTCAGCTAAGATCCCGGGCTTGGGCCAATAAGGTAGAATAATATCCTGCAAGTACACCTGCAACATATCCAATAAAGAGCGGAGCAAAGTAAAGTTCTGGGTAATGAACAAGAACATCATGATATAGAAATGAGTACAGGAGAACATGAAATATGAAGTACAGGAAAAGAACATGAAAGTACAGGAATGTAAAATACAGGAAATAAAGTACAAGAATGTAATCCCTGAACTTGAAGTACAAGACATAACATGTGCATAATGTTTGAAATACAACTAGCATATGTGACCTGCTCGGGTGAGTATAGAAATATGTACAAGAGTACATAAATATCGGTACGACTTAGGACCCACGTGCACGATGCGAGGCCTAAGCTATCTACATGAATATTGTAACCGGGGTTTGGTCACATAGCTAGTGTATTTCTCCTCCCCGATACAAGTAAGTACAAGAACATGAAAGTACAGGAGAACATGATATCGTATCATGACGTGTCACAGAAAAAGCACAGGATATGAATGTAAATGCACAAGACCAAAGAAAGTACTTGCCTTGCTCAGGGTGATCGAGAAAAGGAGGTTGATCTGTGAGTCCTCCTGTTTTTAAGTACAAGTTGGTTATATTCTAATTAACGACATTAGTTAAAACTAGCTAACTATCCAATTATCAATAAGCTAACTATATCTAAAGTAATGTTGACTAGCTAGCACACTTATTCTATCTATACTTTTATAACTAATATCCCTAATATTGCATCAGAGCCACCATTCCCACTTTAGAATAATACACATAAATGTTAAACATACCTATAGTATCTTAACAGAGCTTAAACATAAGTTCACTATCATTTATTTCAACTTATCACTTGAAATTTAAATTGGCTACTAGTACAAGCCACTGCTACACAAAAGTTCTAACTAGACTTGATCTAACAGTTCTTATATTAAATTCAGGAACATGTTATACTCACTCATTATCAAGAACTCTTTTAAATAATGAACATTTCATTTTGACTACTGACTCACCAGTCTCTAGCATCCCATCTTTACACAAAGCAATTAGGCCATACATATTTAAAATATAAGCAGTCTCAATTTGATATCTGCAACACTGATACTACTCATAGACCTTAAATTCTTTTTATTAGGATACCAATACAAAAGCCACACCCATTCAACAAACTCACTAAAGCTACTAAAGCTTTAACTGTAAGCCAGCTCAGTCCAACCTGCTACTGCTGCTAATTCAATCTTTTTCTTGCTAACCACTGACATCCCAAAAAATTAACGCAACCACACAGAATTAGATGCAACTGAAGCTTTAGCAACATCTATATAATATCAGCAAAGTTCAAACCAAGTCCCAACAACCTCATTCTTGCTACTTTTCATAAGCCATACCATAACTACAGTTTATAAAAAACTTAACTAATAATACCAACAACTCAAAGGTTCAAATCGACCAGGTTATTTACATAGTATACGAACTCAAAAAATTACACATAATTCAAAATAATATGGCAAATTCATTAAAACTAGTAACAATCCTAAGCAAAAGTTTGATAAGGTCTTCGACCAAAGAGTCTTGCAAACCGTCGGCTTCGATGTTCAATGGAACATCCCGATTGGTATCCGCCTAGCATCTCCAATCCATCACCACCGCACCCGACACCAATACTAGCTCAAAAATGTATCATCCAACTCATTACTCCAATCTATCCTACGATACCCACACCTGACACGACTCACCTGGATACGAGTATATCGGACATGAACGCACCCGGACATAGCTACATAGCATACACGATCCTGGCCAACACTTCCATTTATTCAAACTAACTTGTAGAAGAAACTTATTCAACACAGGAAGTAGAATGATACCTGAGATGAGAAGGTTCAAACTATAATGAAGTCACGTTCCAAGAAGTCAAACACGGTCTTCTCGTGTCCTGCTGTGATCTGGGTCTTTCTGCAGCACTTCATCGAACACATCCAGATCGAAAATTGAGAAAATTTGCAGAGTAAATCATAATGTGCTACCCAAAGTTTAACAAAGAAAAACTCAAAAAGTTCTGGAGTTCGACACTCACCATAATAATTTGATAATCAGCAATCTCGGATCAACTGACTCCAATCTCTGATGATTTCTTGCTTCCAACACATAATGAACAAAATAAAATCACACAATGATCGATCGAAGAACAGATCTTCAATTTTAAGTTCATTAGAGTAATGTCGGGGGCTCACCAATAGTTTGAATCGATCGAAGAAGGATGATGATCTCCGAGAAGGACGCTGATGAGAACGATCGTCGGAACAAAGACGTCGTGCTAGCCACTGCCGAGACTTGTCACCCCGATCCGCTGTTCGTCGCCGCTGAGATGGGATCCGGTCGTTGCTAATGGGGTTGATCAGTCGCAGGAGAAGATAACCCCCGCCATCGTTGCTGTCGTCGTCGTCGAGGTGGCAGATCGTCGGACACAGATCGCATCGCTGAATCACGCCACCGGGGTGGCGGCTCTACTGTCGACTTAGTCGCTAGAGCTAGGGAACCACCGTCGTCGTCGCCTCAACGAGTCTTGGTTCATCCAGCCGCCTGGGAAGAAGAATTGGTTGCCGGAGTCGTCGATCTATCGCTCGAGAAATAGTACCGCCGCTGTGGAGGTCACGGCTAGTCACCATCGCCAGAGTCGATAGCACCGATGAGGTGGAGCCCCCCCTGGTCGCCCAAGAAATTAGGGTTAGGGTTCACCCAAATTTGGGGACAAAGCCTCTAGTGTAATTCGGTTGAGGAAAAATCAGAGTGGTTTTCTCTCTCTCACCAAGTTACTGAATATATAGCAAAGAGAATAAAAATAGGAAATTACAAAAAGAATTATTTTCATTACAGGAATAAACATTTATTACAAATTGTTATAAAAGTTAGTTAGAGAGTTGTTTGAGTTGTTAGAGAGGAAAGTGGGGTTAGTAAGAATTCTTTGGAGAATAATCTAGTTTAGTTGCTAGGATATTCTCCTCAAATCCCCAATAAAAATAAGAAGATTTTTACTAATCATGAAATCAATATTCCCCAAATTAAACTGAAGTTAATTAATACTATAATACCAAGATTTATGAAAATTTAGAAAATCAGGAAAGTGGAGTTACAAATCTCTCCCCCTTAGAAAATTTCGTCCTCGAAATTTCAAAGAGTATGGCACGATACAGAACTGATACTAAGTTCAAAATCGATTAGGCACGAGTGTGAATTCGATCAATGACTGGGTATGAAAATCCTAAAGGTTTGAAATAACAAAATAAACAAATAAAATGTCATGATTTAATAATGATCAAGATTGGTCAGGCACGAAGTGGAACAAAGTTTAATTGAGACCATGTATGATAATTTCATACAGGGAGTTAAAATAATACGATCCAAATAGAGAACCAATATCAACAAAGTCGTGATTAGAAAATAAAATCTCGAATAAGAAATCTTGACGAGGAAACAAGGTATCGAATAGGGAACAAGGTCTCAACGAGTCGCGAGTAGGAACTGAAGTTTCAAAGTCTGGAAAATCTTGAATATGAGGCAAAATCACGAACGGAAACAAAATCTCGAAATAGGAAACATGATCTTAAAATCTCCAATGAAATCAAAGTTACGAATAGAAAAGAGAATCAATGGGTAAATAGGAAATAATTATCCATGAAACAAGCGGTATCTCAAATAGGGGACAAGATCGAAACAAATTTGTGAACAGAATAATTTCTCAAATAGAAAACAAGCCACGAATAGGAAACGAAATCTCATATAGGGAACAAGTCAAAACCTCAGATTTAAAATGAAGTTTTCAAATGATGTCTTGAATGGTGAATAGAAGCAATTATCGAATAAGAAAACTGAACCTTGAGGACAAAACAAAATTTACGAATTGTAACAAGTTCTGAATAGAAAACAGAATTCTGAGTAGAATCTCGAAAAGAAAGCATGGTTACGAAGAGTGGATGGAGGAGTATCAATCAACGAAAAAAACAATATCTCAAAATAAGTTTAGAATATCCACCAATTAGGTTTTAAAAATAAAAAACAAGAAGTTTCAAGAAATAATCTAGGTGCTAAGAGGAATTTGAGGGAAGACTAGGTGATGAATCACGATCCATAGTTTTCTCCAACCATGTAAAAGAGTCTTTTGTCTTCAATCCGTCTTCAGCATTCCTCCGGAACTGGAATCACTTTAATTTCTTCAGCTGTCCTGACATAGACGGGTTCTTGCGGCAGTGCTCCATGCTGTTGCTGAATCTAGAAAGGCGGGTCCTTCTTCTGTGGTACTAGTGCTCCTCGTGCTCATCCTTTGGCAGTACGATCAGCGACCTTCGGGCAATCCTTGACTTAATGGACAGATGATCCGCAGAACAAGCATAGCCTCGGTCTCTTGCGGCACTCGTCGTAGTGGTGTCATAGGTAACGGCAGAAAGTACAAATGATCGTCGGCTAAATCTGAATTTGAATCTTCTACTGGGGCTGAAATACAGGGCTCTGGCAGGAATATATGGTTGCTGGTGTGCTGACTACTGAGATGCCGCTGCTCTTCAGCCATTGTGATCCGCGACTTGCTGGCAATCCTTCATTCGGTGGACAAAAGTTCCACAGTATAAACAGAGTCCGAGCCACTTGCGGCACTCCTCGAAGCGATGTCTAGATGGCAGTGGAAAGCACAAATGGCCATCATCTGAATCTGATGGCGCGGCTGAAGAGGCGATGTCTGAGTGTGGCGATGCTTTGCTGATCCATAGTAGTTCATACCTTCATCATAAGTCTTTATGTCCTTCATGAGCTTCAGTTTCCCGTCGCGTACTATTGCCCGTGTTACGTTCTGAATCTCCTGGCTGGTAGCTCAAATCTTCAGAGGAGTCGGTCTTCGGAGACTTGGGTGATCTTCAGTAGCAGCACCAGGTTCTAGATCTGCTCCTCGGTGCAAAATATGCGCTCGGTGTCGGAGAAGCCCAAAGATCTGAGAGTCTAGAAATCAGAAGTCCTTCTTGGCTCGGAGAGTGTATCCACAAATCTGGCTTGGAAAAAGGAAGGCCTACTCTCTCTGGTTGTCAAGGAACTTTTGAAACATCTCCATCAACTATGTACTACCCATAGGAATAGTAGGGCGATAGAAGGTAGTGGAAGTTCGAAACCCTCAAGTGTAGGTGGATCAACAATTTTGTATTGCGTGTTTGAACCATCTGGAAAACAAAAAATTGTTAAAATGACCTAAACCTAAAAACAACAAGTATTTATAGAATATCAATATACCCGATGTACCCGATTTCCTACGTTTTGATCAAGTTTCCCTAGTTTAATCAAGTCCCCCAATAGTACTCTAATACCTAGGTACTATTAGGATAGACCTGCATAGGCCACCACTAAAAAAATGTCACGGCCCGCTCCCGAATAATCGAACACGAGTCGGACATGCCCAGCCTTCGTCATTAGATACGACGAAGTAAGCTGTACCAAGCTAGAGAAATCTAACCAGATAAATATGAATGTGCACAATCACAGCATCTATAAAACATTTCCAGAAAGATCACCATAATCCACAAATCCATATAACATAAAGGTACCAGAGTCAACAGGAATGAAATATACTATGATCTCTAAAACAATATCTAGGAATAAATCTAAACAGTCTAAACCTGAAGCCTCTAGCTAAGTCATGTCCCCTTCCTGCTCAGCTAAGATCCCGGGCTCTGGCCTATAAGGTAGAACAATATCCTACAAGTACACATGCAACATATCCAATCAGGAGCGGAGGAAAGTACAGTTCTAGGTAATGAACAAGAATATCATGATATGGAAATGAGTACCAGAGAATATGAAATAAAAAGTACAAGAAAAGAACATAAAAGTACATGAATGTAAAGTACAGGAAATAAAGTACAAGAATGTAATACCTGCACCTGAAGTACAAGATGTGACATGTGCACAATAATTGAAATACAACTAGCATATGTGACCGGATGGGGTGAGTACAGGAATATGTCAAGAGTACATGAATATCGGTGCGGCTTAGGACCCGCGTGCACGATGCGAGGCCTAAGCTATCTACATGAATATTGTAACCGGGGTTTGGTCACATAGCTAGTGTATTTTCCCTCTTCGACACAAGTAAGTACAAGAACATGAAACTACAGGAGAACATGATATCGTGTCATGACGTGTCACAGGAAAAGCACAGGATAAAAATGTAAATGCAGAAGACCATAGAATGTACTTGCCTTGCTTAGGGTGATCGAGAAAAGGAGGTTGATCTGTGAATCCTCCTGTTTTTAAGTACAATTTGGTTATATTCTAATTAACGACATTAGTTAAAACTAGCTAACTATCCAATTATCAATAAGCTAACTATATCTAAAGTAATGTTGACTAGCTAGCACACTTATTCTATCTATACATTTGTAACTAATATCCCTAATATTGCATCAGAGCCACCATTCCCACTTTAGAATAATACACATAAATGTTAAACATACCTATAGTATCTTAACAGAGCTTAAACATAAGTTCACTATCATTTATTTCAACTTATCACTTGAAATTTAAATTGGCTACTAGTACAAGCCACTGCTACACAAAAGTTCTAACTAGACTTGATCTAACAGTTCTTATATTAAATTTAGGAACATATTATACTCACTCATTATCAAGAACTCTTTTAAATAATGAACATTTTATTTTGACAACTGACTCACCAGTCTCTTGCATTCTATCTTTACACAGAGCAATTAGGCCAAACATATTTAAAATATAAGCAGTCTCAATTTGATATCTGCAATACTGATACTGCTTGTAGACCTTAAATTCTTTTTATTAGGATACCAACACAAAACCCACACCCATTCAACAAACTCATAAAAGCTACTAAAGCTTTAACTGTAAGCCAGCTCAGTCCAACCTACTACTGCTGCTAATTCAATCTTTTCTTCAATTTCTTGCTAACCACTGACATCCCAAACAATTAAAGCAACCACAAAAAATTAGATGCAACTGAAGCTTTAGCAACATCTTTATAATATTAGCAAGGTTCAAACCAAGTCCCAGCAACCTCATTCTTACTACTTTTCATAAGCCAGACCATAACTACAGTTTATACAAAACTTAACTAATAATACCAACAGCTCAAAGGTTCAAATCGACCAGGTTATTTACATAGTATACAAACTCAAAAAATTACACATAATTCAAAATAATATGGTAAATTCATTAAAACTAGTAACAATCCTAAGCAAAAGTCTGATAAGGTCTTCGACCAAAGAGTCGTGCAAACCGTCGGCTTCGATGTTCAATGGAACATCCCGATTGGTATCCGCCTAGCATCTCCAATCCATCATCACCGCACCCGACACCAATACTAGCTCAAAAATGTATCATCCACCTCATTACTCCAGTCCATCCTACGATACCCACACCTGACACGACTCACCTGGATACGAGTATATCGGATATGAACGCCCCCGGACACAGCTACACAGAATACACGATCCTGGCCAACACTTCCATTTATTCAAACTAACTTGTAGAAGAAACTTATTCAACACAGGAAGTAGAACGATACCTGAGATGAGAAGGTTCAAACTGTAATAAAGTCACGTTCCAAGAAGTCGAACACGGTCTTCTCGTGTCCTGCTGTGATCTGGGTCTTTCTGCAGCACTTCATCGAACACATCCAGATCAGAAACAGAGGAAAAATTTGTAGAGTAAATCATAATGTGCTACCCAAAGTTTAACAAACAAAAACTCAAAAATTCAAGAGTTCTGGAGTTCGACACTCACCACAATAATTTGATACTCAGCAATCTCGGATCAACTGACTCCAATCTCTGATGATTTATTGCTTCCAATACATAATGAACAAAATGAAATCACACAATGATCGATCGAAGAACAGATCATCAATTTTAAGTTCATTAGAGTAATGTCGGGGACTCACCAATAGTTTGAATCGATCGAAGAAGAAAGATGATATCCGAGAATGATGCTGATGAGAACGATCGTCGGAACAAAGATGCCGTGCTAGCCGCTGCCAAGACTTGTCACCCCCATCCGCTGTTCGTCGCCGCTGAGATGGGATCCGATCGTTGCTGATGGGGTTGATCAGTCGCCGGAGAAGATAACCCCCGCTATCGTTGCTGTCGTCGTCGTCGAGGTGGAAGATCGTCGGACACAGATCGCATCACTGAATCCTGCCGTCGGGGTGGCGGCTCTGCTGTCGACTTAGTCGTCGGAGCTAGGGAACCACCGTCGTCGTCGCCTCAACGAGGCTAGGTTCGTCCAGCCGCCTGGAGATAAGACCTGGTCGCAGGAGTCGTCGATCCGTCGTTCAGGAAACAGTACCGCCGTCGTGGAGGTCATGGCAAGTCACCATCGCCGGAGTCGATCGTACCGGTGAGGTGGAGCGTCGCCTGGTCGCCCAAGAAATTAGGGTTAGAGTTTACCTAAATTTGGGGACAAAGCTTTTTGTGTAATTCGGTTGAGGAAAAATCATAGAGGTTTTCTCTCTCTCACCAAGTTGCTGAATATATAGCAAAGAGAATAAAAATAGGAAATTACAAAAAGAATTATTTTAATTACAGGAATAAACAGTTATTACAAATTGTTATAAAAGTTAGTTAGAGAGTTGTTTGAGTTGTTAGAGAGGAAAGTGGGCTTAGTAAGAATTCTTTAGAGAACAATCTAGTTTAGTTGCTAGGATATTCTCCTTAAATCCCCAATAAAAAAAGAAGATTTTTACTAATCATGAAATCAATATTCCCCAAGTTAAACTGAAGTTAATTAATACTATAATACCAAGATTTATGAAAATTCAAAAAATCAGAAAAGTGGGGTTACTAATCTCTCCCCCTTAGAAAATTTTGTCCTCGAAATTTCAAAGAGTATGGCACGATACATAACTGATACTAAGTTCAAAATCGATTAGGCACGAGTGTGAATTCGATCGATAAAAGGGTACGAAAATCCTAAAGGTTTGAAATAACAAAATAAATAAATAAAATGGCATGATTTGATAATGATCAAGATTGGTCAGGCACGAAGTGGAACAAAGTTTAATTGAGACCATGGACGATAATTTCATACAGGGAGTTAAAATAATACGATCCAAAAATGTTCAAGAATTAAACAGGCACGAGGTGGAATGAAATTTAATTACGATTGAAAATATACATGATTTAAATTAAAGTTTACCACGTTTGAAAATAGAGCAAAATAGGAAAATCACGGCTATATAGTCATGACCAAAGTTTAGGTAAAACACAATCAAGATTTAAGTACGATTAATAGAAAATTTTGAGACGGAATTAAAATACAACAATCAATGTTTGTTGAGAAAATCAAATGATCTAACAATAAAACGTAAAAAGATGAAGCCATACAGCTTGACTGAAAAGACATGGAATCTACCAAAGAGATATTTGTATCAAATCAGGGTGGACATGCAAGGATTTGTGTTTCTCAAAAAATCAATAATTATACGAAAAGGGAATATAGTCTCTATGGTATCCGAGAACATATAGATATTTGAAGTCATTTTACTTAGAATTCCCTGTCCCGCTAGTGTATGTCTGGCTGCAGTGAACTTTCGGTTCCATGACTTAAATAATGATATGTTACCGAACAATATATCAACTTTATCCATTTTCAAACAATTATTAACAATGCAACTCAAGAGATCAAAATATGAAGAGTTTAGGACAAAGTCTCAATAATAACCGAAAACCTATAAATGTCTGAAATCACTTCAACTTGGAGTTCATGCCTCGCTAGTGCGCAGCTGGCTGCAGTAAATCCTCAGTCTCCATAATCCAGATAATGGCTGCAGTGCACAATTGCCACGTCATAATAGATAGTCGAATATTCTCTCAACCTTGTCCATGTAATTTATAAAGGGTTTATGTAATCCAATATGAGTTCTAAATCATGATAGAAAACGATGTTATATGTCCTTTACAAAATAAGAAGTTTCACTAGGTACTAAGAAGCAATAAAAGATCCAACAATGAGTAGCGGTACTAAAAGGAACAAACAAGAAGATTTTAAAATCTCGAACAGAGAATCGAAGTTTCGAATAGTAACCGAAATCTCAATTGAAATCCGAGATGGTAACAAGATCCCGGATATGGAACATAATCCTGGATAGGTGATGAAGTCTCAAAGGTGGCATAGAAGAAAGTTATTAGATAGATGAAAATGTCTCAAAATAAGGAATAAAATCTCGTATCGGAAACATGGTTCAACAATATCTCAAACAACCATGAAATCTCAGATAAAAAAAATCTCGACGGGAAAACAAACCTCCAATAGGATACAAGGTCGCAAATAGAGAACCAATATCAACAAAGTCGTGATTAGAAAATAAAATCTCGAATAAGAAATCTTGATGAGAAAACAAGGTATCGAATAGGGGACAATGTCTCAATTAGTCGCGAGTAGGAACTGAAGTTTCAAGCCTGAAAAATCTTGAATATGAGACAAAATCACGAACGAAAACAAAATCTCGAAATAGGAAACAGGATCTTAAAATCTAGAATGAAATCAAAGTTACGAATAGAAAAAATAGAATCAATGGGTGAATAGGAAACAAGTATCCATGAAACAAGCGGTATCTCAAATAGGGGACAAGGTCGAAATAAAGTTGTGAACAGAACAATTTCTGAAATAGAAAACAAGCCACGAATAGGAAGCGAAATCTCATATAGGGAACAAGTCAAAACCTCAGATTTGAAATAAAGTTTTCAAACGATGTCTTGAATGGTGAATAGAAGCAATTATCGAATAAGAAAACTGAACCTTGAGGAGAAAACAAAATTTACGAATTGTAACAAGTTCTGAATAGAAAACAGAATTATGAGTAGAATCTCGAAAAGAAAGCAAGGTTACGAAGAGTGGATAGAGGAGTATCAATCAACGAAAGAAAACAATATCTCGAAATAAGTTTCGAATATCCACCAAGGTTTCAAAAATAGAAAACAAGAAGTTTCAAGAAATGATCTAGGTGCTAAGAGGAATTTGAGGGAAGACTAGGTGATGAATCACGATCCATGGTTTTCTCCAACCATGCAAAAGAGACTTGTCTTCAATCCATTTTTTGTATTCCTCCGGAACTGGAATCACTTTAATTTCTTCAGCTGTCCTGACATAGGCTGGTCCTTGCAGCAATGCTCCATGATGTTGCTGAATCTGGAGAGGCGGGTCCGTCTTCTATGGTACTAGTGCTCCTCGTGCTCATCCTTGGGCAGTACGATCAGCGACCTCCGGAAAATCCTTGACTTAATGGACAGGCGATCCGCAGAACAAGCATAGCTTCGGTCACTTGCGGCACTCGTCGTAGTGGTGTCCTGGGCGACGGCAGAAAGTACAAATAATTGTCGGCTAAATCTGAATCTGAATCTCCCACTGGGGCTGAAATGCAGGGCTCTGGCATGAATATACGACTGCTGGTGTGCTGGCTACTGAGATCCCGTTGCTCTTCAGCCATTGTGATCCGCGACTTGCTGGCAATCCTTCATTCGGTGGATAAAAGTTCTCTAGTATAAACAGAGTCCGAGCCTCTTGCAACACTCCTCGAAGCGATATCTAGATGGCGGTGGAAAGCATAAATGGCCATCATCTGAATTTGATGGCACGGCTGAAGAGGCGATGTATGAGTGTGGCGATGCTTTGCTGATCCATAGTAGTTCATATCTTCATCATAAGTCTTCATGTCTTCCATGAGCTTCAGTTTTCCGTCGCGTCTTATTGCCCGTGTTACGTTCTGAATCTCCTGGCTGGTAGCTCAAATCTTCAGAGGAGTCGGTCCTCGAAGGCTTGGGTGATCTTCAGTGGCAGCTCCAGGTTCTCTATCTGCTCCTCGGTGTAAAATATGCGCTCGGTGTCGGGGAAGCCCAAAGATCTGAGAGTCAAGAAATCAAAAGTCCTTCTTGGCTCGGAGAGTGTATCCACAAATTTGGCTTAGAAAAAGGATGGCCTACTATCTCTGGTTGTCAAGGAACTTTTGAAACATCTCCGTCAACTGCTTACAACCCATAGGGATAGTAGGGCGATAGAAGGTAGTGGAAGCTCGAAACCCTCAAGTGTAGGTGGATCAACAATTCCGTATTACATGTTTGAACCATCTGAAAAACAAAAAACTGTTAAAATAAAGTAAACCTAAAAACAACAAGTATTTATAGAATATCAATATACCCGATGTACCCGATTTCCCATGCTGAGATCAAGTTTTCCTAGTTTAATCAAGTCCCCCAATAGTACTCTAATACCTAGGTACTATTAAGAAAGACCTGCATGGGCCACCACTAAAAATATGTCACGGCCCGCTCCCGTATAATCGGACACGAGTCGGACACGCCCAGCCTTCATCGTTAGACACGACGAAGTAAGTGTAGCAAGCTAGGGAAATCTAACCAGATAAACATGAATGTGCACAATCACAACATCTATAAAACGTTCCCAGAAAGATCACCATAATCCACAAATCCATATAACATAAAGGTATCAGAGTCAACAGGAATGAAATATACTATGATCTCTAAAACAATATCTAGGAATAAAGCTAAACAGTCTAAACCTGAAACCTCTAGCTAAGTCATGTCCCCATCCTGCTCAGCTAAGATCCCGGGCTCTGGCCCATAAGGTAGAACAATATCCTACAAGTACACATGCAACATATCTAATCAGGAGCGGAGCAAAGTACAGTTCTAGGTAATGAACAAAAACATCGTGATATGGAAATGAGTATAGGAGAACATAAAATATAAAGTACAGGAAAAGAACATAAAAGTACAGAAATGTAAAGTACAGGAATGTAATTCCCGAACCTGAAGTATAAGACATTACATGTGCACAATATTTGAAATACAACTAGCATATGTGACCGACTGGGGTGAGTACAGGAATATATCAAGAGTACATGAATATCGGTACGGCTTAGGACCTGCGTGCACGATGCGAGGCCTAAGCTATCTACATAAATATTGTAACCGGGGTTTGGTCACATAGCTAGTGTATTTTCTCTTTCCGACACAAGTAAGTACAAGAACATAAAAGTACAGGAGAACATGATATCGTGTCATGACGTGTCACAAAAAAGCACAGGATATGAATGTAAATGCACAAGACAATACAATGTACTTGCCTTTCTCAGGGTGATCGAGAAAAGGAGGTTGATCTGTGAGTCCTCCTGTTTTTAAGTACAAGTTGGTTATATTCTAATTAAGGACATTAGTTAAAACTAGCTAACTATCCAATTATCAATAACCTAACTATATCTAAAGTAATGTTGACTAGCTCGCACACTTATCCTATTATACATTTGTAACTAATATCCCTAATGTTGCATTAGGGCCACCATTCCCACTTTAGAATAATACACATAAATGTTAAACATACCTATTGTATCTTAACAGAGCTTAAACATAAGTTCACTATCATTTATTTCAACTTATCACTTGAAATTTAAATTGGCTACAAGTACAAGCCACTGCTACACAAAATTTTTGACTAGACTTGATCTAACAGTTCTTATATTAAATTCAGGAACATGTTATACTCACTCATTATCAAGAACTCTTTTAAATAATGAACATTTCATTTTGAAAACTGACTCACCAGTCTCTAGCATCCCATTTTTATACAGAGCAATTAGGCCATACATATTTAAAATATAAGCAGTCTCAATTTGATATCTACAATACTGATACTGCTCATAGACCTTAAATTATTTTTATTAGGATACCAACACAAAACCCACACCCATTCAACAAACTCACTAAAGCTACTAAAGCTTTAACTATAAGCCAGCTCAGTCCAACCTGCTACTGCTGCTAATTTAATCTTTTCTCCAATTTCATGCTAACCACTGATATCCCAAACAATTAAAGCAACCACACAGAATTAGATGCAACTGAAGCTTTAGCAACATCTATACAATATCAGCAAAGTTTAAACCAAGTCCCAGCAACCTTATTCTTGCTACTTTTCATAAGCCATACCATAACTACAGTTTATAGAAAACTTAACTAATAATACCAACAATTCAAAGGTTCAAATCAACCAGGTTATTTACATAGTATACAAACTCAAAAAATTACACATAATTTAAAATAATATGGCAAATTCATTAAAACTAATAACAATCCTAAGCAAAAGTCTGTAAGGTCTTCGACCAAAGAGTCTTGCAAACCGTTGGCTTCGATGTTCAATGTAACATCCCGATTGGTATTCGCCTAGCATCTCCAATCCATCACCACCGCACCCGAAACCAATACTAGCTCAAAAATGTATCATCCACCTCATTACTCCAGTCTATCCTACGATACCCACACCTGACACGACTCACCTGGACACGAGTATATCGGAAACGAACGCACCCGGACACAGCTCCACAGAATACATGATTCTGGCCAACACTTCCATTTATTCAAACTAACTTGTAGAAGAAACTTATTCAACACATGAAGTAGAACGATACCTGAGATGAGAAGGTTCAAACTATAATAAAGTCACGTTCCAAGAAGTCGGACACGGTCTTCTCGTGTCCTGCTATGATCTGGGCCTTTCTGCAGCACTTCATCGAACACATCTAGATCGAAAACGGAGGAACAATTTGTAGAGTAAACCATAATATTCTACCCAAAGTTTAACAAAGAAAAACTTAAAAATTTAAGAGTTCTGGAGTTCGACACTCACCACAACAAGTTGATACTCAGCAATCTCGGATCAACTGACTCCAATCTCCGATGATTTCTTGCTTCCAACACATAGTGAACAAAATAAAATCACACAATGATCGATCGAAGAACAGATCATCAATTTTAAGTTTAGTAGAGTAATGTCGGGGGCTCACCAATAGTTTGAATCGATCGAAGAAGGATGATGATCTCCGAGAAGGACGCTGATGAGAACGATCGTAGGAACAAAGATGTCATGCTAGCCACTGCCGAGACTTGTCACCCTGATCCGTTGTTCGCTGCCGCTGAGATGGGATCCGATCGTTGCTGATGAGGTTGATCAGTCGCTGGAGAAGATAACCCCCGCCATCATTGTTGTCGTCGTTGTCGAGGTGGTAGATCGTCGGACACAGATCGTGTCGCTAAATCCCGTCGCCGGGGTAGCGGCTCTGCTATCGACTTAGTCGCAGGAGCTAGGGAACCACCATCGTCGTCACCTCAACGAGGCTTTGTTCGTCCATCCGCCTGGGGAGAAGACCTGGTCGCCGGAGTCGTTGATCCGTCGCTCTAGAAATAGTACCGTCGCCGTGGAGGTCACGGCTAGTCACCATCGCCGGAGTCGATCGTACCGGTGAGGTGGAGAGCCGTCTGGTTGTCACGACCCACACCTGCTTTTCGAACGCGAACTCGTGAGAAAGCCAGCTACGTATCTAGCGGACTCCATCCCAACCCGAATACGTAAAAGCTGTTACGGCTATGGTATACTGCCAAATTATGGCAAAGCATCACTATATCTCAATCCACAATAAGAATATAAAACATGAATGAACAATTATGGGTCATGGTCTACAACCCATTAGCATATTGTTCGATTAGACTCCAAGAATGATATGAGTCTATAAAGTAAGCAGAGTATATCATGGTATGGAATAGAAAATACGAGAGGATAATAAAGAAATATTACAAGCAAATACTTGTGTCCCTGCAGGTGAAATCACTACCATCATGAGTCGCTAACTAACTCCATACAATCCGCTACCTGAAGAGTTCATCAGGTCCTCAGTGGACATAGCAAGATACATAATATACAAGCCTATCTAACAGTTTTATCATGCGCAAGAAAATAAACAAGAAAAACAGGAACACGACAAATGACTACGAACACGAGCACTAGAACACTAGAATATTAGAACACTAGAACAACTAGAACATTAGAACACTAGAACAACTACGTATAAATTAACTGTCGAGTAAACAATGAACACGAGATCAATGGAAGAACCAAACCCTTGCCCCGAGTGGACTCACAAGTTTGAACTAATCACTAACCCTCATCCCGAATGTGGACTCTCTAGTTAGTACTAACCCTCGTCCCGAGTATGGACTCTCTGGTTAGTTCATCGTAAGGCACCCTTGTCCCGAGTGTGGACTCTCTGGTGCAAGTATAACATCCTCGTCCTGAGTGTGGACTCTCTGATATAAATACCCTCGTCCCGAGTGGACTTGCTGGTGCAATTCAAGTCAACACCCTCGTCCCGAATGTGGACTCTCTGGTGCAAATAATCGACATCCTCGTCCCGATTGTGGACTCACGGATGTAAACAGATCAAGAAAAATGCCCTGGTCCTGAGTGGACTCTCTGGTGCCAAGGAAACAATATCAAGGATTTAGTAGTTCAATTACACGTATTCGTTCTATGACACGACTCAAGCAAGGTACTGGTGAGAAACTCCAAGTTTGAACCACAAGACCAAACATGAACACGGCTATATGCAATTGAAAACAGAATATAATACGAAAAGCACATGTCCATAAACAATCAAAACTAGAAAATGAAGTACAATGTACATAAATAAAACTGTAGAGGGAGCCAAGGTATACTTGCCTAGAGGTTGCATGCAGATCCAACAAAAATATAGCCACTGATAAGCCATAAAGTCCAAATCATCACAACTATCTCCGAAAGCTGAAATAAATATTACCAACATTTTCAGAATAGTCAAATTAGCTAGGATTGCCTGTCCTTAAGTCCAATTCTGGATACAGAGGCAAAACGGTAATTTCGGGTCAAAACGGTGTCCGTCGTTGGACCCGCTTCGCACCAAAAAGCATGCTAGAGTCAATGGTCTCTAAAGTCGTCAAACTACATATCTACGAATTCGTTTTGATGATACGAACCCAACGGTATGTCCAGTTTGGATTCTGGTGGGCCGTGCACAAAATTGCCCGTTGAATTGGATCGTGGGACCCGTAAAACGGTGATCCAATCAACTATTTCATAATTGGACCAAACTTGGCCTACATGACCAGAAAAATGATATGGTCCTGTTGGCACAAGTTTCGTCTCCATCTGACAAATGTGCACGAAGTAATTGAGAAATTTACACAGAGGCCGATACGGTGAATTTTGACGGATACGCATAAAATTCGTCACGCACACACGACCAATTTGAATTTCGTCAAAGCCCACACGTCCGCGAAGCCATTACGCACCTTTTGATGCTTTCGGTTCGCGACAATGTTGCCCGGATTGGCGGGACGCACGTCGTATTGGAGAATTTTAAAACTAATTTTATTCGAAAACTAATGACAAGAAAAATACACAAAAGGGTCGTTATGAAGCCGTTTATATTGGCTACAACTCAGTTCAAGTGGATTCCGTAAATCTAGTAAAACATGACAATTATTTGCCTTCCAAAACCTGGTGTCGGTTCAGTTTGTACTATTCAATCTGGATAATTGTTTCTCGATTTTCACTCGATCTTTTACTGGTGTATATTTGGAATCAATTAAAACTAATTAATAGGATATGGAGTGGGTAGGGTTGTGATCTCACCTGAACAAGTCGATTGAAAAATGATCCATCGTGCGACGAGAAATCGTATCCTGAAGTTGGGCCGGCGCGTCGTGTTACTGATGCTACGTCTCAGTTTTGCCGGTGCTTAGCCGCGCGTCTGTCAGTCGACGGTGGCCCAGGGCGGCGTTGCGGTGGCGCACGGCTGCCTGGAGGTCGGGGGTGGGGGTTTACATTAGTGTTTTCTCTAAACCTCTCTCGCTCGACTATATATACGAACGTATATACATCGGCCTGCTCGCTGTGTGCTCGGGTTCAGGTGTGCGGGAAACGCTAGATTGGGCCGGGCCTGGCTGGCTTAAGCCCGAGCTCGGCTGGGATGGGATTGCTGACAGCTCTAAAGCCTATTACAACCAAGATAATGCATAAAACATAGATTAAACAAAACCAACCTTGACTGGATTTCGTAATCCAAATGACAGTTTCGGGATTACAAAATCCTGTACCATTTTGCACTGATTTTAAATGTGTTGACTAAACACCCTAACAGAAAGGGTTGGTTTATTGCTTTGCCGGGTTGGGGTTTTAGAGTCGGGCTGGGCTTAGCTGAGATCGGGATGGGTTGGGCTCTCCTATACATACACATATATATATATATATATATATATATATATATATATATATATATATATATATATATATATATATATATATATATATTTTTATATATATATATATATATATATATATATTTATATATATATATATATATATATATATATTTATATATATATATATATATATATATTTATATATATATATAAAAAAAAAATATATATATATATATATATACACATACATACTTTTTTTTTTTTATATATACATACATACATACATACATAAAAAAAATTATATATATATATATATATATATATATATATA
The DNA here is from genome assembly GCA_029216955.1 of Iris pallida. NCBI lineage: Eukaryota > Viridiplantae > Streptophyta > Magnoliopsida > Asparagales > Iridaceae > Iris > Iris pallida. The sequence continues at coordinate 20,038,740 of JANAVB010004800.1, forward strand.
TATATATATATATATATATATATATATATATATATATATACATACATACATACATATATATATACGTATATTTTCATATACCTACACATATACCTATATTTATATATATACACCCATACACATATACACTTGTATATAATATATATATTTATATATACATACAAATATACACGTATATCGTATATATTTATATACACATACACATATAAATATATAAGCCATATTTAGGGAATAATATAAACAAATGATTAACTTATATTTAATAACGACAATAATAATATTAACAATAATAATCCCAATAATAACTAAAATACTCCAAAATCTTATTATATATTTAGAATGACCTATATATATATATATATATATATATATATATATATATATATATATATATATATGGAAAATTCTTCAATACATCCCATGAAAAAAGTTGTATCAATAAAACCCAAATCTGAACCATTGGATGTTGATCCAATGGTTCAGATTGAGGTCAAAAGTGAAAATCAGCATTAATGTTGATTTAGATTAATAGAATAGTGAATATCATTTAATGTTGATTTTGATCGACCAGGTGTCATTGTACACACTCGCTTTCCGTTCCGCCGTACCTTATTCTTTATTAACAAGAGTCGGGTACGATACCCAAATTTTGGAATTCTTCTCACCTCATTATTCTGAAACCATGTCCTAGCTTCTAAGGTGAGTGGACGGTAAGCCTTCTAAAATTGTGGGATATGAGAGGATTACCGATTGATTAGAAAAATTTCAATTAGGATGATAATTAGTGCCCCATGGACTCCCACCTTCCATTTAGATCATTTGGTGTCCCCGACTGTGTCCTTAATATTCGGAGCACGAGACCGGCTGTTACCTTCCAACAAATTTTACATGCAAGATCTAGACGAGTCCACCTTCGTCTAGGTATATCATGTCCCACTCAAACACGTTCCCTTGTACTCTATTTTTATGGTACGACTTTTAGGTCAAAAGGACTAACCCTAACCCTTACCATAATACCTGTATACTTTTCGACTTCCATTAGAGACTCCACCTCGACTCAAACCTTTTGACCCAATGTATGGTTGTGATATACTCGAGGCTCACTACGCACATGTCACTAGTGTGCCATACAATTGCGTCTTCTTGTGCTACTTAAACACAAAAGTCACGAAAGATGCACCTTCAAGGCTTGTAGAACCTATTTAACCAATCCGAATGCCCAACTAGCTCAACCACTTGGGTGAAAACCTATTCTACCCTAGCCTAGTAGAAATAATTTTATCATTGGGATCTTGTCCAGTCCATAAGAATTGAAATCCAAGGTTTATCCAACCAACGAGTGATGTCCAAATAGGGAAACCATTAAAACCCATCCATTCGTACCACCATATTTGGACTATAAAATCGAACTATTTGAAATAGGTCCCTATACCATTATGTAGTTTTTACCCTCTTAGAATGTGAAGTCATTCGTAACCAATATTCCATCTACCTGGAAGTCGCGATACGAACTTGTATTGCATTTATATCCATTGCTCGTGTGTTTAAATAGCCACGGAAAAAGATCACAATCTTGATTTCCCAAATTCCGTTCTAGGATGGAACCTTGTTTAGATTAATTTCGAGAACGAAACTTTTGTATGGTACGGATTGCAAGCCCCTCTGAGAAACGAAGGGTTTTTCGAGTTAGCAAGTGACTGGACTAGAGTAACCCAATCTAACAAATAAGTCAAGGGTTTATAAACTTTTTTTCATTCTACATCATTGGGTACTCACTACCGCTCTGGAAACTTCACATTGCCTTCGATTATTCATCCTTATTTTCCTGTCCTTCCTATTACAGAGCGACGTATGGTCATGCTTATTCGAATTTAAAAACATTTTTAGCTACTTGTATAAATTTGTTGCTTGTTAGATTTTAGGTTGATTGATAGATAGGAGAGGCTTATAGATGCCACATACAGTAGATATATATTGGTATGGAACGAGCACAATTTATAAACCCTTGACTTATAGATACCAATATATATCTACTGTATGTGGCATCTATAAGCCTCTCCTATCTATCAATCAACCTAAAATCTAACAAGCAACAAATTTATACAAGTAGCTAAAAATGTTTTTAAATTCGAATAAGCATGACCATACGTCGCTCTGTAATAGGAAGGACAGGAAAATAAGGATGAATAATCAAAGGCAATGTAAAGTTTCCAGAGCGGTAGTGAGTACCCAATGATGTAGACTGAAAAAAAGTTTATAAACCCTTGACTTATTTGTTAGATTGGGTTACTCTAGTCCAGTCACTTGCTAACTCGAAAAACCCTTCGTTTCTCAGAGGGGCTTGCAATCCGTACCATACAAAAGTTTCGTTCTCGAAATTAATCTAAACAAGGTTCCATCCTAGAACGGAATTTGGGAAATCAAGATTGTGATCTTTTTCCGTGGCTATTTAAACACACGAGCAATGGATATAAATGCAATACAAGTTCGTATCACGACTTCCAGGTAAATGGAATATTGGTTATGAATGACTTCACATTCTAAGAGGGTAAAAACTACATAATGGTATAGGGACCTATTTCAAATAGTTCGGTTTTATAGTCCAAATATGGTGGTACGAATGGATGGGTTTTAATGGTTTCCCTATTTGGACATCACTCGTTGGTTGGATAAACCTTGGATTTCAATTCTTATGGACTGGACAAGATCCCAATGATAAAATTATTTCTACTAGGCTAGGGTAGAATAGGTTTTCACCCAAATGGTTGAGCTAGTTGGGCATTCGGATTGGTTAAATAGGTTCTGCAAGCCTTGAAGGTGCATCTTTCGTGACTTTTGTGTTTAAGTAGCACAAGAAGACGCAATTGTATGGCACACTAGTGACATGTGCGTAGTGAGCCTCGAGTATATCACAACCATACATTGGGTCAAAAGGTTTGAGTCGAGGTGGAGTCTCTAATAGAAGTCGGAAAGTATACAGGTATTATGGTAAGGGTTAGGGCTAGTCCTTTTGACCTAAAAGTCGTACCATAAAAATAGAGTACAAGGGAACGTGTTTGAGTGGGACATGATATACCTAGACGAAGGTGGACTCGTCTAGATCTTGCATGTAAAATTTGTTGGAAGGTAACAGCCGGTCTCGTGCTCCGAATATTAAGGACACAGTCGGGGACACCAAATGATCTAAATGGAAGGTGGGAGTCCATGGGGCACTAATTATCATCCTAATTGAAAATTTTCTAGTCAATCGGTAATCCTCTCATATCCCACAATTTTAGAAGGCTTACCGTCCACTCACCTTAGAAGCTAGGACATGGTTTCAGAATAATGAGGTGAGAAGAATTCCAAAATTTGGGTATCGTACCCGACTCTTGTTAATAAAGAATAAGGTACGGCGGAACGGAAAGTAAGTGTGTACAATGACACCTGGTCGATCAAATAGAATGGTCTACTTGTCCATAGTATACAAGAGCTATCGACGGGGTAACCAATCTCGGAATGAGTGTCTACCATAGTCATGGTAAAGGATAGTCTTTACCCTTGTTGGCTTCATCTCATGTCTAAACTTTAGGTTTTGGTCGAAGAAAGGTTGGGTTAAGGCTTAAGGGTTGCTAGTTAAAGTAAGCTTCAAGCAAATAAATTGAGGCTCACGCCATTTGGTTTCGTGAGAAGAGATAGTCTCCTAGGTTGGCATCCCGACTAAAGGTAAAACCCTATTCGTTCTCAATTTCAGATGGCTAGAAGGTCCCAATAGCAGTTTGGGGGTCGAGAGGAGAACAAGTAACTCAAGGCAAGGTTCTAGTCACATGGCTGGCCGATGGTAGCAACACTTGTGTATACAACTATCGTAGCCATGGGGATACTATGTATCTCTCCACCATCACGAGCTTTCGTCTTTCCAAATCAGTGAAAGACCAAAAATAATAAAGAGTTCAAGGGAGATGTTACTGAACACAATTTCGTAATTCAAAGGCGAACATATAATTCAAGAGGAATTGTCAAAGCAGTCGCAGATGAGATCGTAGATACCTCGATATCTCAATCCACGTGGAATAATCAAAGAGAGAGCGAACCGAGTGCACTACGGTTGATCAGATCGTAATACATCGATTCTGATTAGACAATATATTAGCAGGCGTCCCCACTAAATATATGCCTCGAATCAAGCTCGAGAACAGAGTGAGCTTGCAAAACTAAGCTGTAACAGCAGCGTTTGTTAAGATAGTCGAATACAATTATGCGAGATTTTTTAAAGAAGGCACAAGTAGTTAGACTTTTGTGAGAATCAAACCTTACCCGGTGTTCTTGCTTATACAGTCTTCCTACTATCTTCTTATCCACAAGGACTTGGTCGACTAATGGGTTATGACCGCTAACTTCTATATTCTAGGTAAACCTATTAGTGTCAATCAATTTCCTCGTCAAAAAGTCACATGGACTACAGAATGCTAGGTCGGGAGACATGCTACCCAACTTACAAAACTTCCACTAATATCGTCTTTGGATCTTATGGGACATGCATGGCATTGTCCTATCCTCTATGGTATCCCAAACTTGTAATCATGTTTGAAGTTATTTCATCACGGATTATGCCTCGCCCGTATACTCTGGCTATGTTAAACCCTTGGTTTCGTAACTCAACATGATACAAAATCGAACACTTCTTAACTCTATCCAATATTGGCTCAAGGGTATCTACGATCAAGAGAGGACCACTAGCCATAGTTTTGGCAATATCCCATTACCTATATTTTCTTAAACTAATTTCACCTCTAGGGGTTGTATCTCGCCAGTACGCTGCTGGCTGCTGTGTATCCATAGTCTCCGAAATTTAATTAAATGGCGACAGTGCGCTGCTGTCCTGCCATTATGAGTTAACTAACATTCCTTTAACTATATATGTAAAAAATATTTTATGGGTTTCTAGAGATTCAAACAAGCTGACTATGAACTAAAGCGTAAGTATTTGTCCTATCAGTCACCACCCTTAAAATAGAGATTGAACGGGGAGGAAATAACTGAAGACAAAAGAAATACGAACACTCTAGTATCTATCTCATGTGTATTCAAACTATGGAGGAAAACTTTGAATCGAAACTAACTCGAGGTTTTTATATGGGTAACATGATCAAGATTATATAAAAAATAATAATTCTTAGGGCAAAATAGGAACTAATTAGGCAATTTGGACTAAGATATAAGGATGATATCTAAAGAGGCAACGAGGAGGAATTGAATAATTTATCTAGGTGAGATCATCAATTCCAGGAAGCTCTGCCTCTCCAAGTGAATAATCTATCCACATTGGACCATATCTTCCAATCAAGAGATAATAGTGTACCTACGGGGATCTGACAAACTATCAAAATTACTAACTCTTCATCTAAATTGTACGGACTAGACTACCCATCGGTAAATTTGTACAAGGGACTCCTAGCCCTAGTCATTCTCTTAAATTAAATTAATTTCTAATTCGTGAATGAGCATTTCTAGTCGCAGGCTTGCAGTAGTACGACTAACTTAAGTACTATCACGAGTTCGCATGATTTGCAAAAATAGACCTGCATGGGCCACTACAAAAATTTGTCACGACCCGCATCCATTTTTTTTAAACGGATACGAGACGTGTCCAAGCCAGCCTACGCCGCAGTGTCGGTGGTAGAACTCTGTCACGGCCATGAAGATCAAAATCATAAATAATGCTCATTCATATAATTAATTTAACTTACAATGATCACAAGTTTTACATTTGTAGAAAAATATAAACTTGTACAAATAAATGAATGACTACAACTCAACTATCTAGCTAGTCTCTAGGCTTTTGTCTGTAAGTATTCTCGTCACTCCCCAAGCTAAGTGAATCTACGGCTAACCTGAAAAATGTTGGTTTCCAGTCAGTAATGGAACGAGCACAATTCACTAAATGTAATTTTAAATAAAGAAAATGACTATACAATAGAGGTTAGACATCAATTACATGTTTTGAAAATAAACAGGAAATACGGAAAACCAATAGCAAATAAATAGACACAAAATACTTTTTCCAACTGTTAGAAGTACCTTTGATATGTGATCAGTCTGGGACACTATACCGCACGGTCTATGATGTATACTTGCATAAAAAATAAGCATTGTCTACGATGTCTACTTGCAGAAAAATAAGCACTGTCTACGATGTCTACTTGCAGAAAATAAGCACTGTCTACGATGTCTACTTGCAGAAAATAAGCACTGTCTACGATGTCTACTTGCAAAAAAATAAGCATTGTCTACGATGTCGACTTGCAGAAAAATAAGCACTATCTACGATGTCTACTTGCAGAAAAATAATCACTGTCTACGATGTCTACTGCATAAAAATAAACACTGTCTACGGTCGGATCTCACATCCTTGGTACTTCACATCCCCGACTCAACAATTTATAATAGAGTATAAAATCACATAACCAATGGCCAATCAATGAAATATAGTAAAGATCAATATTGACATACAGACAATAAACTGTACTCGCCTGTGGTCATGTGCTGGTGAAACCTATAATCTGAGCCACTCAGTATGCCACAATAGTCAAAACCCATACAACAGTACCCAAAAGCTGAAATAAACATTACCAATGTTCTTAGAATAGTCAAAATAGCTAGGATTGCCTGTCCTTAAGTCCAATTCTGGACACAGAGGCAAAAAGGTAATTTTGGGTCAAAACGGTGTCCGCCGTTGGACCGTTTTGTACCGAAAAGCATGCCAGAGTTAATGATCTCTAAAGTCGTCAAGCTATATGTCTACGGATCCAGTTTTCTGATACGAACCCAAGCGTATGTCCAAAGTTGGATTCCGGCAGGCCGTGCACAAAATCGTCCGTTGAATCGGACCGTGGAGCCCGCGAAACAGCGATCCGATCAACTGTCTCAGAATTGGACCAAACTTGGCATACAGGACCAAAAAAATGATACGGTCCTGCTGGCATAAGTTTCGTCTCGATCTGATGAGCGTGCACAAACTAATTGAGAAATTTGCACAGAGGTCGATACGGTGAATTTCGACGGATACGCCTCAAATTCGCCGCGCACATGCGACCAATTTGAATTTTGTCAAAGCCCACACGACTACGAAACCATTACGCAGCTTTCGATGCTTCCAGTTCGTGACCACGTTGCCCGGATTGGCGGGACGCACGTCGTGTGGAAGGATTTTATTGAAATTTAGTTTTGGAAAAAAATATTTTCTCAATTTTTAACAACTGATATCTTTCTGAAATCTTGATGAAATTAGGAACTACAAAAAGGGTTTCGTAGGCCTATATGTTGGCTACGAGATTGTTCAATTTGTTTTCTAAAATTTCTACTCGGTTGATGGAAAACTGTCCCCAAATACGGGTACCTGGATCATTCCCATGTCCTGTTTCGGGACAATTTTTCTTCGACTTTGTGTCAATTTTCGAGTCAAATTCGATTCGATTTTCTTCGAAACTATTCTATGGTGTTTAAGGGGGATAGGTTAGCTTCATACCTGTGTAACTGGTTCGACGAACGATCGAGAGTCGTGGACGAACTTCCGTCACAAAGTTGCTCTCGGAAAGTCGGCCTGCTGTTGTCGCCCGCGTCTGTGCGCACGCACGCGGCCCTGCTGCGGCGCATCCCAGCCGCATGTGGGGTGGCGCCGGCGGCGAGCGGCCGCCAGGACGTCGAGGGTTGAGTTAGAGTTTCCTCCCCCTGTCTCTTGATATATATATACGGTTTTCTTTTCGTTTCTCGGCTGCACGCAACAGGGGTTTACTCTCGGCTGGGCCGAGAGCTACATGTGTGGGTCTGTGGGAGGGGGGCAAGTTCGTGCTCACTTGGCCCAGTCTGTGCGGTTTCAGCACAATAATGTTGCTGTTGCTCCCTTGCTCTACATATATATGTATATATATCAATATATATATATTATTAATCCATATATATGTATATATATCAATATATATATTATTAATCCATATATATATATATATATATATATATATATATATATATATATATATATATATATATATATATATATATATATATATATATATATATATATTTATATATATATATATATATATATATTTTTTATATATATATTTATTTATCTACTTATATTTATTTATCTTATTTAGCCTAATAAATATATATCTTATGGATATATATACACATCCATATACATTTATACCTCATATATATATATATATATATATATATATATATATATATATATATATATATATATATATCCGTAAATACTCAATTAACCAAAAATATTAAAAATCTTTATTTACCCATAACATAAAATGACTCCTGATAAATCTATTTCATATATACATATATATATTTAATATGATATCATATATACAATATTACTAAATTATACCCAAAGGGTTTAAACATATCCTTGGCAGCTATTTCATAACAAAACAAGCACTATTAATAATATCAATAGAATAATTTACATTACCATACATAATACATATATGAGATAAAATATATTTTATCTAACCTTTCTAATAATAATGAAAACATATATTCAATTATTAAATAGGCACCATAATCTATATATGTACAATTTTATATAGTTTAAATACCTTAAAATGCATAAGGATAATCATATTTCCAAGAATAATTATTCAATCAAAATAACTGAATACATATATTATATATAACATTTATTCTATGAAAATATTTATTAAATACTTAAAACAAGGCATCAGTACACACTCAAAGTATATCGTCATGGACGTCCTAGGACTTACCATAAGCCTACACGGGCTTGGGCTCAGTTCGGGACCTCTCTGGACTAGTTGGGTACAATCGGGTTCTCTAAAACTCAATAATATAACTAAAATAAATAAATCTTCGGTAAGGGTCAATTTGCAACTTGGCCCGGTTTTTCCTAGTTAGGACATCGCTATGGCTCGGCCTTCCCTACCAGGGCTGATACACTAGCCAAAGCACGCCATGGCACTATCCGTGCCACGATTTCTAGTCACTGTGCACTCCAAAACTCCATCATGGCTAAAATCATCTACCGTAATAATTAAGTAATTATTTATAAAAATCTAAAATCACCATTTAATTCAAATAAATAAATAAATAAAATATATTATCAAAATTATGGGAAGAGAGGCTACAGCTTGGGCTCAGTTCGGGCCCAGTCCGGACTAGTTCAGTACTACAAGTCAATAAATTTAAACAATAAATAATTAAAACGTCTTTAGACGTTAGGTCGCAACTTAGCCTGGTTTTCCTAGTTAGGACACTCATATGGCTTGGCATTCCCCTACCATGGCTAAATACTAGTCAAAGCACGCTACTGCACTATCCGTGCCATGATTCCTAGTCGTCTTGTACACTCTATCAAGGCTAAAGTCATCTACCGTAATAATTAACTAAATAATTATTTATAAAAACAAAAAATTACCATTTAAATCAAATAAATAAATAAATAAATATTTCAAAAATCTTTGAAAAGGGAGGCTACAAATCTATCCACCTTAAAAATAATTTCGTCCTCGAAATTTTAATTCATAACTATCCTTAAAATTCAAAGTCTAGTATTTCTTTAATCTCCTCAAATAAAATTTCTCAAAAATATTCTATAACCTTCTCTAGCCACTTTATAACTCCAAGTACTTGGGGACTTCTACCCACCTTTGGTCACACTACTCCCCAAAATACGGTCATTAAAATCTTATAATCCTCTAACTAGTTGCTAACAATTCTACCGGCAGACATCTAGGCATATGGCAACTATAATCCCTCATATCTATAAACAACCAAAACTCAATAGTCATGCAATATTATACTACAATTTAAGATTTCTGATGAATCCTAGACAGCACAATTATTCATCGCCTCGAAATAAAAGGGGACGAGAATCAATAGTACGGGAAGCAAGGAAGTATAATCGAGAGCAAATATGGAGTTTTCAAGGACGTAGAGAATTTCTAGGAGAATTTTCAAGGCAGTGTGGATTGAGATTTCTAAGGTTTAGTCATAATCGTAGGCTCGTACCAGTACAGTTAGGTAACTGGTATGATATGCTCTGACCTGCATGGGCCACCAAAAAAAAACTTGTCACGACCCACACCCGCTTTTCGGACGCGAGCTCGTGAGAAAGCCAGCTACGTATCGAGCGGACTCCAGCCCAACCCGAATACCTAAACGCTGTCACGGCTATGGTGTACTGCCAAATCATGGCAAAGCATCACTATATCTCAATCCATAATAAGAATATAAAACATGAATGAACAATTATGGGTCATGGTCTGCAGTCCATTAGCATATTGTTCGATTAAACTCCAAGAATGATATGAGTCTATAAAATAAGCAGAGTATATCATGGTATGGAATAGAAAGCACGAGAGGATAATAAAAAAATATCACAAGAAAATACTTGTGTCCCTGCAAGTATAATCACTACCATCATGAGCCGCTAACTAACTCCATGCAATCAGCTGTCTAAAGAGATCATCAGGTCCTCAGAGGACATAGCAAGATACATAATTTACATGCCTATCTAACAGTTTTATCATGCACAAGAAAATAAACAAGAAAAACAGCAATACGACAAATGACTACGAACACGAACACTAGAACACTAGAACACTAGAACAACTAGAACACTAGAACACTAGAACAACTACGTATAAATGAACTGCCGAGTAAACAATGAACACGAGATCAATGGAAGAACCAAACCCTCGCCCCGAGTGGACTCGCAGGTTTGAACTAATCACTAACCTTCATCCCGAATGTGGACTCTCTGGTTAGTACTAACCCTCGTCCCGAGTGTGGACTCTCTGGTGCAAGTATAACATCATCGTCCTGAGTATGGACTCTCTGATGTAAACACCCTCATCCCGAGTGGACCCTCTGGTGCAAGTCAAGTCAACACCCTCGTCCCGAGTGTGGACTCTCTGGTACAAATAATCGACATCCTCGTCTCGAGTGTGGACTCACGGATGTAAACAGATCAAGAAAAACACCCTCGTCCCGAGTGGACTCTCTAGTGCCAAGGAAACAATATCAAGGATTTAGCAGTTCAATTACACGTATTCGTTCTATGACACGACTCAAGCAAGGTACTGGTGGAAAACTCCAAGTATGAACCACAAGACCAACATGAACACGGCTATATGCAAATGAAAACAGAATATAATACGAAAAGCACATGTCCAAAAACAATCAAAACTGGAAAATGAAGTACAATACATATAAATGAAACTGTAGAGGGAGGCAAAGTATACTTGCCTGGAGGTTGCATGCAGATCCAACAAAAATATAGCCAACTAATAAGCCATAAAGTCTAAATCATCACAACTATCTTCGAAAGCTGAAATAAATATTACCAATATTTTCAGAATAGTCAAATTAGCTAGGATTGCCTGTCCTTAAATCCAATTATGAACACAGGAGCAAAACGGTAATTTTAGGTCAAAACGGTGTCCGTCGTTGGACCTGCTTTGCACCGAAAAGTGTGCCAGAGTCAATGGTCTCTAAAGTCGTCAAACTATATGTCAACGAATTCGTTTTGATGATACGAACCCAACGGTATGTCTAGTTTTGGATTCCGGTGGGCCGTGCACAAAATTGCCCGTTGAATTGGATCGTGGGACCCGCAAAACGGTGATCTAATCAACTGTCTCAGAATTGGACCAAACTTGTCATACAGGACAAGAAAAATGATACGGTCCTGTTGGCGCAAGTTTTGTCTCGATCTAACGAACGTGCACAAAATAATTGAGAAATTTGCACAAGGCCGATACGGTAAATTTTGACGGATACGCATCAAATTCGTCACGCACACGCGACCAATTTGAATTCCGTCAAAGCCTACACGTCCGCGAAGCCATTACGCACCTTTTGATGCTTTCGGTTCGCGACCACGTCGCCAGGATTGGCAGGACGCACGTCGTATCGAAGGATTTTGAGTTTTTGAAAATAGTTTTTCGAGGATTTTGAAACTGATTTTATTCGAAAACTAATAACAGGAAAAATACACAAAAGGGTCGTTGTGAAGCCATTTATATTGGCTACAACTCAGTTCAAGTCGATTCCGTAAATCTAGTAAAACATGGCAGTTATCTGCCTTCCAAAACCTGGTGTCGGTTCTATTTGTACTGTTCAATCTGGACAGTTTTTTCTCGATTTTCACTCGATCTTTTACTGGTGTATATTTCGAATCAATTAAAACTAATTGATAGGATATGGAGTGGGTAGGGTTGTGATCTCACCTGAATAAGTCGATTGAAAAATGATCCATCGTGCGACGAGAAATCGTGTCCTGAACTTAGATCGGCACGACGTGTTGGCGATGCTACGTCTCTGTTTTGCCGGTGCTTGGCTGCGCGTCTGTCGGCCGGCGGTGGCCCAGGGCGGGGTTGCGGTGGCGCACGGCCGCCTTGAGGTCGAGGGTGGGGGTTTACATTAGGGTTTTCTCTAAACCTCTTTCGCTCGACTATATATACAAACGTATATACATCGGCCTGCTCGCTGTGTGCTCAGGTTCAGGGGTGGGGGAAATGCTGGATTGGGCCGGGCCTGGCTGGCTTGAGCCCGAGCTCGGCTGGGATAGAATTGCTGACAGCTCTAAACCCATTATAACCAAGATAATGCATAAAACATGGATTAAACAAATCCAACCTTGACTGGATTTCGTAATTCAAATGACAGTTCCGGGATTACAAAATCATGTACCATTTTGCACTGATTTTAAATGTGTTGACTAAAGACCCTAACAGAAAGGGTTGGTTTATTGCTTGGCCGGGTTGGGGTTTTAGAGTCGGGCTGGGCTAGGCTCTCCTAGTTATATATATATATATATATATATATATATATATATATATATATATATATATATATATATATATATATAAGCACAAGCCATAATATTATTAAATATAAGTTAATATATATATATATATATATATATATATATATATATATATATATATATATATATAAGTACAAAAAAATATATATATATAAGTACAAGCCATAATATTTATTACATAAGTAAACTAAATAATATTTAATATTTATAATAACATTTAATGGACTAGTGACAAGAACAGTAGTTGTACACCCAAAATCTGTATAGTCTAGATCCCAAAATACACAAGTATGTCTAAGGAAAATAGTTATCATATTTCCAAGAATAAATATTCAATCAAAATAACTGAGTATTGATATTATATATATAACAATTATTCTAGGAAAAATATTTATTAGACACTTAAAATAAGGTAGAAGTATACACTCAAAGTTTATCGTCATGGACGTCTTAGGACTCACTATAGGCCTACACGTGCTTGGGCTCGGTTCGGGCCCAGTCCGGACTAGTTCGGTACAACCGGGTCTTCTACAAGTCAATAAATCTAAACAATAAATAATTAAAACATCTTTAGAGGTTAGGTCGCAACTTGGCTTGGTTTTCCTAGTTAGGACACTCCTATGGCTTAGCATTCCCCTACCATGGCTAAACACTGGTCAAAGTATGCTACTGCACTATCCGTGCCATGATTCCTAGTCGTCTTGTACTTCAAAACTCTATCATGGCTAAAGTCATCTACCGTAATAATATACTAAATAATTATTTATAAAAACAAAAAAATTACCATTTAAATCAAATAAATAAATAAATAAATATTTCAAAAATCTTCCGGAAGGGAGGCTACACTGGTCGCCCAAGAAATTAGGGTTAGGGTTCACCCAAATTTGGGGACGAAGCCTCTAGTATAATTCGGCTGAGGAAAATCAGAGAGGTTTTCTCTCTCTCTCACCAAGTTGCTGAATATATAGCAAAGAGAATGAAAATAGGAAATTACAAAAAGAATTATTTTAATTATAGGAATAAACAGTTATTACAAATTGTTATAAAGGTTAGTTAGAGAATTGTTAGAGTTGTTAGAGAGAAAAGTGGGGTTAGTAAGAATTCTTTGGAGTACAATCTAGTTTAGTTACTAGGATATTCTCCTCAAGTCCCCAATAAAAATAAGAAGATTTTTACTAATCATGAAATCAATATTCCCCAAATTAAACTGAAGTTAATTAATACTATAATACCAAGATTTATGAAAATTCAAAAAATCAGGAAATTGGGGTTACAAATACCGAGGAGCTCGAAGTGATCTTCCAGCTCTTCCAGCCAGTCGATTTCCATATAAGGGCCTTCGGTGCCGCTGAAGGAGGTGCGACACGCTTTCTTGAATTCTGACACTTCAAAGTTGTAACTTCTCGGTGCCGCAGGTTGACACTCGGGCTTCGTTCGATCGACTTCATTGGGTTGAACCATCGGCTCGGTGATAGTAGGCATAGTTATAAAGTTTCCAATGGCCACAATCGTCTGGACGATCTGCTGCAGAGTATCAAGCTACTTTTGCTGCATCTTGGTTTGGGCATCAAAACGAGCTTCAAATTGGGCCTTTCGTGCCCCGTCTGCTCATGTCGGTTCTTGGACTGTTTCTGCTGCGCCTCCATCATGCGAAGCATCCTTTCGATAGCATTATTAGAAGGTCCGGCCTGAGAGCTGCTCGAACCACTCGAAGTACTTTGTTCTTGCTCGGCCGCGATTTCCACCACGGGTTCCGTCACTTCTATAATACATAGACACATACATTAGTCTCAAGATATTATAAACTCATTGTATGGAACAACTTATCTCATCGATGTGATGTCAAAGGTTTGAGACTCTAGATGGAAGGTCAAAGGATGTAAACCTCTGCTCTGATACCATTATGTCACGTCCTGATTCTGTAGAATCGATAGCCGTCCCCCGGGCGTGATGCCGTGCAAACCTAAGTTACGATCGCACAAGGCATAGTCATAAGGTTATCAGAGACACAACATCAAGTAGAGTACACGGAGAAATTGAACAAATATATTTGAAAACAGAAGGAAACTTTAGTTTCATTTATAATAAACATCATTTACATGACTCTGTTACATTCATTTGTCTTGCAGGCTACAACATGACTCGATTACAAAATAAACACTGATGAGATAGTCGTTCTATACATTATATCCCCATTTACAACAAAATATTTCCAAGGACCTGGAATCGTGGGGAGTCGAGACGTCATTTTTTCTGGACGGAATATAGAGTCTTCAAAAGGATCAAAACAAGTCGTCAACACACGGACGAGGCTTCAAATGTTCTTGCATCCCCTTGAGCTTAAGTGGCATGCCCTTCTTGGTTCAGGGTACCTATTGAGAGCGAGGATCAGTAAATTACACTTTGTACTAGTGCGTGACAAATTAAGTTCCATGCTCTCATTTGGTTAAAGAGTTTATATGACTTAGTTTGTGAATCTTTCTAACCATCCTAATGAATTTCAGACAAGCATATGACAGGCATAGTATAAATTACGCTAGAACTTACCTACGGCAGAGCGTGCCGTGTAATGTGAGACTTACCATATTCTTCTCTGTCAATCGTTACCACTAGCATAGCGTGTGCAATTTATGTATGTTTGGTCACTGACACCACAAGCCATCCTGGACTTATAGCTTTGTTAGTCGAGGCCCTTCCAACGCAAGTAGCGAGCCCCGTTGAAAGTCCCCGCCTAACCCTTGCTATCATCCAGTACAGTTATACCGTGTTTCTCCCTAGGTCGAAACGGTCCCGTAGCCTCAGGATGCCGCTCGAGGAAACTTTTACCTTGTCTACAAGTTGTCCATGACCGTGTTAGAATAACTTAGTTACTAAAGCATGGTCTACATTTTTTAAAACTTAATCATTTTGTCGTGTCCCGCCTTATCGTGACATCAATTTGTTCAATGAGTCAATCTATTGTTCAATACAGTTTTATAAGATAAGTAGACATGTCCGTGCCCTTCCATCTATCATTCCATTTGCAATAATGTTATCGATTGAACTAAGAAGGGGGGCAAGAAGAGAAGGGCCAGCTACTTACCTTGATTTTTGTTCAAGACGAGAGACTTCTTGGTCGTACTAGTCATCGCCTACACGATTACTTGAAATTGCACAAGCAACCGATTAGAATACTGTATTATTCAAGGAGTTCGATATGTAAATGCGAGTATGAAAATGTAAGCCGTGAAAACTATCGAAAATATTTGCGAAAACGCATTCAGAAAACCAAAGCCAAAGAAGTAAGTGTGGCATAAAAAACAGAACAACAGGAGGTCTCTCATGACACAGCTGCAGAGTCTATCCTCGAGGTGCAACCCGCTGAATATGGGACTTGATTCCAAAGAAGCATTTCCATAACGAGAAAAGGATCTTAATTCAATCGTTCCCGTTCGATCATTTCAATCGATCCCAATCTATCGGTTCCGACTGAATCGATAGCGACAGTATTCCTTTCTCGTGCACCCCATAGACAAAAACAGGACACTATAGGGATAGGGGCACTACAAATACTACTTTGAGTGTTTTGAATGACAGACTCCCTCTCGTCATAAGAGGAAGCACATCTCTTAAGATGTCAGAAATGCTGGTCAGCTGGATCTTGACCAGTCGTCCTATCCCTAAGTTGGTAATAGGAGTCATAGGTATCCTTGATACATGAATTAGGGCTGGTAGTGGTGGCTCCATCGTAGTCAGCCGAGTTGATAACTGTCCAAATGAGGTTGGAGCTGAAAAAGTACAAACTTAGCGTTTTATCATAAAAAGAGATTCTAAAGGGACAATATTATTCCTTCAATGGTAGAGACCGTATCTTTTGTTTCTCCATCCCTCTAGTTACGGACGTGCCATCAACAACTGCTTGTCCAGCGATCACAATGTCAGATGCTTTTTTAGCCCCTACCTAAGGATGGATTTTTGATACTCCATATATTCGGGGTGAACCTCCGCTTTCGCAGTAATAACCTGAAGGTCATAAAGAATAAAACTTATCAGCACGGAGAAAACCTAAATAAAAAATGAGTTGGGACACGTGAGGAAGAGTCAGTACCTAGGATGGGCCCTGGGGTTAGCTTTTGACCAGTTTGCCCAAAAGAAGCATGCAGTTAGGCTATTTGCTCAGGAGTAAACTACGAGAGAAATTCACCCGGTGGATGTTGGCATGTATGTAGATACTGCGCAAGCCTCTATATCACTGGTAGGCTCGCTATAGGGCTCTTCTTCGGTACCTTTGTCCTCTTTAATATTTTCACCAAGGAGTTCTTCGGTAAACAAAGCGGTATCTTGGTCTCCTATAGGTAAAGCTTCAGCCGTAGAAATAATGATGCTGATTTATGTCTTTTTTAGCTTGGGAAGACTTTGTTTCTAGGTGTGACCTGGTCATTATTGCCGGTCCATGTATAAGACAGAAAGATTCAGGTGCCACAAAAGTAATCGACAAGATTATCTTAGTAATTGTATCAAGACTGGGACCTACCTCCGGCACAGGATGTATAGATGTTCTCATCTCCCTCACTGGTGAATTCCTTTTAGATGCAACAAGTCCTTCAACCCTTATCGGTTTCTTGGACTTTATTTTCTTCAATATTATGGCCTTAGGGAGTGACAAAGCCCTTTGTTGTTGTGGTGACAATAAAACATTCGTGAATGGAAGTGGGTCATCTGAAGGATCCGTGTCAATAGGGATTTCTATCAGAATCCCCTGGTCATTGTTTGCAGCCTCACTAGCTAAAAGGATTTCTCTCTCCTTTTCTGCGATGGAAGAAGTGTTACGATCAAAATCCAAGGTACTGATCGAGCAGTAAAAATATGCAACTTATGTCAAAATCTGCACAGGGTGATCCTTCTCTGGGATAGTGAAGACAACATTGGTGTAGTTTGAGATAAAATATCTCAATTAAGCATAAGCATCATCGATCAAATTGTAATACCCCAGTCCCAAAATACTTAGGACTAAGTACATAGACATGCCAGCTACATACATACAAAGTATACTCCAATATATGTAAAATCTCGTATGAATACATAAGCTATAAAATGCAGTAAACCAAGAGTAATCTAATCTCATCCACAAAATAAAAGAATAAAAGATATCATATAATCAACTATGAAATGTTTTTGTACAATATGTTGGGCGGAGACAAATCCACTACCAACAAGTAAGGGAAAAATACATGAAAAATGAAATGAGTTTGGCGAGCGAAGCAAAGACGATCCAAGCTCAATCATCCTCGAAAAAATAGAGATGATCACGGCCACGACTCGAATACCTATGAATGACAATAGCACACACCTGGAACGATAACCAGCTCCTCAGAGGGACGTAACAAGATACAAGAAAATACCATTCCGTATAAACTGTGATATATAATAGAAAAATAAGGGATGCATACAATAAGGTGCCTAACCGTACTATAGTGAATATGCAATAAAGAACAATCCTTCATATATGTTCACTCGGGCTGTATAGCAGTAGCATCGTCCCTTCCTTTGGGAACCAGTCGTCTCCGTCCATAACGCTCGGTGAACGTCAGAGAGAATCAGTAAGAAAACGTCCATAACGCTCCAGGAACGTCAGAAGGAATCAGTAATAGTAAGGTGAACCTGCGTCTCTAGCGGAGCTTCAGGTACAATAGCAATGAATATGTGGCCCATACATCAAGGAACTGTTCTTTCCACCCCATGCCTAGTGGAGTCACATCCATGACTCATATGAACCTCTAGTAACTGCCAAGTCTACTAGCATGTAATTCTATTGGTAGTTACTCCTAACCGTTGTACGTCTCATACGTATCGGTGGCCGGCCGACTACGCGAGTACGTGTCCTATATGTGACTCACAATACGTGGTAAAGTAGGTGTCAAGGCCGTATGAGATATACCAATACCTCATCATCAAATGGGTGGTCACTAGACTAAGTCAATGCAAGATAATAAAACAAAAACAAGAAAATGATCGATAGAGTCGCTTGTACCCAAGTGTGACTTGGATGCACAGTTTTATAATAACAACAAATAAAAAATACTGAAAATAACAACTAAAAATAAGAATATGTAAATCACAAAGTAAGGTGGCAAGGTATCTTGCCTGATGTCCGAAGTAAGGTAAGATGATGTCCTGGCGACGAATCAACAACAACGCACAAAGGGGAAGGTGTAGGAACAACTTCGGATGCTGACAATAGTCTATTATCTAATTATAATTAATACTACATCTATTTTATTTATTTAATAGATTCTAAAATTAAGATATGGCATAGGTTTTCGTATCAGCTTTTCAAAAAACTAATCAGATCGTATTTTTATTTCCGGAATCTTCCGAAATCGCAAAAAATATTGAAACACGTTTATTTTTGGGACACTAGATACTCAAACAGTTTTGCAAAAATCTATAAAACGAATTTTGTCTATTAAAATATGTTTCTGGAAAGCTTGCCTCGATACGCTTCTTTCAAAAAAAATGGAGACGAAACGGAGTTCGAAGCTAGGAGATATCGTCGTTCCAAGTTGCTCTTGCTACTAAAAGCGGGACTAAATTCTGATGACAAATTTTTGAGTTCCTATTGGACTAAAAATAATTTTGAATTATGGTTGATAGGAAGAGAATTTATTGGGGATATATAGGTACTTATTTCAGATTTACCTCCTTAATTAGATAGAATTTGATTTAAATTGATAGAAGTTACTTTGTTATGATATAATATAGATAGGGACGTTTCCTATTAGACTTAGGATTATGATTAACTTAAAATATAGTTCATATTTATCTAAATTTTCTATAACATTATTTAAAATTACTATAGATAATAAATAGAGTTAATATTTGTTTAAACAGCCTTCATCTAATCTCATTTATACAAGCTGAAATATTTAATACTAAATTGACATTTATTCTATATTATGTAAATAGTATACAATATAAGTAACATGTAAAAAGTAAAAAAAGTTATGAAATAAATCCTAAAATTTTGAGAAAAATTGTATAATATAGTTTAGATCCTTAATGTACTAGAAAAATAGCTTTATATATTTTTATACTAAATTCACTAATGAGCACTATACTAAATATATGTAAAATAATACAAATTATATAATAAGTAAATAAATAGTTATTTAAAAATCTAAAAATTCCACAAATATTTATTTTGAAAAAATTCGGGGGTTTACAAAAGTCTTATCTAGATAAAGACTAAGAAGAGTTTTAATTCCCTTTAGATTTTCCACTATTTAATTCAAATTGATTTAAAAGTAACTCAATCAAATATAATCCAATGTAGATAGATTCTACCTCTAATTTAAACTTTATTTAAATAACTTAATATTTTTTCCCAACTTAAATCATAATAATTAATTACATATTAAGTCAACCCATATTTAATATACCTTTTTCGAAATAATATATTAATGATAATAATTAATTTTAAAAATACAAATATATATATATACACTCGCATGCAAAAATAATACTTACATAAAACACAGTTTTTCTAAATTACTAGTTATACTAGTACCATAAATTAAAATGGTATTTTTTTAAATAAAAATAAAGTTTGGCAATCCTCGGCGCGACACATTTACAACTTCAAGCAATATAAAATATTTATCGTCTATTATTTTGAAATATTATCTACATCTATATAATTAAAACGTTTTATAAAAATATGTACTTCGCACTTATTGGCACTTGACGAGAAATTTACGAAACACAAACTCGTACGCGACGTACAAATACGAAGTACAAAAATTAATACCATATTTATAAAAAATCATAGTAAAAATTTAGGAATTTTACATCCTACCCAACTTACAAGAATTTTATCCTCGAAATTTAGGAATAGCTAGGGTAGGGGAGATAGAAAGAGTTCATCAATACCGAAATACGATTAAATTTTTGGATGAGGCAAACAAAAGACGTTTGACACAAACATGCATTGGAAGATCGTGATTTTGATATCTACGAAAATACATTATGGTTATGGAATTGAAGAAGGGTCGCTAGTTAAGGTAATAAAATTATGATAACACGAATTAGATAATAGAAAGGAATTGAGTAGGTCAAAGAGAATAATTTAGACATTTAGGAGAGATGGTTTCTTGAGCGAATATAGTCGTCTAGGTTTAAGGTATGGTTAAGGAAATGATTTGAATCATTTTCAAGTTTCAAGAACGATTAGAAGGTTACGATAATGAATCTAGGGTAGAGAAAAAAGGTAACTCAAGACGGAGATATAGTCACATTGGTTGGTCTGTAGTTAACTATCTTGGCAATAGATGGTGGGCAACTAAGGGGATATCAAGTACGAGTGTTTGTCTTTCTAATATAAGCGAAAGACAAAAATAATAAAGAGTTCAAAGAAGATATTATTGAATACGAATAAGTGGTTCAAAGACGATTAAAATTTTTCAAAATGAATTGCCAAGGCAGTCGCGGATGGAATTCTAGAGGCCAAGTTTAACTATGTCTTCATCCACGTCGAACAATATATGAAAAGTGAACCAAAGTGCACTAGGTTGATCAGACCATCATGCACCAGTTCTGATTAGACAATGTATTAGTGGGCGTCCCCAATAATATATATGTCGTGAACAAGCTCGATAAAAGAATAAGCTTACAAAACTAAGGCTAAATTAGCATCATAAGATAGTTAAAATATAAGTAAGGAATACTAATGAAGGAAATTAAATATTCGAAGATCTATTAAAATCTAACTCTTGCCCGAAGTTTGGGCTTATACAGTCGTCCTAGTGTTTTCTTATCAATGGCTTGGTTGACTAGATAAGTTAGGGTCCTATGAATTCTACAGTCTAAGTAAACTTATCAATATGGGTCACAAGGACAAAGGTTTGTTAGGACATAAGGTATTCTACCCAACTTACAAGAGTTAAACTAGTAGTGTGATGGGACAATGGGTCAAGCAATCAAGATAAAGCACAAAGTTAAGCATTTAAGAAATTAAGTAGAACAAAATCACATATCGGATCAAAAGAATTGAGTCGAGGTTGAGTCCCTATCCTTGGTCGAAAAATATATCGGTATCATGGTAAAGATTATAGTCTAATCTTTATGACCCGAAAGTCATTATCAGAAAAATAGAGTACCAAGGGACGTGTTTGAGTGGGACATGATATACCTACATGAAGGTGAGCTCGTCTAGGTCTTACATATGAAATTTTTTAGAAGGTAACAACTTGTATTACACTCCAAATATCAAAGTCACAGTAAAGGCCACAAAAAGATCTAAAATAGAAAGTGTGAGTTCATGAAGTGACAATTAATGCACAAACATTAAAGAAGATCAAGTTGAAGTATGAAATAAAATTAATTAAGGAATATAGTAAAATAATTTAGGTACACAGTTTTCAGAGAGAAGATAGTCTCCTAGGTGGATATAGTCAAGGAATGATTAAATTATTTCTCAAATTTTAAATGGTTAGAAGGTCACAATAAAAGATCTGGATTTGGGGAAAGGTCGAGTAAGTCAAAATTAAGATATAGTCACATGGTTTGGTCGAGGACTAACTATACTTGTGTATATACAACTATCTTGGTCATGGATGGAATGTAGAGTACCTCTATCTCATTAGGGTGACCTTGCCTGCTTCTTGGTTCTCTATCAAGATAAGATTTAATCCCAAAATTTGAGTTTCCAATATGTATTTCCAAGCTTGACATAAACTACGATATTCAAGCATAATCATAAAAATAATTCAAGTTTTTAATAACCCTAAGATAACCCTTTGTATGACAAAAAAATATATATATATTTTCCCTCCAATATGCACAAACTAAACTTTTTTATTCTCTAGTCGGTTGAGGTCATCCATCATAACTTAAAAAAATTTAGATTCCTCTAATCAATCTCAAAATAAGCTTTATCATATCTCTTAATAAATTTTCCATAAAATCGTAATATTATAAATCCAAACTTTAAACTCAAGATTTAGATAATCTTATCAATCATGAATTATGCGACAAAATTTAAAGATTTTTTTTCTCACAATTGAAATATTAAACTCAAAATCTAAATAAATTTGTCAATCATAGATCGTATGACACAATTCGAAATTTAAAATTTTCCTCAAATCAATTTATATCCTCAAAAGATATGAATAGCTATAACCCAAAAATCATAAATATTTTCTAAATCTTCAAAATCAAAGATTTTACTCAATCTTCTATCAATCCTTTGGTGAATACTCCTAGTAGTCTCAAGATAAAATTCTCTCTGTCCTCAAAGTTAATAATATTGCTACTACCCAACTTTGAATTAACTAATCCTTAAGATCATACTTTTAGAAAAATAAATACCTATATATCTTAAATAAGATCTCAATATATACTAATTGTGAATGAAATCCTTCTAGTCACGTGTTTGACCTATGACCATATACTAGTGTAGTCATCTTCTTAACCGATATTAAACACGAGAAAGTAAGGATTCACGGTAGAAAGGGGTGAAACGTTAACAAGATGCAATCAAGGGAGGCAAACGAGAGTTCAAAGTTTGGAGTCAAGAAAGAATATCAAGTATATGGATGAGATCCTAGACTCTAATCCTATCTGCAGGCTCACATCGGTACAATAACGTAACCGAAGTGACAAACTTGATCTGTATGGGCCACCACAAAAATATGTAATGCCCCAGTCCCAAAATACTTAGGACTAAGTACGTAGACATGCCAGCTACATACATATAAAGTATACTCCAATATATAGAAAACCTCGTATGAATACATAAGCTATAAAATGCAGTAAACCAAGAGTAATCTAATCGCATCCACAAAATAAAAGAATAAAAGATATCATATAATCAACTATGAAATATTTTTGTACAATATGTTGGGCGGAGACAAATCCAATACTAACAAGTAAGGGAAGAAATACATGAAAATTGAAATCAGTTTTGCGAGTGAAGCAAAGACGATCCAAGTGCAATCATCCTCGAAGAAATAGAGATGATCACGGCCACGACTCGAATACCTGTGAATGACAATAGCACACACCTGGAGAGATAACCAAGTCCGCAGAGGGATGTAACAAGATACAAGAAAATACCATGCCGTATAAATTGTGATATATAAAAGAAAAATAAGGGATGCATGCAATAGGGTGCCTAACCATACGATAGTGAATCTGCAATAAAGACCAATCCTTCACATATGGGCACTCGGGCTGTATAGCAGTGGCATCATCCCTTCCTTCGGGAAACAGTCATCTCCGTCCATAACGCTCGGTGAACGTCAGAGGAAATCAGTAAGAAAACGTCCATAACGCTCCAAGAACGTCAGAGGGAATCAGTAATAGTAAGGTGAACATGCGTCTCCAGCGGAGCTTCAGGTACAATAGCAATGAATATGTGGCCCATACATCAAGGAACTATTTTTCCCACCCCATGCTTAGTGGAGTCACATCCATGACTCATATGAACCTCTAGTAACTACCAAGTCAACTAGCATGTAATTCTATTGGCAGTTATTCCTAAACGTCGCATGCCTCATACGTATCGGTGGTCGACCGACTATGCAAGTACGTATCATATATGTGACTCACAATACGTGGTGAAGTAGGTGTCAATGCCGTATGAGATATACCAATACCTTATCATCAAATTGGTGGTCACTAGACTAAGTTAATGCAAGAGAATAAAACAAAAACAAAAAAATAACATATAGAATCGCTTGCACCCAAGTTTGACTTGGACGCACAGTTTTATAATAACAACAAATAAGAAATACTGAAAATAACAACTAAAAATAAGAATATGTAGATCACAAAGTAAGGTGACAAGATATTTTGCCTGATGTCCGGAGTGAGGTAAAATGATGTCCTGGCGACGAATCAACAACAACGCACAAAGGGGAAGGTGTAGGAACAACTTCGGATGCTGAAAATAGTCTATTATCTAATTATAATTAATATTGCACCTATTACATTTATTTAATAGATTCTTAAATTATGATATGGCATAGTTTTTCGTATCAGCTTTCCGAAAAACTAAACGGATTGCATTTTCGTTTCCGGAATCTCCCGAAATCGCAAAAATATTGAAACACGTTTATTTTTAGGACACTAGATACTCAAACAGTTTTGCAGAAATCTACAGAATGAATTTTTTTCTATTAAAATACGTTTCTGGAAAGCTTGCCTCGATACTCTTCTTTTAAAAAAAATTGGAGGCGAAACGGAGCTCGGAGCTAGGAGATATCGTCGTTCCAAGTTGCTCTTGCTACTAAAAAGCGGTGCTAAATTCTGATGACGATTTTTTGAGTTCCTATTGGACTAAAAATATTTTTGAATTATGGTTGATAGGAAGGGAATTTATTGGGTATATATAGGTACTTATTTTAGATTTACCTTCTAAATTAGATAGGATTTGATTTAAATTGATAGGAGTTACTTTGTTATGATATAATATAGATAGGGATGCTTTCCTATTAGACTTAGGATTATGATTAACTTAAAATATATTTCATATTTATCTAAATTATCTATAATATTATTTAAAATTACTATAGAAAATAAATAGAGTTAATATTTATTTAAACAACCATCATCTAATCTCATTTATACAAGCTGAAATATTTAATACTAAATTGACATTTATTCTATATTATGTAAATAGTGTATAATATAAGTAACATGTAAAAAGTAATAAAAGTTATGAAATAAATCCTAAAATTTTGAGAAAAATTGTATAATATAGTTTAGATCCTTAATGTACTAGAAAAATAGCTTTATATATTTTTATACTAAATTCGCTAATGAGCACTATACTAAATATAGGCAAAATAATACAAATTATATAATAAGTCAATAAATAGTTATTTGAAAATCCAAAAATTCCACAAATATTTATATTGAAAAATTCGGGGGTTTATAAAAGTCTTATCTAGATAAGGACTAAGAAGAGTTTCAATTCTCCTTAGATTTTCCACTATTTAATGTAAATTGATTTAAAAGTAACTCAATCAAATATAATCCAATGTAGATAGATTCTACCTCTAATTTAAACTATATTTAAATAACTTAATAAAAAAATTCCAACTTAAATCACCATAATTAATTACATATTAAATCAACCCATATTTAATATACCTTTTTTGAAATAATATATTAATGATAATAATTAATTTTGAAAATACAAATATATATATACTCCTATGCAAAAATATTACTTACATAAAACATAGTTTTTCTAAATTACTAGTTATACTAGTACCATAAAATAAAATGGCCTTTTTTAAATAAAAATAATTTTGGCAATCCTCGGCGCGACGCATTTACAACTTTAAGCAATATAAAATATTTATCGTCTATTATTTTGAAATATTTTCTACATCTATATAATTAAAACGTTTTATAAAAATATGTACTTCGCACTTATTCACACTTGACGAGAAATTTATGAAAAGCAAACTCGTACGCAACGTACAAATACGAAGTACAAAAATCTATACCATATTTATAAAAAATCGTAGTAAAAATTTAGGGATTTTACACAAATTACCTCCGTGACCAAGACGGGAGCTTGCATTCCCTATAAAAATATGTGTTAGCCCAATGATTGTATCATATTTTTGAATATGGCTAATTGATTAAGTTTAACATAATGATGTCACGAATTCGTGTAA
Organism: Iris pallida; assembly: GCA_029216955.1. Lineage (NCBI taxonomy): Eukaryota > Viridiplantae > Streptophyta > Magnoliopsida > Asparagales > Iridaceae > Iris > Iris pallida. The sequence goes on from JANAVB010004800.1 coordinate 20,065,257, forward strand.
TCACTATTATGTTGCTACTTGAACTTAGCATTGTCCTACTGTTCATTAAATTTATCATACTGCTACTACTTTGTTCATCTAACATGTACTTGTCGACAAAAAGTAAGCATGATTACACCAGAACATATGCAATAAAGAATTAATGATGGGCCAAAGACAGCGTTACACAAAAAAATTTCTCTAAACTACCTAACGACCTATCCGAGGCCTCGCACTCGGGATAGGTCTTCAGATTTTTTAGATCTGTTTATCTTTGGACAACCGTCGTCAAGAAAAAAGGTGTCTTCAAGTCTGCTCAAATGTCAAGGAAAAAGACATCATCAAAGGGCTATTGGTTTTTACAAATTTCTTTTGTATTTTTATCTTAATTTGAGTCTAGAAAAATATGTAAGATTGGTCGAATTGGGGCTTAGCTATCCTCAGTGCACAAAAATATAGCCTACCTATCCACAAATTTCTATCCAAAGTTCACAATAAAAAATAGTCCAAAATCCATCAAAATTCACTACAACAAAAATACCTTTTAATGACGGCTAAAAAGCGTCATTAATTGTAAACTATGACATTTTTTTTCTCAGTCCAAGCGTTATGAAATCGGGTGTTATAAATGTTTTTAAAAGCGTTACCGTCATTAATAGGTTGAATTTCTGCTACGTTTTATTTTCAAAGCGTTATGGATAGTTATGAAAAACCGTTGTATATGGTCGTTGTATCACATTTATAACCCTCTATACTGCATGTTATACATTCCAAATGCTGCTCAATTCAATTCGAAAACAACCACTTTGAACCATATTCACAACAAAGCATTGAAATGTAATATAAAGTACCATTCTCCATTTTATTGTCTCAAAATAGAGTATTTTAGCTACCATTCTACATTTCTCCATTTCATTATATACATCTTCTCAAAATATATTGAGTATCCAATATAGAGTACACTTTAGCTACATCAAAACTATCGACATCAAAAATCTCACAGATACTATAGCGAAGAAGCACACATATAACGCTTCAACTTGGTCACATGAAGACTGTCCATAGCACATGTACGTATAGCAAAATCCTGAAAAATAGAGCAAAACCCTCACTTTTAGAGTCTGTCAATTATAGAGTCTATGATTTATATCGAAAAACCGAGAGTATCAGAGTACTCAGATAAAAACCGAAACCGACAAATAAAGTAAAACATCTAGGCATGGCATAGTGGACGTAGTCCCAAAATTAACGATACAGGCATGCTAATGGAGATGTCATTCCCGAAATAGAAATACTTCCAACTAATATATACCCGCATGTGATTTATATCGAAAAGCTCCCAACAAAAACACCCACAGTACCAAGATAAACCCATCATGCATAATAGATACCCAACCAATAATCTTAATCCAAATAGCAAAACATCTCCTACAACAAAGAAATCTTTCCCAACCCAACATGTATAATAGGGAAAAACTAAACCAATATCCCACAACAAGTATAGGAAGGAGACCCCAAGCAACAATTTATACAAGAAACCCAAACCAACAATGCATGCATCACAAATAATTCCAACATCAGCTACGTAACCCGAAACCAAAAATGATTCAACAGCAAATAAAGAACCGAACATGATCTAAAGATCATTCCCGTTTCACAAACAAAGACAATCGTAGGATCGTCAAGCCAAAATCGAACCCAACACGTATTAGTCGATCGAAACCCTTTTTATGTAGGGATCGAGATCCAACAACATCATCGACAAACAAAATAAACCAAAAAACTGAAATTAATCAAGAGTTTAGAATTTATACCCCAGAATTTGGTGTCGGAATCTGAAGGGAGCCTTCGGACTCGGCTCGCAGGCACGCACAGCGCCTCGCCGGGTCACGACTGCAACTGTGGAGAGGCTACATCATCGACACGAAGGTATCCTCATATCCGTGTCCAGTATCGACTCGTACAAACACGAGCGTACCAGCACCCAGAATGAACAACCCAATAGTACCAACATACAAACTTCGACAACGACAAGAAACGAAATGAGATATATAAGATGTCTCAGATAAGGATCAATCATCATCTGCTGTACTAGCGTGCCATAACACGTATAGGACACGTCCCGACACGGAGCCAGTGTATCCGATAAGATCTGCAACACTTTGGTTTATTTGGTCGAATGACCAACACCAAGAGTATCAGAGTACTCAGATAAAAACCGAAACCGAAAAATAAAGTAAAACATCTAGGCATGGCATAGTGGACGTAGTCCCAAAATCAACGATGCAGGCATGCTAATGGAGATGTCATTCCCGAAATAGAAATACTCCCAACTAATATATACCCGCATGTGATTTATATCGAAAAGCTCCCAACAAAAACACCCACAGTACCAAGTTAAATCCATCATGCATAATAGATACCCAACCAATAATCTTAATCCAAATAGCAAAACATCTCCTACAACAAAGAAATCTTTCCCAACCTAACATGTATAATAGGGAAAACCTAAACCAACATCCCACAACAAGTATAGGAAGGAGAACCTAAGCAACAATTTATACAAGAAACCCAAACCAACAATACATGTATCACAAATAATTCCAACATCAGCTACCTAACCCGAAACCAAAAATGATTCAACAGCAAATAAAGAACCGAACATGATCTAAAGATCATTCCCGCTTCACAAACAAAGACAATCGTAGGATCGTCAAGCCAAAATCGAACCCAACACGTATTAGTCGATCGAAACCCTTTTTATCTAGGGATCGAGATCCAACAACATCATCGACAAACAAAATAAACCCAAAAACTGAAATCAATCAAGAGTTTAGAATTTATACCCCAGAATTTGGTGTCGGAATCCGAAGGGAGCCTTCGGACTCGGCTCGCAGGCACGCACAGCGTCTCGTCGGGTCGCGGTTGCAACTGTGGAGCGGCTACATCATCGACACGAAGGTATCCTCACATCCGTGTCCAGTATCGACTCGTACAAACACGAACGTATCTGTACCCAGAATGAACAACCCAATAGTACCAACATACAAATTACGACCAACGACAAGAAATGAAATAAGATATATAAGATGTCTCAGATAAGGATCAATCATCATCTGTTGTACTAGCATGCTATAACACGTATAGGACACGTCCCGACACGGAGCCAGTGTATCCGATACGATCTACAACGCTTTGGTTCATTTGGTCGAATGACCATCACCAAGAGTATCAGGGTACTCTAATAAAAACCGAAACCGACAAATAAAGTAAAACATCTAGGCATGGCATAGTGGACGTAGTCCCAAAATCAATGATGCAGGCATGCTAATGGAGATGTCATTCCCGAAATAGAAATACTCCCAACTAATATATACCCGTATGTGATTTATATCGAAAAGCTCCCAACAAAAATACCCACAGTACCAAGTTAAACCCATCATGCATAATAGATACCCAACCAACAATTTTAATCCAAATAGCAAAACATCTCCTACAGCAAAGAAATTTTTCCCAACCCAACATGTATAATAAGGAAAACCTAAACCAACATCCCACAGCAAGTATAGGAAGGAGAACCCAAGCAACAATTTATACAAGAAACCCAAACCAACAATACATGCATCACAAATAATTCCAACAGCAACTAGGTAACTCGAAACCGAAAATGATCCAACAACAAGTAAAGAACCGAACATGATCTAAAGATCATTCGTGCTTCACAAACAAAGACAATCGTAGGATCGTCAAGGCAAAATCGAACCCAACATGTATTAGTCGATCGAAACCCTTTTTATATAGGGATCGAGATCTAACAACATCATCGACAAATAAAATAAACCCAAAAACTGAAATCAATCAAGAGTTTAGAATTTATACCCCATAATTTAGTGTCAGAATCCGAAGGGAGGCTTCGGACTCGGCTCGCAGGCACGCACAGCACCTCGTCGGGTCGCGGCTGTGACTGTGGAGAGGCTTCGGACTCGGCTCCCCAAATGTAATTACACTCCCTTGATCAAGAACAAACAGAAAAAAAAATCAAAGAACCCTTTTAGGAAAAAAATCCAAATCAAAAATTAAGAACCCTAATTTTTAGGGAAAAATTACACTCCCAACAAAATCTTTTTTTAGGGAAAAAATCCAAATCCAAATCACTCACTTAATCAAGAGAAGTCAACGATGATGCAGCCCTTTTTGGATCATCGCCGACGTGGACGGAGACGTCGAAAAACCCTAAAATTAAGAACCCTAATTTTGGAGAGATTAATGCATGTATGGTTGTCAAAAATTAGGATATTTTTGAACTTAGGACAAAATAAGCAATGATCGAGATTTTAGGACAAACCGGTGGTGAAGGCTACGCCGGTGACAACCTTCCCTCTGTGGTGGAGTCTGTAACCGAGGAAAGCGAGGAACGGGCTGAGGGAAGTTGGGGGCGGGGAGCGGGCGGAGGGGAGTTGGGGAGCGGGGAGTGGGCTGAGGGAATTTGGGGAGCGGGAGGAGAAGGAGAAGGAGAAGGAGAAAGAGAGAGGGTTTAGAATTTTTCTTAAGTGTGGGAGAATTGCGGGGGAGTCGAGGTTTCGACTTAAATTTTCGTGCTTCTTTTATAACGTTCGTATCACTGGAGCACTATCAATAACGTTTTTAATGTAAACCATCATAGATTCTAGTCTTGCTGAACATTGATGACGCTTCCACATCAGCCGTCATGAAAACCACTTATCAAGCGTCATTAATAGGTCTTTTTGTTGTAGTGATTGGCCCAAACAGTTCTGTCGGAACTCAGGCAGAACTCGGCCAGAACTCGGCCCAAGTTTAGTCTAGACAGTTTTAACTTATTTTTGAATTCTCTTGATATCTGCATCCAACGTTCGAATAAGCGATATCTACATTCGAACTCTGCTCAAATTTGGTTCATAAAAATACTATAAATAGAGAAAAACTTTCACATTTTTAAATCACTCAATCTCATTATCTTCTCTATTCCCTTAAATTATTTTCTATGAGCTACACTTTCAAATCTAGCCTATACTACTCTTAGCCAAGCCAGTACAGTTTCTGTTTAATCTAGAGTTTAGTTTGGAAGAGTTGTATCGGAGGTTATTTCAGAAAATATTCAAGTTTTCAATCTCCTTCTAGAGTCGGTCGTGCACTCATCGCCAAGCACGATGTTTTTGAAGTCGGTCGTGCACTTGTCCCCAAGCATAGTGTTGTAAGAGTTGCAAGCACTCAGTTAAAGCTTTTGCCATATTGGATTAACATTGAGAATGAGTACTCGAGACTGTATTAGTCCTCCACAAGAAAAACTATTATATATCGTTGTGTCACAGAGTTTGAATTTTCTTAACTCTTTACCTTTTTTGCAACTCATTTACTGTTATTTTATTTGATCTCACTAGCCATAATACATATTACTTCAATTGTGATATCATTCTGCTACATACGTACATACCCTATTTATCCCCTAGACATGCTCAACTGTCCTACAAGATGATCATATCTGAATTGTCGGACAAATTGGCTTGGCATATGGCATACCCCGATTCGACAAACCGTTCGTCCTCGTATTGATTATGTTGAATCGATCGTCCTCGCTAGGGCGTGATATCGTACGAGTCTAGAGTTGCACTCGTACAAGGCAAGAACATTACATTTGATCAATTATTTGAACCATCAAGTTGAAACTTCTTAAATCACAGAGTAATTAAGCACATTGTATTAGAAGATCGAAATATGCTTTTAATTAATAGCTTACAATGAAGTGCAAGTTGTAATTATGTTAGATATGCCATTGTGGCTACATTGATTGAAACAAAAAACAATACTCGATAAGCTGCCTAAACTAATACTGTCGTTCCATACATTCATCCTTGTATACATTGAAAGCCTTCGATGAATTAGCTTCAAAATACTTCAGAATAGGAAGAGCTTCAAAATGCCTCTCTAAACTTCAGCTTTGGTTTAGCACCGTGTACCCCCAAAGTTCTCATCACCTATGGGTTTAGGGGATTAGTACACTTAGGAATGTACTAGTGAGCGGGACGAACCCACTCGTCTAAATCGACTCTAATTGTTAAGGTAGGCATGCATTAGAGTTTTCTTGCTATTTAGAACTAAATAAATTCAGTTCATATTGATAGCCTTCCTTTTGAAATAGTAAAAGCAGACAAAAATTATAATAGTTTATCACATTCTTACTACGGTCGTGCTCGTCCCTGCATAAACATAAATTATATAATTACTACCAGCATAAGACAATAGGTGAATATGCTACTATCTTACATGTGGTCATTGGTGTTATATACCACTTTGGGACTTTTCTCAAAGGCATTGTGATGCTACCTGTTCATCTTAGTTTGCAAGCCTTATTGAAGGTCCCGTAATACATCAGTGCGAAAGCATGATTATATTCCCCTAGGTCGATTCAGTTCTGATGCCCCATATACCGTTTCGAGAAAAATCAAACTTGTGCACAAGTTGTCCATGATCATGCCAATGCGTGAACAGTTTAAATATATGAAAGAAGATTGCATAGTATGGACAATATTGAGTAGCATTTTTGTTCTTCCCAACTAATATAACGATTTATTTTCTCTAAAACCGTACTTCTGATTTGGCGTCTCATAGGCACCAATTTCCCGAGGTACCATATACCGCAACCAACATTTTATTTTATTTTACAGATCCTAAAATAGTCTCTCTCTTTTTTAGAACTTTAACCTTTCTCTTTTTGGTATGAAACTTATATTTTTAGAATAAATTACTGTAGCTCCCCTTCCCGAAATTTTGAAGATAATTTTATTTTATTTTATATGTTTGAATTGAATGGTAACTTTTGGATTTTATAAATATTTAATTAATTAATTATTATTGAAGGCCTTAAGTCATGGTTAAGATTGGAGTACAAGATGACTAGAAATCATGGCGCGAGTAGCGTTGTCGTGTGCCTTGACTAATGGGTTAGCCATGGCAGGGAAGACCGAGCCATAAGTGTGTCCAAACTAAGAAAACTAGGCCAAGTTGCGACTTAACCCCGATAAATAATAAATTAGTTATTTATTAATATTATAACTTATAGGAAACCCGGTTGTGCCGATTTAGCTCGTACTGGACCCGAACCAAGCTCGAGCCTATATTGGCATATAGTGAGACCAAAGACGTCCATATAGGTACGTAGATGTGTATATATATTGGCAGTCCATTTTATAGCCTAGTGATTAATTCTATAGTTGAATATTTAATATTTCATATTAAGTATTTCATAGTATATTGCTACTTTAAGATATATAATTGTTACTAGTTATTTCCTATCTTTTAGCAAATAAATATTAAAAAGGGTAATTAGGAATTTTCAGACATTATTGAGTAATTAAGTATATATGTGTATATAGGTAAATATATATCTAGATATATATATAGAAGTAAATAAATAAATAAAATAAGCCAAAGACCCAAGTTTTCCCCATGCCCAAACCTCAGGCCGAGCAGAGCCAACCCCTTGCTGTTATCAAATGCATGAATATATAGAGATCGAGAGTGAGAGAAGCAATTCCATCCAAAACCTAACTCCACGGTTGACTCAGCCCAGCGCTGCCTCAACTGACCCCTACATATACCTCGGTAACCACGCTGTCGGCGCGTGCCACCGCACAACAGTCGGAGTGCATCCAAGCCGCGGCAAAAACAGGGCAGCCACAACAACAGTGGTAGGCTGCGAGGGCAATTTCATCACAAGATTTTGGCGTACCCGCTCGATCGTTTTTCGATCTTTCACCTCTGGTACACAACCTATATATACAACTTTAGAATACTCCAATTACGTTATATATAGAAACCTGAGTTGTTCAAACGATCGACACAAAGTCGATCCAAAAACTGTTAAAAATAGAGCACGTATAATAGTCCATATACCCTCGCTTGAAGCTCGATTTCAATCGATCTAGTACCAGATTAGAAATTGTACTTGAACACAGTTATAGACTACACGTAGGGCTTTAAAACCCTTCTGCTAGTTTAATTTATCATTCGTTATATAAAAATAATTTTGATTCCAAAGTTCACAAGAAACCTGTCTTCAAAACAGTAGAATTGTTAAAAAATCTTCCGGTACGACATGCATCCCGCCAAATCGAGCAATGTGGTCGTGAACCGAAAGCATCGAAAGGTGCGTAATGGCTTCGCGGATGTGCGGGCTTTGACGGAATTCAAATTGGTTGCGTGTGCGTGACGAATTTGATACGTATCCGTCGAAATTTATCGTATCAGTCTCTTTGCAAAATTTTCAATTACTTTGTGCACGCTCGTCAAATTGAGACAAAACTTATGCCAACAGGACCTTTCTGGCCTTGTATGCCAAGTTTGGTCCGATTCTGAGATAGTTGATCGGATCGCCGTTTTACGGGCCCCACAGTTTGACTCAACGGGCAATTTTGTGCACGGCCCATCAGAATTCAACCTTGGACATACGGTCGGATTTGTATCAAAAAATTGAAGCCGTAGACATATAGTTTGAAGAATTTAGAGATCATAGACTTTGGTACGCTTTTCGATGTAAAGCGGGTCCAACGGTGGATATCGTTTTGACTCAAGATTACCGTTTTGCCCCTGTGTCCAGAATTGGACTTACGGATAAGCAATCCTAGCTAATTTGACTATTTTGAAAACATTGTAACATCTATTTCAGTATTCGTCGACTTTTGCATGAGTTGACTTTCGAGGCTCATCCGAGTGGTTGTGTTATCGGTTTCACCAGCTAAGGACCTCAGGCAAGTACATATACTAATTGTTATTCGTCTCTAATAGTTTTCCTTTTACATGTTATACATATGTCTTGCTACTTGTTGACACGCTCGTCATACGGAGATTAGTACCATAGATTTATTATACTTCTTGACTGTCACTTACATGATTACCATGCTTGCGACTTGATTCCATGAGTACTAGCTGGGCGAGAAAATATCTTAGTAGACGTGTGAACTACCTATTCCATCCTAAAATGTCTGATCTTGACTGATAGCAGCTGCACACGACACGTACAGGGTGCCGTATTTACCCCTTAGCCGTTCACATGTCGAACCGGATATTTCAACACACGTAGATAGTTCTTGTTCCAGTTGTTTCATTATGTTCCTCACCACTTGCCATGCTTTACATGTTTACTTGCTAGAATTGCTTATCCTTTTTCATGATACCATGATGCTTGTTATTTCCTAGTTTTCACTTCTCATATGCTATTTTCACGTTTTGTGATCCTGTTATGTTTCGGATAGCTGTCATATGTGTGCTTGTTCCATTCATGACCGGATAACCAACATTTTTCAGGTTAGTTGTGGCTTCTTTAGCATTGGGAGATTCTGGTGTACTTGCAGGCCAAACCTAGAGATAGTTAGATAGATGTTGTTATAATTATTTTCAATATGTGTAAGAAACCTTGTACATTTCTTTGAATGTAAATCTTGTAATTGATGTAATCAATTTAGAAATGTGAATGAGCAGTAAAATTTTATTTTGAGCATTTATTCATTGCGGGCTTGACAGCATTCTATCGTCGACTCTGCAACGTAGGCTGGCTTGGACACGCACTCATATCCCGAAAGCGGGTGCCGTCGTGACAATTACTCTACATTGATACAGTTATTCCGAGTCTTGATCTTAATGATCTGGCATGCATTTAACTTGGCATCGTCGATTTGAATAATTTCAAGACAAATAGAATTATATTTGTGGGAAAGAGTAAAAAAGAATGGGCCGAACCACCCACCAAGTATTTGATTGTGCCGAGAGTCAAAGCGCTTCGCAATGTTCAAGCTTCAGTTATGCAAGCTTCTGCAATGGCACAAACATTTTATCAGAATGTCTTCCTTAATCCTTCGTTTCGAAATTCGTAGAATGAATGCTGAAATTGACATGAAAACACATTCATCAAAACCAAGCAGCAAAAACTCAAAAAAACCATAAAGCAGTCTGGTCCCATCGAAGGGACTCTTATATAGATCTTACTCGCCGAGATGCAGTCTGCTGTATTTAGGACTTATTCTAACAGAAGCCATTCCATTAGTTAGATCGATTCTCGTAACTTTTATCCAAATTGATTTATTCGATGCCATAAAGTGTTATCGTAAGCCAAGCTTAGCGATTGAGTCAGACTAGCCATCTAAGTTCCAGACCTAGTCTGACTCGCCGCAATCATATTATATAATCCGTCGCCTACCGGGACGGGGCACTACATAATATACCACTAAGAAAAAGTTTTGTCCCAAAACTTAATAACAAGGGTCTGACCTTAAATTAGGCGAACAACGAAGGGCACTTCTCCTTCATCTCTGCCTCCATCTCCCACGTCGATTCTTCAATTGAGTGGTTCTGCCAAAGCACGCGAACCAAAGATATCGATCGATTTTGCAAGGCCTTTTCTTTTCGGCCCAAAATTTGAATAGGCTCTTTCGAGTAAAATATGTCTGTACGTAGCTCCAATTGATCGAAGCTAACCACATGACTTGGATTGTGCATGTATTTTTGGAGTTATGAAACGTAGAAAACATCGTACACTTCAGTCAAGGCGGGAGGTAGTACGATCCGATAAGCAACAGCTGCAACCCGCTCGAGGATCTCGAAAGGACCTACAAATCTCGTGCTCAATTTGCTTTTAACTTCGAACCGCATCACGCCACACATGGGCGTTACTTTCAAAAACACATGGTCCCCGACCAAAAGTTCTAGCGGTTGCGACGAAGATCTGCGTAGCTCTTGTCGACTTTGTACGATATGAAGTTTATCCCGAATCAAGCGGACCTTTTCGATGGCCAACTCCACGAGTTCTGGTCTGAGCACCTGTCGCACTCTGACTTCATCCCAGCATATTAGAGAACAGTACTTCAGCCCGTAGAGCACTTCGTATGGTAACATCTGAATGCTCGACTGATATTGTTGTTATACGCAAACAAGCGACAAATGCGTATCCCAACTAGTCTTCAGATCGATCACACACAGACGCAACATGTCTTCCAAGATCTGATTCACCCTCTTCGTCTGACCGTCCGTCTGGAGGTAGTATGCAGTACTAAAATTTAGTTTGGTCCCTATCGCAGCTTGTAAGCTCGTCCAGAAATGCGATAGGAATCGCCCATCTCTGCCTGAAATTATTGTGGCCGGTAATTCGTGCAGTCGAACAGTCTCATGGACATAGATTTATGCTAACCGATCGACTCTCCATGCTACTTTGATTACAATAAAGTAAGCGACTTGGTCAATCTATCAACAATGACCCAAATTGCATCATTCCCTCACGATATCTTCAAAAATCCTATAATAAAATCCATCAAGATATTATCCCACTTCTACTAGGGAATGGAGAGGTTCTAGAGCTGTCACGACCTACACCCTAAAGTAAGGACACAAGACGTGGGTACGTCCAGCCTACGCCGCAGTGTCGGCGGTTGAACGTTGTCCTAGGTCAACATCTAACAATATAAAGGTACCTGTACAGTATATACACTCTGAATGGAGGTGACATAGCAAATACAGTCTCAATCACATCTAAGGTAGAGCATGATAAAAGATAGATAAAACATGAAATCCATTAAGAGATACCGCAGATATAAGTCTAAGTGTCTAAGATACACGAACCCAAAAAATATCTCAAATCTTAAATACAGTAATCCATAAAGTAAATACCACTCAAGACAACTGAAATAACTATCTAAACAACCTCTAATGTGTCTCCTCTAGGCTAGCAGGCAACCTCCAAGCTATCTGTAAAATTTATCAATAGGTCCAGTCAGGACAGGAGCGAATACAGTACATCTGAACAAATCATAACAGGCTATAAAATATAAACATGCTAGAGAGTAAGATACAGGAAACTGAAAGAAAGTACAGAATGTAAACAGAGAGAGAACTGTAATAGAAATATCTACTATAATAGAGAACTAACAGTGGCTAGTGAGTCAGAGTACAATGTAGACATGTAAATGGCATAGGAGATTCTGGGAACTATACTATGGAGTGATTCTGGGAACTACACTACTTGGATATTATTCACATGTCTACTTCTACTCCCCCGTACCCCCAATCAATACACAATGATCCAGCCAGGTTATGTTATGATTCCATGCAATGGCCCACAAGGCATGATACATGGTAGGCTCATAAATGGGTGATTCTGGGAATGCCCATAAATGGGTAATTCATGGAAGACTCTGTGATCATGAGAGTACATGTCACAAGTGATCAATGAACCGAGAAGCATAGTGATACACAATGTAAGTGAAATGCACAGAACATGTAGTATTCGTTGCTCCCTGAGGGAATAACATCTCAAGAAAGGATCCATATAGTACTAATCCGTGTTACCAACGTGACAACATCAAGTAAAGTAATTTAAAGCAGGAAAATAATTCTAACAGGATATGAAATGATCAGAGAATATACTCACCTCGATTTGATTGGAGTCGACGTGCACGACACGAACGTGTCGACACGAGGTAGGTACACTGCTATATTCCACAGAGGGTCCCAGACGACGACACGGGCAGTCCCAATGAGTCCAGAATAATCCAAATAGCCAAGTTTGGTATATAAAAGTCTAAAATCAGGATTTGGTACGATAATCAAATTAAGAAATACAAAATGACTTAAATAGTCACGATTATGAATGAAATATATATAACTAAATATATATATAAGAAATTATGGAAATTATTTGTAAGGTCAATATATATATCACAAGTATGCCATATTCAGATAATAGTTGAAAATGGAAAACTAGTAGTCCGATAAATATATTTTTGTACCAAGAAACATTCACATTAAGTAGGTAAAAATACTATAATAATAATTCAGGTCAAACTTTACTAATACTATTTTAGAAATATAATTATATATTTTTATATAATTTCCAAGTAAGTAATTACGTTAATATAATAATACTAATAAAATAATAATAATAATAATAATAATAATAATAATAATAATAATAATAATAATAATAATAATAATAATAATACCATTATTATATACTATATATATAACCAATATACATTACATTAAACAAATATACATTTATTATACTAATATACATTATATTAAACAATGTATATTTATTATACTAATATATATTATATTAAACAAATGTACATTTATTATACAAACAATATATATTATAAATATAAACTAATATATATACATTATATACTAATATACATTACTATAAAACTAATATACATTATTATAAAAATAATATATATTAACTAATATATTATATACTAAAGGGGATGATCCCCATTAAATACATAGGAATGGGGGGGCTCAGTTCTGATTCCTAATCAACGAAAGAGGGCTCACAGCGGTTTCGATCGGCGGAGGGGTGCCCAGCGGAAGCAGCATCTGGCGGGTCTCGCCAAGGGGCGACGACGGGAGGACGCGCCAGGAGGCTCCGACGGGTTTCGCCGGCGGAGGGTAACGGCCGGAGACGGGAGCGATCAGGGCGGAGGGTTCCGGCGGAGGGTTCTCAGCGGCCAACGGCGGTGGAGTTCCGGCCTGGGGCAGCACTGGCTCGGATGCGGCGGTGGCGATTTTGCGCACGGCCAGGCGGGGAGGCGTGGCTCGGCGCACGGGGTTGGCTTCGTCGGATGGAGCCGGAGGTCGTGCGGCGAAGGGCGGCAGTGCCCCAGCGGCGGTGGCGGGGCACAGATGAGCTTGGCAGCAGGACTGGTTAGGCTCTCTCTCTCTCTATGATTTGGTGGTGGTGGTGTCTATCGGTGGTGGTGGTGTCGTGCTAGGCTGATGGGCCATGGTGGTTGGCGGTGGTGGATTGCTGTGTCGTGGGGGAACAGGAGGTCGATGGTGAGTGGTGGTTTGGTCTGGTGGTGGCGGTGGATGATGGGAACGAAGGTGGTCGTGAATGGCGTCGGCTATGGTGATGGTGGTGGATGGTGTTGATGGCGGTGCCGGCCGGTTGTGGCCGAGGGGTGGAGGCGGTTGCTGTGGTGATTCGGACTGGGGGTCGGCGAGGGCTGCCGGGTGGCCGGGGTTGGTAGGGATAACGGCGAGGTGGTGGTGGTGGTCCTGTGACATGGCGGCAGGAAGGATTGGAGTGTGGTGGCTGTGGAGAATTTTTTAGGTTTTGGGGATTTGTGCAATTCTTGGAAAAGGATGATATTTATAGAAAAAGTGGGGAAAACCCTAAGAAAAATTGTACATGTAGTAGAATTATAGGAAATGGTAAAAAACTACTAACTACTAACCCAATGCTAACTGCTAACTGCTAATAATTAGTACTAAAATAATATTAGCCATAATTTAATAAATTAATTACTAGTTAACATTAATTTAACAATGGCTAATTACAATTTAGCCAATATTTTAATGACTTAAAAATACTAATTTATTCACTAATTATTTATATATATATATTTAACAAACATTTATTTAGTAAATAAAATGTATTTTGAAATTTCAAAATTCAATAAACGTTTCTCCATATAGAACAATATTTAAATCTCATTGATTTTAAGGAATGGACAGAAAAATCCCAATAGGATAAATTCGTTTAAAAAGTTTTTACAAAATCAAGGAACAATAAGGACCGATAGCAATCACGGTCAAAAATTGTTATCTCAAAATTTAGAATTTGCACATTTTCGAGATTCAGAAAATTGAGAGTTTTGAAAAATACAAAATTTAAAAATCCATAAAATTGGTTAACGGAGGTTACAAATCTACCCTCCTTAAAGAAATTTCGTCCTCGAAATTAAAGTTTGGCAAGGGAGTTAAAAAATGATAGAAATTTAGACAATAACTCAGACACGATCAAAAGACAACGACAGTGGCACGATCAAGATAATCAACTCGAAATTGTTTAAACACGACTATTGATTTGACACGATAGAATCATAGTATGATTAACATTGTTTAGAACAAATCAGGAATAAATTCAGATTTCATGATCTTAATCACGGTTAAGAGAACGAATGGAGAACGAAATTCGAGTATAGAACGATCGGTAGTTAGATTTGATGATATCAGACTCTAAGTCGTATAAGCACGATCAAGATCCAAGCTTAGTTACGAATGGCGATAACATCATGATTTCGGAATCAAGGTTGTAAAGGCACGGTCAATACGAAAAATGATGCTATTGGTCAATGCTAGGAATAATGAAACGTTTGGCACGATCAATGACTAAGGATCAAACCACTTGATCACGAACCAAATCGAGGCTTAAAACCTTGGAATGACTAAAATAACTTAGGCATGACGTATGTAGAGTGGTAAAAATCAAAACCTCGTCATGAAATAGGAAGGAAGTAGCAGCACGGTGACTAGAGGATCAAATTTAAGCACGATGGAAAAATTATTTCGGATGTGATCACCCAATTTTTATGACAAGTTCATAATCAAATCGGGTAGTTGTTATCAAGGACAAAATTTTCAAGCACGATTTAGAGGCAAAATCGGTACGATAGTCATGGTCGTTAAAATCACGATCGTGGAATTCATAGTCGTCTAGTCATGCCGGGTCATCTAGGCATGACTAATCACAAGGAGTTTAGATATAATCAGGAAGTAAATCATGGTCAGAAAAGAGTTTGAGTACCAGTGTTAAAATCCGAACATGATCATAATCGTTAGTTCGACACGATCGAAGATCAAGTCAGTCTAACCTTGGTCAATTAGTATTTAAATATGATGAGGAGTATGGTAGTAGCCTAGGCACGATCAAACATGAAATTCGGTATAATCAAGGATAGTATGAAGCTAAATCGGGATTGGAACAGAATTTAGTCACTTTCAAGAATAAATCAGAGTTTTATGCACGAGTGATATGGGTATCGAAGTTTGATTACGATCAAAATTAAAATATTGACACGATGAAGAATACGGCTAATCAATATTTGAATTTAGGTTCAAAAAATTAGAAATCGAGATTTTTGAGCACGAGCAACATATGATAGAGATTCCAGGTCACGATGGAATTCAAATAAATTGAGTACGGTCAAGGGTCAAGACTATGGGTACGATAAAGGGTACTACTCAAAGAAAATCAAAATCAGAAGTTTAAAGAACGAATGTCAATAGCATCCAATCACAGTATATGCTAAGAATATTTAGTCTCGATACGATCTAAATTGATCAATTTTGGAAACCAAGATTTGGGCAATATAGAGGACAGGTTCATCGGAGTCTGAGCACGAGCATACAAGAATGGAGATTCAGGTCACAATTAAATTTAATTCAATTGAGTACAACCCAAAATATTAATATGATAAAAAAAGATGATCAAAGTCGATTTGGTCGTGATTAAGGGAGCTAGGATTCAATGATATTGAAAACCTTTAGGGAACAAGAAAAGATTTCATAAGAAGTCAAGTTAATCATCTCTCTCTAATACCATCAAGTTTATTATTTGCCAAATCATATTTTTATCTCACAAGTCCCAATATGAAAATCAACCTTTATATGACTATCACCGAAATTTTATAACCTTCAGTCATCTAAACCTTTACCATGATCACCATAGACAAAATTCCAAACTTCTAGAACATTTCCCACGAAGCATACCCCTCTTAATTAGGTATCAACACTTATCCATTTAATCAAATTTTCAAATTCTTTCACCTCGTTCTAAATTAGATCCAAAACCTCTAAATCCAGTTTATGAAATCATTGAACTTGTTTAAATCAAGCCTCGTATTTACTCAACTCCAATACCACCATGTCATACAAAATTTATTCTTATTTATAAATCAACCTTCATATTTCTTCAACGTTCACCTTCAATATTATCCTTTTTGAATTCTATAATTTTCCCCAATCATCAAAATAATTCCTATAGCTTAAAATCCTTGTGTTCTCTCTGTCTCTAGTCACCCTCTTACAATATCTAGTTCAATTTCGTATAATCATTGAATACAATTAAATTCTCATTTCCATTTCTAAATTTCTACATAGCCTTGTAAAAGTTCCCAAGAATCAATAACCAAGATTTTCTAAGTTCTCAAAACTAGGTTGACCTCTGATATCCTCATTAGTTTTTTTTTGAAATACATCCATGAATTACTCATAACCAAAATTTTCTGCGATTGTTTCTAAATTGATAACATTTATCACTCGATTCCATTCTAAACCTTTACCACATCCCTCTCTCAAAAAATTTCATATTTGACATCCAACATTCTGATTCCTACAAAATCATCACATGATAACCAATTACGTCATTTTCGAACTAGATGATTTACGTCACTTCCTCAACATTTCTCAGGTAAAATGATATGAAGATTCAAGGGTTTTAAAGTATAGTTGACAGAATTAGATACGAGACAAGGAATTGATGTAATCAGGACAATTATATAAGACAAGGAATGATGGAAATAAAATATTGGCAGGAAAAGAATGATAATAGAATCTGTTCTGCTTATCTGTTTAAAAGAGGAAACCATTTGAAATCAGAACTATAATATCAAATCCAAGATAAGGTCTAGCAAAATCATCGATTCATTGTATCATAAAAAAATTCATAGCAAGAAGTTACACAAAGTTTATAATAACAGCTAAAGCTACA
The DNA here is from genome assembly GCA_029216955.1 of Iris pallida. Lineage (NCBI taxonomy): Eukaryota > Viridiplantae > Streptophyta > Magnoliopsida > Asparagales > Iridaceae > Iris > Iris pallida. Next base: position 20,082,796 of record JANAVB010004800.1, read on the forward strand.
CCTATTCCTACTCCTAAGTTAAATAATGAGAAACAAAACAAAACAGAACAATAAATCTTTTTTTTAATGACTGAAACAAAGTAGAGAAAATATGTTCAAAAGCATTTAAGGTACAATCTGATAATCATATGCGTCTATCCAAAATCATGGTACTCTAAATCCTCGTCATACTAGTAAGCAAGGCTACGATAATCACAAAGTCCTCGACTAAGACACATACCTCTAGAATCATGGTATTTAAAATTTTCGCGATGCCGCTAGCTTGGCTGCGAAAACCTTAAATTCCCACACCCGAGAAATATATCCAAAGTCAGACTATATGTCCTCACCATGCTGGCTAATGTGATTGTAGAAGACTAGATTCCATAACTTAGATGACCTAGCCCATATAATTTCATCTTGACAAAAAAAAATTAAATCAACAATGGATACCCAAAATTCAAATTTATCAACGAACATCAAGATTCAAAACTGATCAATAATCTATCAAATCATATAAATACAAACTCGGATGCAACAGCTAACATCAAGATTCAAAACTCAACAATCATCATCAAAATCAATAAATACAACTCAAATTCAACAATAATCCATCAAAATCAAGTTCAACAACAGAAAGTAAAGATAAAACAAATCAAGGGAAGAAGAGTTTTCAAATCGAAGTTAAAATAAGATTCTCAGGGTCGTCCCAGGAATCTCTCAAGGGATCCTAACTGTGATTGAGTACCTTCAAAATATATCCTAATCCTACTGCAGGCTGTAGTAGTACTCTAGTTTGAATACCACTACACAAACTCGACCTGCATGGGCCACCACTAAAAATGTGCCACAACCCGCACCCTAAAGTAAGGGCACGAGACGTGCATACGTCCAGCCTACGCCGCAGTGTCGATGGTAGAACGCTGTCCAAGGTCAACATCTAACAATATAAAGGTACCTATACAGTATATACACTCCGAATGGAGGTGACATAGCAAATACAGTCTCAATCACATCTAAGGTAGAGCATGATAAAAGATAGATAAAACATGAAATCCACAAAAAGATACCGCAGATAGAAGTCTAAGTGTCTAAGATACACAAACCCAAAAAATATCTCAAATCTCAAATACAGTAATCCATAAAGTAAATACAACTCAAGACAACTGAAATAACTATCTAAACAACCTCTAATGTGTCTCCTCTAGGCTAGCAGGCAACCTCCAAGCTATTTGTAAAATTTATCAACAGGTCCAATCAGGACAGGAGCGAGTACAGTACATCTCAACAAATCATAACAGGCTAGAAAATATAAACATGATAGAGAGTAAGATACAGGAAACTGAAAGAAAGTACAGAATGTAAATAGATAGACAACTGTAATAGAAATATCTACTATAATAGAGAACTAACAGTGGCTAGTGAGTCAGAGTACAATGTAGACATGTAAATGGCATAGGAGATTCTGGGAACTATACTATGGAGTGATTCTCGGAACTACACTACTTGGATATTATTCACATGTCTACTTCTACTCCCCCGTACCCCCAATCAATACACAAGGATCCAGCCAGGTTATGTTATGATTCCATGCAATAGCCCACAAGAGGTGATACATGGTAGGCCCATAAATGGGTGATTCTGGAAATGCCCATAAATGGGTGATTCATAGAAGACTCTGTGATCATGAGAGTACATGTCATAAGTGATCAATGAACGGAGAAGCATAGTGATACACAATGTAAGTGAAACGCACAGAACATGTAGTATCCGATGCTCCCTGAGCGGATAACATCTCAAGAAAGCATCCATATAGTACTAATCCGTGTTACCAACGTGACAGCATCAAGTAAAGTAATCTAAAGCAGGAAAATAATGCTAACAGGATATGAAATGATCAGAAAATGCACTCGCCTCGATTTGATTGGAGTCGACGTACGCGACACAAACGTGTCGACACGAGGTAGGTATACTGCTATGTTCTACAGAGGGTCCCAGACGACGACACGGGCAGTCCCAATGAGTCCAGAATAATCCAAATAGCCTAGTTTGGTATATAAAAGTCTAAAATCAGGGTTTGGTACGATAATCAAATCAAGAAATACAAAATGACTTAAATAGTCGCGATTATGAATAAAATATATATAACTAAATATATATATAAGAAATTATGGAAATTATTTGTAAGGTCAATATATATATCACAAGTATGCCATATTCAGATAATAGTTGAAAATTGAAAACTAGTAGTCCGATAAATATATTTTCGTACCAAGAAACATTCACATTAAGTAGGTAAAAATACTATAATAATAATTCAGGTCAAAAATTTTCTAATACTATTTTAGAAATATAATTATATATTTTTATATAATTTCCAAGTAAGCAATTACGTTAATATAATAATAATAATAATAATAATAATAATAATAATAATATACTATATTTATAACCAATATACATTATATTAAATAAATATACATTTATTATACTAATATACATTATATTAAACAATGTACATTTATTATACTAATATATATTATATTAAACAAATGTACATTTATTATACAAACAATATATATTATAAATATAAACTAATATATATACATTATATACTAATATACATTACTATAAAACTAATATACATTATTATAAAAACAATATATATTAACTAATATATTATATACTAAAGGGGCTGATCCCCATTAAATACATAGGAATGGGGGGGCTCAATTCTGATCCCTAATTAATGAAAGAGGGCTCACAGCGGTTTCGATCGACGGAGGGGTGCCCGACGGAAGCAGCGTCCGGCGGGTCTCGCCAAGGGGCGGCAACGGGAGGATGAGGCCAGGAGGCTCCGGCGGGTTTCGCCGGTGGAGGGGAACGGCCGGAGACGGGAGAGGTCAGGGCGGAGGATTCCGGCGGAGGGTTCTCAGCGGCCAACGGCAGTGGAGTTGCGGCCTGGGGCAGCACTGGCTCGGATGCGGCGGGTGGCGGTTCTGCGCACGGCCAGGCGGGGAGGTGTGGCTCGGCGCACGGGGTCGACTTCGCCGGACGGAGCCGAAGGTCGCGCGGCGAAGGGCGGCGGTGGCAGGGCACGGACGAGCTTGGCAGCAGGACTGGTTAGGCTCTCTCTCTCTATGATTTGGTGGTGGTGGTGTCTATCGGTGGTGGTGGTGTCGTGCTAGGCCGATGGGCCATGGTGGTTGGCGGTGGTGGGTTGCTGTGTCGTGGGGGAACATGAGGTCGATAGTGAGTGGTGGTTTGGTCTGGTGGTGGCGGTGGATGATGGGAACGAAGGTGGTCGTGAATGGCGTCGGCTATGGTGATGGTGGTGGATGGTATTGATGGCGGTGTCGGTCGGTTGTGGCCGAGGCGTGGAGGCGGTGGCTGTGGTGATTCGGGCTGGGGGTCGACGAGGGCTGCCGGGTGGTCGGGGTTGGTAGGGATGACGGCGAGGTGGTGGTGGTGGTTCTGCGACATGGAGGCAGGGAGAATTGGAGTGTGGCGGCTGTGGAGAATTTTTTAGGTTTTGGGGATTTGTGCAATTCATGGAAAAGTGTGATATTTATAGAAAAAGTGGGAAAAACCCTAAGGAAAATTGTACATGTAATAGAATTATAGGAAATAGTGAAAAACTACTAATTGCTAACCCAATGCTAACTGCTAACTGCTAATAATTAGTACTAAAATAATATTAGCCATAAGTTAATAAATTAATTACTAGTTAACATTAATTTAACAATGGCTAATTACAATTTAGCCAATATTTTAATAACTTAAAAATACTAATTTATTCACTAATTATTTATATATATATTTAACAAACATATATTTAGTAAATAAAATATCTTTTGAAATTTTGAAATTCAATAAACGTTTCTCCATATAGAACAATCTTTAAATCTTATTGATTTTAAGGAATGGACAGAAAAATTCCAATAGGATAAATTCGCTTAAAAAGTTTTTTACAAAATCAAGGACCAACAAGGACCGATAGCAATCACGGTCAAAAATTGTTTTCTCAAAATTTAGAATTTGCACATTTTTCGAGATTCAGAAAATTGAGAGTTTTGAAAAATACAAAATTCAAAAATCTATGAAATTGGTTAACGGAGGTTACAAGAGCTCCCCTATTGGCCATTGTTGTTCTGCCTTCACTTGCTGACAAGTCATGCACTTGGATACAAAGGTAGCAATGTCTTTCTTCATGTCGTGCCACTAAAAGTTTGTGCGTAACTCCTTGTACCTCTTGGTACTCCCAGGATATAACGAGTACTTCGCATAATGCGCCTCCATCAGAATTTTTGTTCTGAGTTTGACAGTTTCAGGAATGCAGAGACTTCCTTTTAGTCACATCGTCCCATCTCCGTCTTCCGCAAAGTCAGTCGCCCTTCCTGTTGAAATCAGCTCGAGCATCTTCTTCAGGAATAGATCATCCTTCTGTGCGGTCTTTATTTTGCCAAGCAGGCTCGACCTTAGCTTCAGCTGAGCCAAGTATAGATATCGATACTCAATTTTGAGTTTGATACCCATCGATTCTAAGTCCCGTCGTATATCATTATTTAGGACTTGTGATCCCAGGAATATTCTGCTCAGCACATATGCGACGATGTTTCCATTGTACGGCGTATACTTGATCGTTAGATCATAGTCTTTTATGGGTTTGAGCCAACGTCGCTGCCGTAAGTTAAGTTCTCGTTGGGTAAACAAGTATTTGAGGCTCCTATAATCTACGTAGATTCTGTAAGCTGCATCGTATAGATAGTTTCGCGAGAGTTTTAACGTAAACACGATCGCCGCCAATTCTAGATCATGTGTTGGATAGTTCTTCTCGTGCTGCCTCAACTGCCTTGAAGCATAGGAGATAACTTTGTCTTTCTGTATGAACAAGCATCCTAGGCCAGTTCCCGATGCATCGCTGAATATCTGAAACCCTTCAGGTCCATCTGGAAGTGCAAGTATTGGAGCTGAGATGAGCCATTGTTTCAACTCTTGAAAGCTGGTTTCACAGTCGTCACTCCATTCGAAAATGGTTCCCTTCTGCGTGAGACAAGTCAGCGGCGAGGCTAATTTAGAAAAACTTCATACAAATCTTCGGTAGTAGCTCGCCAAGCCTAGGAAACACCGAATGTCCCTTGTCGAGATAGGTCATTTCCAATCTACTACCATTTTAAATTTTTTTGGTCCACCGTGACACCTTCTACAGAGACAATGTGTCCGAGGAATATCACAATACTCATCCAAAACTCGTATTTACTTCGCTTTACGTATAGTTTGTGTTCACGCAAAGTCTGCAGCATCGTCTTCAAGTGTTCCGTGTGTTCTTTCCGATTCTTCGAGTAGACAAGGATATTGCCGACGAATGGGACCAAAAAATTATCGATTAAGGGTCTGAAGACTCGGTTCATCAAATCCATAAAAGCGATTGGGGCATTCGGTAAACCGAATGGCATGACTAAGAATTCATAATGACCATATCGAGTATGGAAGGCAGACTTCGATACGTCATCGGGCTTGATCTTCAACTGGTGGTAGCCTGAACGAAGATCGATTTTTAGAAATATTTATGTGCCTTGCAGCTGGTCAAACAAGTTGTCAATTTATGGCAGTGTATACTTATTTCACACGGTAGCCTTGTTGAGTTCTCGATAGTCAATGTATAGCCGCATTGATCCATCTTTCTTTTTTACGAAAAGTGCGGGAGCTCCCCACGGAGAGACGCTAGGGTGAATAAATCCTTGGTTTAGCAGCTCTTGTAATTGTACTTTTAGCTCCTTCAGTTCTGCTAGAGCTATTCGGTAAGACATTTTTGATATCGGTCGTGTAGCCGGGAAGGTGTCAATGTTGAATTCTATTTCTCGATCCGATAGCATCCTCGGCATTTCGTCTGGAAAAAGTCAGAGAAATCTGCCACAACATCAGTCTGTACCGTGTTTGCAATATCCTTCCTCGTATCTCAAACTAATGCCAGGTATCCCGTACAACCGAAATACAACATACGCCTCGCCGAAATTGTCGATACCACCATGGCCATCTTCGAGACTGTACCACACAAATATAAAAACTCTGTCTTGCCAGGAAGATGAAACACAACTCTCTTCTCCGTGCACTCGATCGTTGCATAGCAAGCACCCAACCAATCCATATCTAGGATTATGTCGTACTCTTTGATGTCTAGTACGACGACTTCCAAGGATAGACTTCTTCTCCCGATACAAATGTGGCCATCCCAACAGATAAAGTTTGCAGGTATATCGACTCCCGATGGAGCGCTAACGCTAATGTTCATATCTAGTGATTTCATGGCTATTTTATTTTTTAGCATAATCAGCAAATATAAAACTGCGTCACACCGGAATCAAATAGTACTCGAGCAAGTATATTTTTATAAAGTAGTATACCTGTTACAACAGTATCAAAATCGAACGCCTCATCCCGAGTCAATGCATAGACTCGGCCTTGGCATTGATTCGGCGGGTTCACTGGCACCACATTTGCGTCATGTAGTATAGGCGCTCTATACTGATTTGGAATGTTCTTCGGAGGATTTAGAACATTCCTTAGAGGGTTTGTTCTCCCCATGGGACAATAGTCACTTACGTGGCCTGCCTCGCCACACCTATAGCAAGCTCTCATAAAGCAATTAGCCGTTTAGCGTTCACGCTTACCGCATCTACAACATTGTAATCCACCATTACCCTAGTTATCGAATGTGTTCGGACATTTTGATGCTCCCGATCCTCCAGCGTCATTAGGACGCTTGTTGAAGTTATTACGGACAATAGGCACGGCTTGTTACGATATATGGCCAAAAATTTGCTCGCTATCAAGTGAGGCTTCATAGGATTCATGATAAGTTTGGCATCACTGAATCATGACATACCTACGAATTCGTCATTCAGGCCCTGTTGAAAACGTTCGCACCATTCTTCTTTGTTGGACAGGAAGGTGTCGACAAATTTTGTAAGTTTTGAGAAGCTTGCGTCATAATCTTCAACTCACATATTCCTTTGCCTCAACATCATAAACTCGTCCCCCTTCTGTCGACGGACGGCACGAGGAACATAGTGTTCAAGAAAAGCTTTCTTGAACATTTTACATAAAATTTTGGTTTTGGGATCGGTGTCCACTAGTCGTAGGCCCTCAGTTGTAGTTGTAATATCGTACATGCTACCCTCTGGGACCCTTTGATGCAGAGAAGATTAAATAAATCCTCAATCACCGTGAGCCATCCCACAATCACATCAGGCTCTGCTCGACCATTGAACTTAGGCGGGTCCATCTTGCGGAACTTCGTTGCTTTGAATAAGGAAGAAGAATTTATCATTTGTGGTTGAAATTCTTCCTCGACTTCTTATTAAACATCTTCCCCCTCTTTAGATGCCACAATCGTTGCGTTGGTGTTGGCCACCATATTGCTTAAGGTCAGCTTTAGGTCGTCCATTTGTTTCTGTTGTACACCAAATTGGGCCTGGATTTGCATCTGAAGTTGTTGCTGCTGCAGCTCCATCAAGTGCAGCTTTTCTCTATTGTAGTCTCGCTAGGGCTAGCACCTTTCGAACTAAACAAACTATCCACAGCGTTGGTTGTTGTGGCAGATTTTATTTTTAATTTTCTTAGTCATTCCTACAAAACAAAGTAAACATGTTAGTATTTTCAAAATATCTACGGGCTTACCTGTATGGAATTTTATTTCACACAATACGTCGAAAAGCATTCAATCGAGCAATCACAACGAACATTCCAAATGAAACATTTTTCGAAAATCCGAGGAAACTTAACTGTGCTATGATACCAATTTGTCATGCCCCGATTCGATAAACTGTTCGTCCTCGCATCGTCCTTGCTAGGGCTTGATACCGTACGAGTCTAGAGTTGCACTTGTACAAGGCAAGAACATTATATTTGATCAATTATTTGAACCATCAAGTTGAAACTTCTCAAATCATAGAGTAATTGAACACAGAGTATTAGAAGATAAAAATATGCTTTTCATTAATAGCTTACAACAAAGTACAAGTCGTAATTACATTGGATATGTCGTTGCGACTACATTGATTGAAACAAAAAAGAATACTCGACAAGCTGCCTGAATTAATACTTGTTGTTCCATACATTCACCCATGTATACATTGAAAGCCTTCGATGAATTGGCTTCAAAATACTTCAGAATAGGAAGAGCTTCAAAATGCCTCTCCGAACTTCAGGTTTGGCTTAGCACCGTGCACCTCCAGAGTTCTCGTCACTTGTGGGTTTAGGGGATTAGTACACTTGGAAATGCACTAGTGAGTGGGACGAACCCACTCATCTAAACCGACTCTGATTGTTAAGGTAGGCATGCATTGGAGTTTTCTTTTTATTTAGAACTAAATGAATTCAGTTCATATTGATAGCCTTCCATTTGAAACAGTAAAAGCAGACAGAAATCATAGCAGTTTATCTCAATTCTTACCACGGTCATGCTCGTCCCTGCATAAACAGAGATTATATAATTACTACCTGCATAAGACAATAGGTGAGTGTGCTACTATCTTGCATGTGGTCATTGGTGTTACACACTACTTTAGGAGTTTTCTCAACGGCCGATGGTACCCGTTCAGCCTAGGTTGCAAGCCTTACTGAAGGTCCCCCAATGCATCAGTACCGAAGTACGATTATTCATTCCCCTAGGTCGATTCGGTTTCGATGCCCCGAATACCGTTTCAAGGAAAACCAAATTTGTGCACAAGTTGTCCATAACCATGCCAATACGTGAACAGTTTAAATATATAAAAACAGATTGCATAGCGTGGACATTATTGAGCAGCATTATCATTTTTCCCAACACATGCAACGATTCATTTTCCCTCAAGTCGTATTTCTGATTTGGCATCCCGTAGGCACCAATTTCCTGAGACACTATATGTCGCAACCAACGTTTCATTTTATTTTACAGATCATGAAATAGTCTCTCTTTTCTATAACCTTAACTTTTTTCTTTTTGGTGTGAAACTTATATTTTTAGAGTAAATTACTCTAAATTCATACAGTTATCTCGAGCCTTGATCTTAGTAATTTGGCATGCATTTAACTTAGCATCATCGATTTGAATAAGTTCGAGGCAAACAGAATTTTATTTACGGGAAAGAGTAGAAAAGAAGGGGTCGAACCACCCACCAAGTATTTGATCGTGCCGAGAGTCGAAGCGCTTCGCAACGTTCAAGCTTCAATTACGCGAGCTCCTACAATCGTACCAACATTTTATCAGAATCCCTTCTTTAATCCTTCATTTCAAAATTCGTAGAATGAATGTAAAAATCAACGCGAAAACACATTCATCAAAACCAAGCAGCAAAAACTCAAGAAAACCATACAGCAGTCCGGTCCCATCGAAGGAACTCTTATATGGAGCTCACTCTTCGAGACCCAGCCTGCTGCATCTAGGACTTTTTCCAACAGAAGTCATTCTATTAGTTGGATCGATTCTCGTAACATTCGTCTAAATCGATTTATTCGATGCCACAAAGTGTTATCGTAAGCCAAGATCAACGATCGAGTCAAACTAGCCATCTAAGTTCCTGACCGAGTCTGACTCGCCGTAAGCATATTACATAGTCTGTCGCCTATTGGGACATGGCACTACAGCATATACGGCTCTAAGTAGCACTCTTTTTTGTTCTGGTAAACCAAGTTAGAGGACCTTATGGACAAGAGCTAGTGCAAAGCTCTGTCGGATAAGATTGACCTGCCATTTCTCTCGTCCTTGAAGGTCTGACCTGGCTCCGGTCCAGCGATATAAGGGGTACAAAAAAGGATGCACTCCCCTAGGATACTCAAGGCCCTTCTGCAGACTAAATGGCTCTTATAGTTCTACTTGGACCATTCAAATTTACAGATGTAGGTGCCTCATGGTTCACTTGAACCTTCCAATCCTGCTCTTATTAGTCCCTGATAATGAAGGAGCAACTACCCCATCAGATAATAGACCTTTCTGTCCTTTATACTAATCAGTAACTGTAAATTTTCGGAGCCCTCTGTTCATCCGACAGACCATAGCTGGTAGCAAAGCAAGTAGATGACGGAGAGCAAGATGAATTGTTGGCAACATCAGATTTTGGCTTATGTGATCAACTGACCTGAACCCCAGGGATAACGCAGGTCCTCAGCCATAAGGATAAATATCCAACTAATGCAGCTTTACTGGATAAATAATATTCTGCGTGGTAGAAAAAGTTGTAAATTTTTCTACCCGCTCTGTACTCCATGACCTGCTCCTCGAGGGTGTCATTTTCCTCCCCTAGCTGAGCCATTATGGTCTAATTTTTTGAAGGGAATCGACATCTGAAAGACATGTAGTCGTTTTTCTGCCTTGTAAACAAGTAACTGGTCCAAGCAGTGATCAGAAGGGTGTTCCCTTCCAATGCATTCTTCTTGTTCTCCCGATGGAAGATATGGAAGTGACACATAAGCTCCCTATACAACTTTATAAACTTGGGGTAACTCTTCTCCAAGTCTCATAGCTCGTCATTGCAAAGAGTGTACTCTTCATAGACCTTCCGACCCATTGGCAGCTCCGATACTTTGCACATTTCATGTAATGTGAAGCCTAACGCCCTGCGAGATTGAATAAGGTTTCGATGCGGGCATTATACAATTCTAACTGGGCCAAGAATTTGTTTGTATTTACCTCGAAGCCTTAATAAGTGGCCCTTACAGTATTGTACAAGCCAATCCTTCTCAGGATTGTCTCAAAAATCCTTAAAACCTACTTCGTCAGGTGGGTCCAACCGGCATGAGACAGAGAGTCACTGATCCAGTTGGGAACTCAATAAGTCCTCGATAGGTAAACTACTTCCAATTTGGAAAATAGGTTAGCAAAATTGATGCCATACACAGACTTGCAAGATACGATAGTTCGCTCAGTATAGAACCAGGCATCAGCCCATGAATACCAAATATGAACGGAAACTTCTTATACAATATCTTGTTGGTACTCAAATGGCACTTATTACTGATCATACTCTACAGCGTATCCATCCGTTGCTGGGTGATCAGTTCTTAACATTTCTGTGGTTGATCCTCATTTATCTGAGCATGGATAGAGGCAACAACCATGATAGTATTGATGTGGAGAAAGCCTACTGGAGATACCAAGTTTTCGTCTATAGGAGCAGTGGACAACAAACTGCAAAGATAGAAAATTTATCCTTTCAGACACGTAAAAAGTTCTACGTAATTTAGAAGGAAGTTCCAGAGCTTTGCACAAATTAATCTGCACGTGGACAATAAAGATGGCACAAAAAATTCATGAAGAACAATCTGAGCCATTGAGCAAAGACTTCCTCTATGTAGTCAAAAATGAGGCAAAAAAAACTGCTGACGCAAAAAGTTTTAATTGTAGGACCGTTGAGCACCTCTAGAAGGGGTAAATAGAGTGTGTGATAGTGCAGCGGAAATAATCATCAATTAAAAAATTTAAGTAGTTCATAACTATGGCAATAATAAAGAGACAGAATTGTAAGTGCAGCAAGAGACAGAAAATCAAACTCAGTGAACGTCACGATATATACTGGTTTCCCTCTGAGAGGACTAGTTTTTACGACCCGCACCCAGTGTAAGAATACAAGTGCGTAACCACGCCCAGCCTACGCCGCAGAATCGGCGGTAGAACGCTGTTCTAGGTCACTATCTAAACCAATTCACGCAATTATATAACAGAAATAATATAACTCAATCACAGTCTAAGCACGATAGGATATCACAGAATTCTATAACTAAAAGAAAATAATGAAAACTGCTAAAAGATAGTATCTCAAAATAAGACAACTCTCAAATTATTATAATTCAAGTTCCAGTAAAGAAATCTAAAACAGTCTACTAAACTAGTCCCCCGATCACTCCTGAGAGTCGGGGCCAAAGGTAGCTAATCCCTATCCAGATCCATAGTGAGTAGGGCAAACATCCTCAGGGCTAAAATCTGTAATATTTCAACAAGTCCAGTCAGGACAGGAACGAATACATCTCATCAAGTAAATCCAAGTAAATGACGAAAACTATAAAAACAATTATAGATAATTTTTATTGATGAAGCATAGGGATTCGAGACAGTTTAAGATGTAAAACTATAGTAAAAGAACAAGGAAAGTAAAAGCTGTGAAACAGAATATCATGTCAATGAAGACTGTAAATAAAAGCTAGCTGAACTAGAATAATGAGATATGAGTCCAGTGGTACAATATATGTCAAGTGTGATTCCATTCAATGATCCAAGTAGGGTGATTCTTGTAATGGTTCTTGTGATGATTCTAGTAAAGATTCTTATGGTGATTCTAGTAAAAATTCTAGACAATGCTCACAGTATTTTTTAAAAATACTGAGATCGACATATAAACGGCTAGGGAAATCCGGCGCATCACACACTGGCCAAGTATGGGACGGCTATCGTTCTTGTATAATTCACAGGGAGGTGGTTCGAGTATTTAGGAATATTTACATGTCTACTCAAGTATTTCCCCGCCCGACAAATATGAGTGAATCCATAACACGACACGTAAATCGAGAATAAATCTGGCCAGAACATGAAGGTGCTTGTAGGTGATTCTTGTAATAGTTCTTGTAATGGAGGCTAGACGAGTAAGGTATGTGTGTCGTATACATGAATTCTAGAAAATATTAATTCGTGTTTGTAACCGAGAATCAATATAACTGATTAAAACTGAAATATAGAATTCGACAAGTAAATGAAAGAACTATCAGAGAATGTACTCGTCTGACAATCCGAGCTGCTGATAAGGATGTATAACTGAACTGGAGTGATGTAAACCTATTTAAGGTAACCACAAGTCACAACATGGTCTAACATATTATAAGAAAGGGCTACAATACAGTTCTACATGCTTCTATGTCCCTTTTGGTCAAAGTCAACCCTTCGTCAACTCTGGTCAAACTTGGTCAAACATTGGTCAACTAGTCCGTTTACTAATTTTTAGGTTATACACAAGTTTCTAGGTCATTCTAAGTTCGTTTGAGTTGAATTGGATCAAGTTTGACCCAAAGTTGACTTTTGTCAACTTGGTCAACTTGTCGGTCAACTCGATTAAACTAAGGTCTTTAGGTCGATCCTAATCTATCCCAATACTCCAATGGTCACAACACTAACCTACAATCACATAAAACTATAGTCTATCCACCACTAGCATATATATATATATATATATATATATATATATATATATATATATATATATATATATATATATATATATATATTTATATATATATATATATATATATATATATATATATAGTCTATCCACAACACTAACCTACAATGGTCACAACACTAACCTACACTAACCACTTGCATATATATATATATATATATATATATATATATATATATATATATATATATATATATATATATATATATATATATATATATATATATATACATATAAAAAAAAAGTACATATATATATATATATATATATATATATATATATATATATATATATGTATATATAAAAATGTATATATAAATATATATATATATATATATATATATATATATATATATATATACATATATATATATATATATATATATATATATATATATATATATATATATATGTATATATATACATATATATATCAGATCGCGGAGCTCTGCCCTAGAGCGCCGCTTTGAAGACACCTGCGAGATCCTCTTCGGCGACTCCGGCTTGGCTTTGGCCAGGCCGGCGCCATGTCCACGACCAAATCCTTTGCGGAGGCGGTCGCTGGTAGGGTGAAGGCTCCTCCTCGCCTCGCCGCTAGAACAGTTTCTTCTTTTAAAGGTTCGCCCGCAATCACTTTCTCAGAGGATGAAGAAGATGCCCTTACAGTTCCGCTCAAATACGCACTCATTGGGAAGTTCTCTCACTCCAAACCGCCTATCGAGGTGATTCGAAAAGTTCTGCAAGGGTTTGAGTTCAAGGGATCCATTAAAGCGGGGGTTATTGATCGGAAACACATCCTGATCCGGCCAACAATGGAGGAAGACTACTTACGTCTGCGCTCCAAAGATATATGGTTCATTGCTCGTGCTCCAATACGGGTCTTTAAATGGGAGGCTGATTTCTCACCTACCATTGAGTCTGCTTTGAAGCCGGTATGGGTTAATCTACCCGATCTCCCTCATCACCTATACGCTAGAGAGGCCTTGTTCGCTATCATCTCCGCGATAGGGACTCCACTGAAGATTGATCGGGCAACGGAGGAATTAACGCGTCAAAGTATGGCGCGTATTTTCGTCGAGATAGATGCAAGCAAACCAATCCAAAGATGAGTGCGGATCAACCTATCTAGAGGCAGGAGCTTTTGGCAGCATGTTGAATATGAAAACGTCCCTCTATACTGTTCTCATTGCTTTCATCAAGGTCACATAGTGGATTCGTGTAAATTGAAGAACAAGGGAAAGACACATCAGCAAGAGGACCAAACTGAAGTCATCATTAATGACCAGCCAGACACGCATTGGGCATCCATCGTTCCTGAGGCTATTCCTACTTTTCCAAGATTGGACGCAAACCAACCGGCCTTAACCGCCGTTATTACTACTGCGGGAGAAGGATGCACGGATACCGTTGATGGGAATACAAACCATACATTAATGCCTGCCCATTTAGCTCCAAATTCGAGGGAGGAAATTTCGGATCCAAGCCCTCAACCAACTGACGACGGACAAGTGGCGAACAAGCAGGCTGAGGGGACTGTTTTGGCACCTTCAACTGAGAAGACGGCGGTTGTCAACTCTCCGACGGGTGACTCCTCGCCCCTAGACGACTTGGAAGAAGGTGAGTGGAGAGGTATGCCTACCAGGTGGGCTGATATGGTGAAGGAGGAAGAAAATTACAACATAGACACTGGGGACCCGTGTCTTGCTCTGGCCCCCTGTTCTGACCATGAAGAGAGTGACGAAGCATCAACAGGGGAACAAGACTCCTCGAGTCAGCAAGAAACTAGGGCAATCTCATGCGCTGTTCAAAAGCATACCAAGAAAGAAAAAAGAATGTGGAGCCATCCGATCGAACAACTCGGTCGGCAGCACGCAAGGCGATCACTGGTAACCCCCCAATCATAATGTTTAATTTTCTTATCTGGAATATTCGTTGTATTGCCAGCTCTATGACTATTAGAAGATTGAAGGCATTACTTCGGGTGAACAAGCTTAATTTTCTCGCCATTATAGAACCTAAAGTCGATCACTCTCAACTGCAACATTATAAAGTAAAGCTGGGTTTTTCTCTAGCTGTCTCTAATGAAAGAAGTAATATTTGGATTCTATCGAGGTCCGGGTGCAATATAGATGTGGTGGACTCTTTTGATCAGGCTCTATCTGTTAGGGTTTCTGACCCTATGTTGTCTATGACATCTCTCTTCACAATTGTGCACGGGGATGGTAAGAAGGAAGGTCGACGGCTACTCTGGGAACGATTGTTAGAGCTGCAGGACAATCACCGCTTGCCTTGGATTGTTGGAGGGGACTTCAATGCTGTTCTTCGATCAGATGAAAAGATTGGTGGCCGGCCTGCTGAAGCCCTCTAAATGCAAGAGTTTGCTAATTTCCAGTTGGCCGCAGGTGTATCAGAATTGCCATATACGGGGAGTAGTTTTACATGGATCAAGTCTGATAAAGATGATCGACGTACATCTCGCCTTGATCGAGTCTTTGTTGATAATGCCTGGCTCTCTATGGCACCTTGTTATGTGGAGGAGCATCTCAATAGAACAGAATCTGATCACACACCTATTCTTGTTCGATTGCTTGCGAATAACACAGGCGGGGTGAAGCAATTTAGATTTCTCAACCTCTGGACTGCTCATGATGATTTTCTCGCTGTGGTGCATGAAGCCTGGAACTCTGTAGATCATAGACATGGGATTACGAGAGTTGTTTTGCGACTTGATGCTTATCGTAAACAAATCTCGTCATGGAGTAAAGCTACATATGGTGATATATTTCAGGAGGTTCGAAAGGCGGAGGATGAAGTATTAGCTGCTGAACTTCGGCTAGAGGAGGCTTATACAACACAGAACAAGGAGAAGCTCGCATTGGCCACTGCCGTATTGAAACAGCAAGTTCGCATTGAGGAGGCTTTCTGGAAGCAAAAGTCTCGGATCAAATAGGATTTACAGGGAGATAAAAACACTGTGTACTTCCATGATTGTGTTAATTACAAGAAGAAAGCCCTACGTATCCACTCTATTACTACTGCGAATGAGTTTGTGCTTAATAATAATGCGAGCATTAAGGCTTATGCATTAGAGTACTATGGGGCTCTATATGAACGTGGTGATATTACGAAGGATGATGACTTTCTCGTAGCCATTCCGTGCCTGGTGGATGAGGAAGAGAATGATAACTTAATCGCTCTCCCGTCGACCAATGAGCTATTAGATACTATAAAGTCGCTGGATAAGAATAGTGCTTCTGGTCCTGATGGGTTCACCCCGAAGTTCTTCATCTCCTCATGGGACATCATCAGTAAGGATATCACAGAGGTGGTGGGCATGTTCTTTGATGGGTTCTCGTTGCCTCGCTCCATCACAAACACATCATTAGTCCTTCTTTTTAAAGTCAAGCAACCCAAGTACTTCTCGGACTACAGGCCTATTAGCTTATGCTCTGTGTTGAACAAAGTCATTTCGAAGACCCTTGCTCTCAGATTAGCGCCACTTTTGCCTAAGTTGATCTCCCCGGAACAGAGTGGCTTTGTTAAAGGTCGAGAAATAGTGGACAACATTGTGCTTGCACAGGAATTAGTAGCTAAGATGAACAAGAAGCACTGGGGTGGTAATATTGCTATTAAGCTAGATATGATGAAAGCGTATGATCGTGTTGATTGGAGATTCATGATTAAGGTGTTGCGCAAGTTCGAATTTCACAACAAATGGGTTGATATGATGCTTCGTCTACAAAATAATGTGTGGTTCTCTCCACTGATTAATGGTGAATCTTCGGGTTATTTTCAATCTTTCAGAGGGGTACGGCAAGGAGATCCTATATCACCTGGTTTGTTCATTCTAGCTGCGGAGGCTCTATCTCGAAACCTGAAGATGCTCCCTGAAGTAGAAGGCTCTACTCCATTCATAACGCCGAGAGGTGGTTATTCGATCACCCATTTATCTTATGCAGATGATATCTTATTATTCTCGGCTGGAGACATTAGGTCGATCACATTGATTCAGAATCTACTGCGGCGCTATGAGACAGCTTCGGGGCAGAGGATGAATGTGGCTAAGTCTTCCTTATATGTGTCAACAAAGGCTCCTGCAGATAGGGTGGATGAATTGGCTGCAAGGACTGGTTTCTCGATTGGGACTCCTCCATTTACTTACTTAGGGTGTCCTATGGCGGGTGGGTATCATAATGCAAGCATGTACGAGGAATTAATTCAAAAGATTCGTACACGGGTAGAGGGTTGGCATAATAAAACTCTCTCCCCTGGAGGTAAGCTTGTGCTAATCAAATCCGTTCTTTCTTCAATACCAATATATACTTTGGCCGCGTGCAATCCCCCAGTGTCCGTGCTATGCCGCATTGAAGCTATTTGTAGTAAATTTTTCTGGGGTTCTTTCCAAAGAGCACCTAAACGTAGATGGTTGGGCTGGGAATATATTGCTAGAAAAAAGGAAGAATGGGGGTTGGGAGTTAAAAGATTAGAAGACGTGATGAGGGCCTTCACTATCAAACTTTGGTGGAAGTTTTCCACTCAAGACAGCCTATGGGTTGAGTTCTTCAAAGCTAAATACTGCTCTCGGTCTCCAGCGAGTGAGGTTAGAATTACATCTAATGCGAACCATGTCTGGAAGCGGTCAATAGAAGGAAGAGACTTGGCAAATCAGCATATAGTTAGGGATGACACAGGCATGTGGTGGCGACGATCTAATGGTAGGTTCACAGTATCTTCGGCTTGGGAAGTTGCTCGTATTCAAAGGCCTATAATACATTACTTTGTCCACATTTAGGGCACTTGTATTCCTTACAAGTGGTCGATTTTATTGTGGCGTGTTTTACATAACAAAGTGCCTACTGATGACAATATTGTCAAGCTTGTATATAACATGGCGTCGATGTGTCATTGCTGTGATCAAAATATGGAGGAGTCTCTGGATCATATATTTCATGAAGGAGAGCTGGCTACAGAAGTTTGGCGGATGTTGCAGCAGGATTACAGAGTAAAAGCTCGTGGATCTTCTTCGTTAATGCAGCAGTTAAACAAATGGTGGCGGGGGAAGAGACTTCATCAAAAACAAATTGTAGTCGGAGCAGTGATATGGGTATTATGGAAGAATAGAAACAAATGGAGATATGAAGGATATAAATATTCTGCGGGGATGATGATCAAGGAGATTCATAGACAAATCGGGAAAGCCTCTATCAATTGTAAACACTAAGGGTTTTGTTTTTGTTTATAAATATATATATATATATATATATATATATATATATATATATATATATATATATATATATATATATATATATATATAGATATATATTTAATAGAACACTAGAATTTTATTAATATATATCCAGATGTACTATGAGCATCATGCTCATTTTGTAACCTGAGTTGGGACTCACCAAATATTAATAAAATTCTAGTGTTCTATTAAATATATATATATATATATATATATATATATATATATATATATATATATATATATATATATATATATAACTAGTCTGTTTACTAATTTTTAAGTTATACACAAGTTTCTAGGTCATTCTAAGTTCGTTTGAGTTGAATTGGATCAAGTTTGACCCAAAGTTGACTTTTGTCAACTTGGTCAACTTGTCGGTCAACTCGACTAAACTAAGGTCTTTGGGTCGATCCTAATCTGTCCCAATACTCCAATGGTCACAACACTAACCTACAATCACATAAAATTATAGTCTATCCACCACTAGCATATGTATATATATATATATATATATATATATATATATATATATATATATATATATATATATATACACACATAAATATAGAGACTTCCCTCTAAGCACATATATATATACATAACCCATATATGAAAGAATGGTGGTGCGAAGAATACGGACTGTTATCAACTCCAGAATTCTGGAAATAAATCAGTCCAAGTTTATTCCTACCCAAAATTATGTCACACAAGTATTTATACATAAAACATACAATGAATAAACTATATATATATATATATATATATATATATATATATATATATATATATATATATATATATATATATATAGGTTCGCTAGTACCGAAAATAGATCGATCTCTCGATCCGAAGCGATACAAAAATCTGGAAAAACTGAACCCTCGCTCCAAAACAGCACATATATATATATATATATATATATATATATATATATATATATATATATATATATATATATATATATATATATATATATATATATATATGTATAGGCCCACAAGTAGAAAACTCATATATGCTTGAAAAGAACAAAATAATTAAGTAAAAATTTCGCGGATCACTTCCTGCAAGTTCTAAATATCATTTATGAACTAATAAATCAGAAAATACGGAATAAACGTCAAATGATCGAAAAATTACATTTCTATTCAAAACTTTGAACTCGAAAAACTCAATTTCGACAAAAGACTCAAAACATAAAATACAACAAATCAACCCGCAAAACTCGGCACACATGCTGGTCTCAACCTACGTGATGCGCTCGGGTACTCACGGGTCCGAAATTGTGTCCGTGTTGTGTCCACAGAATGCATATCGGAAAAAACCCGATATCGTGTGTCAAAGAGAGCGTTCACGCTCGATTGCGCGTCTTATGCACAACGAGAAGTCACGAGCTCGTGCACACGACTAGGTAGGGTCACGGGGTAGGTCTAGGACACGTCGACATGACACAAAATTATAGCGAAGCGACGCAATGGCCCACGCACAGCGTGCGGCCTGTGCGCGCGTGCTCGTGCGGGCGGTTCACCGTTCGTGGCTCGCGTGTGGGGCCACTTTGCGACTCGGGGTCGAGCCCTTGGGTAGTCTAGGTATAGGGCTACGTGTTCGAACTCCTGGAATGGTCCCTCGTCGCGTTGTGTGCGCGTACGAAGAGCCTTTCAGTCCCGAATTTCAGCCTGGTGCACAGAATGGCTGAACAGTGCACGACGAATAACTTCGCGCTCGCTCAACAAATGCCGTGAAATTTTACGGGCGTGTGGGCAGAGGTTGCCCCTACGTGCTCATAAAATTTCACGCAAGACGGAGCTCTGTGCGTCAAGTTATGATGCACAAACAGCAGGGTGTGCACGGGACCGTGCACGGGATCTCGTGCACGCATGTCTGTGTCCGTTCGGATACCGAAATCGTGTCAATTTCTGATCCGTCTTCACAAAAGTTTCTTAAAATAATATTATCTAAACATTTGTGAACATAGAATTGAAAAACAGCAAGTTTCATTTCTTAGCGGCATTTCGTCGAACACGTGCCTTGACGGGTCGACACATGTCCGATACCGCTACTAAACGAACTCGAAACGTAACCAAACTTTATGGGCTAGTCTAGGGTAGCTATATGGATGCAAATATGAAAGAAAATTCAAAATAACCATGGTAGAAAAGGGTTTACCTATTGAGTGTCGAGAATCCAATAAACGGAACTCCTCGAACGATGTGTCGGTCATTTTCCCTCAAGCAAATGCCTCTGCCTCCTCGAATGTAATACTCCAGCAAATCCTTCTCTTCTATACGACTGCAACAGAGTTTGGTTGGGGAGAAACGGACTCCGGATGAAGAAACTAGAAATTTTTGGAGGAGAAGATCTATTAGGTTTCACTTGTGGAGGCTATGCTTCACAAATGAATGAGAGAGGGGGTACTGCTATGGCCATCCAGTATGGGGGTTTCTAGGGTTAGGGTTTCACTTGGGCCAACTCCCTCTCAAGTTGAAATAAGGCCCAAGTCAAAAGGCTCAAAAGGCTACATGCAAAAAGGCTTAAAAATTATCCAAAAAGTCTTCTAAATTGAACCCAAGCCCTAAATAAATTATAATTAGTGAAAAATAAATTATAAGACATGGTTAGGCTCCTATACAATGTCTACTAAGGTTAAACCAGTTGCTAGCACAACACAAGTCAAAATATCTAGAAAATCATAAAATGGCCAAAATGGCTAAAATGACTAAAATACCCTTTCTATGAAAAAGTAGATGCTATACTAGTCCAGTCACATGTACTCTTGTCCACTGTTAATCTACTATTCAGAAGCTAATTGAGATCTTGCAGTCTCTTTACAATACCGTGCTTGGTGACAAGTGCGCGACAGACTTCACAATACCGTGTTTGGTGACGAGCGCACGACCGGCTCCGAAAACTGAGATATTTTTTGAACTTGAAAAATCTATTTACAACTCTGTAAACCAAAGACTCTAAATCGAACAAATGTTACTCGCTTTGGCTAAGATATTTATAGGCGGAATGTGAAAGCTTTAGATCGCTGAAAAACACTTTAGAAATAGATAGAGAGAAGAGTGAATGTGTGATTAGAAATAAAAAAATTCTCTTCTATATATAGGTGTTTTTAGGGACCGAACTCGAGCAGAGTTCGGATGCGAAGATCTCGCAGACAAACATTGTATGTAGATTTGGAGGCAATTGAATATTAAAATATATTGGACCGAACTCGGATTGAACTAAGACCGAACTTGGTCAGAGTTTTGTCTGAGTTCTGACACTTCCAGAACATGTTTTGTATGGCCAAATTTGCATAGGATTTTATAGCTTTTTGGATATGTAGAGCTAAGATAAATGGGTAGGCTTTTTAGATGAGTTGACTGTAGATAACCTAAGCCAGTAGTACCCGATCAATTTTACATTCTGTGTCAAAGGCTCAATAGAAAATAAAATATAAAATGACTCGATCTAATTTCGGTTCAATTTTGCTTTTGGATGACGACTTGAATGCTTGTTATAGATGCAGTATGCTCTTCGATATTAATTTTACTTGTCCTGAAATGTTAGCAAGTGTTCGTATATTGTGTATCGACTTAAGTCATCGTTGTAGAAGCATAAAAATGTGCAAAGCGCAGGTAGTATTCTCGCTACACAAAGCTTTATAAAAACACAGATAACCGAAAGCGCAGACAGAAGATCAGAAACTACAGTTCATAAAAAGCTCTGTATTAAATCATGCCTACAAAGATCTATTACAGATTCATCATGATTACAAGAAAAGAGCTTTGCCTACAATGATCTATTACAGCTTCATTAGGAAAAGAACTAATGCATCTAAAGATCTACAAGAGGGTTAATCTTCACAGGCGCCATACAAGGGGGTTAATCTTCACAGACGCGCAGCCCCTCAGACATGCAGCACCGTCAGAGTGAGCCACTTCCTGAAGCAGTTATAGGCCCGAGTGAGAACTCAGTCCATAGCACAGGCCGTGCCACCGCCATTGAGCAGGGCAGAGCACAACCCGTGGCTCTTCGGAATGGCAACCAATCCAAATATGAAAGCTTGGATCTCGAAGACCTCCAAAACATTGTTCAGGTTCGAATTCCTCATGCCAAACGCTCAACTGCATCTCGAAACTCAACAACAGTTCTTCTATAAAGGCACAGCTTCTTTGAACGAGGGGATCCACAACCATCAGCCGACTTGTGTAAGGCCAATGGTCGTTCGAAGCTAAGTCAGGATCGAGCATAGCGTTTGGAATGCTAAGAGAGTGTAACACCCACTTTTCTAAAATAAGGGTAAATTTGAACTTTTGTATTTTTAATTCATTAAAATATTAATTTTAGTCATGATATGATTTTTGGTGATTTTTAGTTATTTTAAAACTATTTAATTGAGTGAAATGTGAAATTTATGTTTTGCTAGTGTAACCTTAGTCACACATGACCTAGAAGACTAATCATGACCAATGAGACCTAATCATGTGTTTAGGATTTCAAATTTCTACTTTTAAGCCTAGGGGTATTTTGGTCATTTTGACACTTTTGTGAAATTGTGAATTATATTAATTAAATATGTGTTAGTTAAATTGTTGAGTCTTGACCTAGAAGTTAGCCTAATCTAGATGTTAATCATGACCCTAGAGACTAAGTTAGAGGATTTCAATTAAGTAATCACATTAGTGTAATATCTAGATATTTGTTAGAGATATTTTAGGCTAAAGGTTAAAGAGGGCTACTTTAGTTATGAGCCATTAGATTGCCTAGAAATTGTTGGAGAAACCTTAGCCACTCATCCTAAACCCTAACCCTAACTTAATGGCAGCCAACACACATCCCCACCCTCTATAAATACATCTCATTAATCATTTGCACCATTTTTAATTCATTTTAATTGCCTCTTTTGTGTTCTTCCCTAAACTTCTCCCCAAATATCCAAATCAACTCCAAATTGAGCCTAGTTTCTTGCATTGGGACCCCCTACCATTGAGGGTGCTAAGGGGAGCTAGCTAGCAAGGTTGCACAAGCTTTTGGCATCACCAAGTGAAGAGGACACCCCCCCCCCATTCTAGGTTTTTTATTGAGTTTTCACTCAATAGGTAAATGCCCTCATACATAGTTAAACTTCTGTTTTCTCTTCATGAATGCATGCATCTAGGTACCAGGGACCTATAGGCTAAGCTTGGTAGAAATTAGATTGGGTTTGGTGTCCGTATCGGACACGTATCTAGGTTTTATATCAAGTGTTTGATGATTTGCCACAGTGAATTAAATGTTGTTATTTTCAAAAACTATTTGAACAAATTTCTAGCCCTATAGGAGTAGATCATAGAACCCCATCACTGAGCACAATATTGTGTCGTGTTCGTGTCCAAAACGGACACGAACTCACTGTACGATACTTGGTTTACTTCTCCTACTACTCGACCCAATTTCTGGACACGACACGCCATGAGGACACGTGGAAATTGACACAGAGAAGGGGGCCATCACTGTCAGACCCCCCCTCAAATATCATGACCTCTTGTGTCATGTCGAGAGAGCTCTGACATGAACACGGGTTTTATACTGTACAGTGCACACACGCACAGAGCCAACTTCGAGCGTGTCGTGTCGCACGAACATGCCACATGGACACCTTGTGGTGACACGAGCGTATAGCCTATCACTTGGCGTACACATGGACACGAGCACGTGGTGAGTCGTGTCCTGTGTCGCGAACACGAGACACTCGACCGTGTGCACGATGCGGTCTGAATGCACGTTTTAGGTCTCTGATACGCGTCTCGTGTCCTTTCTACACGACACGTGGACAAGTATCAGGGTGTTGGACACGTACCCTAACCCTAGGTGAACCTGTACACGTGACCACGAGACACGTGGACACCTGTGTTGTGTCCTAGAGCTAGGTGCACGCGTGCACGAGGATTAACTGGGCTGTTCTCTGACACTTCCTATTTTTGTAAATTGGACACTTCGTGTCCACTGTTTGGACACGAGAACACTCCCATATGACACGGCTATATGTGGGAGACACTCTGTAGAAGTTAATTTTGGTTTGGATGTGGTTTTGCATTTCGAAATTGGGTTGTGGTGTTGAGTTTTGAAACACTGATACTATGGTGTTCAGTCCTATTTTTTTCAGAGTTTGTAATTGATGTTTTAAATTGATAATTAATGTTAATTATGATGTTAAAACATGATTAACATGTCTGAGTTATGAGTGTACATAGATAGGTTCATATGTATGCATGTTGGGGTTTGTAATATGGATTTCAATTGAGGAGTTGGGTTCTAAACTCAATACCTGTGAATGAATAAAAACTGGGATTGACTGTTATGGGGTTTAGTGTAAAACTGTGTTAAGAAATCTGAGATTTTCCTATTGCTGAAATTGAGACACAATGCTCACACACACAGTCTATTTTAGCGCACTGTTAACATCCTTCACCCACACATGTAAAAAAAACTGAGATCCCCCTTTTCACTGTCTTCCTGAAATACCTGAGACACATTTAAACAGAAACTATTTTGTACTTCCTTCTCTTATATTGAACACATGTAAACTGAACCTAAACTGAGATATTCCAGGTTTTCTCACATTGCCTCCACATGTCACTTACACACATATATGAATTCAGAAATTGAGTTTGAGATTTCATTCAATTTGAGTTATGGCTTGGCTTGATTTGACAGGGAATTGGTTTGTTTACTGCTGTCCTCTTATTGCTTAACACTCACACAGCCCCCTCTTGCAAATACTTGAACAGGACACTTCACCCTCCCTCACACATGTACACACACAAGCATTGACCCTATTCCCTAAAACTGTAAACTGAAATTGAGTTTGTTTGTTATATATGTTCTATGGGTTAAAACTGAGATTGAGAATGGGTTTAAGTTAATTGAAAATTGGAATTTTCTATGTGAATTAGTCTATGTATAAGTTGTGGGTTAAACTGAAATGTAATGGGAATTTAAACATTTAAATTGAAAACTTGATTTCTAAATGGACTGAAATCTGAGCCTTCACTGCTGTACAGTATCTCTCTCACTCACTCCCTTTCACTCACCCACTATGCTCTCATTACACACACTCATATATGCACACTCACACATTCACACATCCCTCTTTTTCACTCACACACATTGACACAATGTTTTATACACTAGCCTATGGCATTGCCCCATGCACACACATGTATACCCTTAACCCTCTCTCTATATCTCTTTGTATATATGAATATATGTATATATGTAAATATGTATGTAGGCATATGTGTTAGCTAGAAGTTCTACTTTACCTAATGACCACAATGTTATACACACACACAACCTATATATATATAACCTTTATACATATATTGATATATAGGTGAATTAAATGTGAATATAAATGTGATACTAGACTAGATTACTTGGTTGTGTGTGCCTAGCTAGCTAGATGTGATGCTAGACTATGGTTAGCTTGTGTGCAGTATAGTTAGTTGCCTAGGCTATGTGTTGGATGCCTAGAATTGACTTGATTAAGCCTAGATTAGACTAACTTAGACTACTTGACCAAGATTGACCAAGCCCTAACTAGTTTGACCTAATTTGACTAGATGTTGACTTGGTTTGACCCAGAGTTGACCAAAAGTTGACCTGACCTAGATTGACCTAGAAAATCATATAGATGCATTGTACAATTCGATTTTAACCCCCTTGTATACATCATGACTTGTGTTGCTCTGATTAGGAGACAGACACCTCTCCTCAGGCAGTACACCCTCTTCGGACATTCAGTTACCAGGCGAGTACATTCTCTGATCGTTTCATACTTGTCACGATTTATATTCTCGCTCTAGATTACTTTTACTTAATGCTGTCACGTTATCATCACGGATTGGTACTATACGGATCTCTTCTTGGGATGTTATCCCCCTTAGCGGGCGCATCGGATACTTTATGACATGTGTTTCATGTACATCATGTATTCTTTGTTTCTGCGTTATTCATTTACACTCATGTTCTCTCATGTTCTTTCATGTACGTTCATGTACTTTCATGTTCTTTCATGTACGCTCATGTTTCCTCATGTGTTTCATGTGTAACCAAAACATCATGTACGTAAGGTAACTGGACTAGATCCTTGTGTATTGATTGTGGGTAGGGGTGAGTATAAATGGTCATGTGATTTACCATCATGTACACTCTGTTACTTTTCATGTTCATCATGTACAACCTAAGCCAATTACATGCCATCTCGTACTCTAAATCACTAGTCACTTACAGTTCTTACTTATCATGTATATATTTCCAGTTATCAAATATCTCTCCTGTTTCATGTACATCTTCTTACAGCGTTTCATGTATCTTACTCTATTGCTTGCTTTATATTTCCTGCCATGATATGAACTGCATGAGATGTACTGTGCTCGCTCCTGTCCTGACTGGACCTATTGAAAATATTACAGAAGATGGGGATGAGGCCCTTTGTACCACCTATTACGGAGCAGGCTTAGATGACACCTGCGATCTGGCTCCTCTGGAGGACCCAGCTGCAGTTCAGGATACTACTCCCATAGTCTAGGTTAGTCAGCTAAGCTTTATCTTTCTTTTCAGCATTGTTTTTGACTTTCAGTTGTTGTTTTGAGATGTATATATTCTTTCATATTCTGTAGTTGAACTCTGTATTTGGGATGTTTGCTGAAATGTTATCTTAGACACTTAGACTTTTCTGATTATTTGTACTTCATTTTGAGTTCTATATCGTATTGTACTTCTTCTTTCTTAGTTGTGATTGAGTTTACATTCTGCTATGTCACCCCTATTTGGGGAGTATAAACTGCCTGGCAATATATATTGTTAGATGTTGTGACCTAGGACAGCGTTCTACCGCCGACACTGCGGCGTAGGCTGGACGTACCCACTTCTCATGCCCTTACTCTAGGGTGCGGGTCGTGACACATTTTTAGTGGTGGCCCATGCAGGTCGAGTTTATGTAGTGGTATTCGAACTAGAGTATCACTACAGCCTGCAGTAGGAGTAGAATATTTTGGGGTACTCAATCACATTAGGAAAAGCTCTTAACTTGATTCTTGTTATCAAATTCTTGCTACTTTAATACTTCCTTTTGAAATAAACTGTCCTCCCTTGATTTATCGCTTCTTTCTCAGCAATTGATATCCTTGTTTGATCTGTCTTCAGGATGGTGGAGACGCGGTTACAGCATGCCATTCATGGAGATACTATAGAGGGGACTGCTACCTCTCAGCCAGTTCGGCAGGGTCGGGAGGCTACAGCTCCTGCCACCTCTGCTCATATTGGGACTTCAGCAGCAGCTGAGGGTATGCCTCCTTACCGCAAAAAGATGCCACATCAGATGCTGGGGGTAGACAGTCCTCCACCATTCATGATAATACCGTATTCTAATCCAACGAACGATTGTATGACACAGATGCCTCTGCAGACACAAGTAGCCAAAAAGTGAAGGAAAGCAATTACAATGAGTCAGAAGATGATTGTAACCTGTCGATATATCCTCAAGACAACGGGTCTCAGCCCTCTGAACTGGAGAGCAAAAGATCTAATGTTCTTTCTATCCACCCGTACATGGTGTCCGTTTTTATGGTTGAAGGTGACAACAACGCGGAAAGCAGTAAAGGCTCTAGTCAGCAGAAACGTATAGTCGTTCTCGAGGAGAGCCTAAACACGTTGAACATTACTATGAAGTCTTTAACTTTTGTTGTCCTGGAGATCAAGAAGAGATTGACCCCCCTGGATCCACTCCTACTCCAGACCCAACGGCTAACGGTGGGTCCAATATGCTTTTTATCGCGAGCCAAGCAGCGCCAGCCTCATCTACTCCATCAACAACTGGGCCTACAGTGTTGAATGAAATGCAGCAGACTATCAAAGAGTTGTACGCTCGCTATGACGCCAAAGAAAAGTGAGCAACACTCCAAAAGATGGAGATTCGACAGCCATATCCTGCCGAATAGGATAATGTGATCTATCCTCCCAAATAAAATCTGCAGACGCTCATGTCGTTCGATGCAAAGGATTCTTCCTGTCGGTACTTGAGATACTTTGCCTCAGTAATGGGGCATCTACCAAAGGATGATGCCCTACTTGCTAACATATTCATAGGAGCCCTGCAGGGGGTGGCCTACGAAATAGTTTTGCAGTCTTCCGGACAACTGTATTTCGTCCTTTGAAGACTTGAAGAACCTATTCCTCAATCGATTCTATGAAGGAGGAATGGACATGATGATATCGACTCTCATGGACATCGTTCAAAAAGAAAAAGAGCCGGTGCAAGCAAAAATTGAGTACTTCCGCCAGGCTTACCACCAGGTATACCTGAACCCATGCTTATGGACTCTTGCCGCAAGAATATGCGATCAAGTTATGGCACAGTGCTCCATGCGTAGGGTGGACGCTTTTCATCACAGAGACGGATATAGCTCAAAGAAAAGCGCAGGATGCACAATTGCTGGGACTGAACTTCCTCTCCCTCGAAGATAAAAGGAAGCGCTCATCCGACAGCAAAGACGAAAAAGGGAAGCAAGCCATGACCATAAACATTTCCAAAGGTTCGGCATCAGCAAACCCGAAGCTGACCAAAGCGTAGAGACCGAAAGAGACCTACTCTTTCAACGACAGAAAACACACTAGAACTCTTTGATATGTTGGCAAAGAGTGGCAAACTTCAGCTTCCGCCGCCTAAGCGTCCCGATGAAGTGGAAAAGGTGGACAATCCAAAATAGTATCACTACCACCAGTATGTCTACCATTCGACGCATGATTATTACATGCTGAAAAGACAAATCCAGTACCTCGTCAATGCTAAGGTTATATCACTCGACTATGAGAAGAATACTGTTACCGCCAACATGATCACTCTCCAGTTCGAAAGTTTTTCGAAAACAGAGGCTCATGACGGCATCGTCCCCATCCCGAGAGCGATAATAGAAGTAGTCAATCTTTCACCAGCCCATGATAATACCCAAGGCCTTAACCCATTTTCGATGCTGTGAGGCGAAGTAATGTGGATCCATCTTGATCTTACTCCAGATATGATAACGCCTGCAGCATACTCTGTCAAGGGAAAGAAGGTCAGGTCGTGTCACATGACCTCTACGACAACTGACGATACCTTGTTTACCACTCGCTCGGCTCATCAGCGAGAAGAGAACCAAGCTGCAGAGGAAGAAATACCTCCGCCCATTGTGGCTAATGCCTCGACACATTGGAAGCAGTCCCGTCTCAAGCACCTGATGCAGATAAACAGAAGCAGAAGGAGGTTCGCTTTGACAAGCCTCTGAGAAAAGACTTGCCAATCAAACCCTACAATTTTGACATATTAGCACAGTTGGCCAACACTCCGACTCGACTATCACTCTTCGAGCTTCTCTGTCTCTCCGAAGAGACTCGAGATGCCTTCAGCGAAGCTTTACAGAACGCTGACTCCTTCCTCACTTAGGTGCAACCATCCAAGAAGAACCCTATTGAATGTCCACATTGTTATAGTGCTGTCAAGGTGATCCCTAACATCACCTTTACTCAGCAGGACATGCTAGTGAAGAACAATCGACACAACCGACCCCTGTACTATACAGGATACATTGGTGCCATTAAGGTCGATCGCATCCCCATCGACCATGGCTCTTCTCTCAGCATCATCCTTCGGAGTTTACTCCAAGCTTTGGGGATCCTGATACATTGGCTAACTGCGTCGAACACTACAATCAGTGGTTTCAATGCTGGAAAAGTGAACCCTTGGGCAAAATCTACATGAAATGCCAAATAGGCGATCTCCAGACTGACGTTACTTGTTACGTCATTGACGCCAACATAAACTACAACATACTGCTAGGACGACCATGGATTCATGAACATGATCGTGCCCTCCACTCTCCATCAATACATGAAGTATGTGGTCAGCGACAAGACAATCAAGATTGAGTTCGCTGACATCGATACCTTTCGAGGACTCGAAGCGTACTGTACAGATGCTGATCTCTATAAATCATTCCTATAGGACGACGATGCCAATGATGCCGATGACAAAGTAGAGAGCGCAGTTATCGCTAAAGAACCGTTGAAGGTTCGATTAAAGAGGAAACCTCTCAAGACATCAGCTCCCCTCGTCATCAAGCTCCGAGGCAGAGCTCCGGCTAGATCATCCTCGATCATGTCAGAGGCTGGCCAGGAGCCTATGCAAATGAGGCTCCCTCGGAAGGCTCCAAAGCCAACTCTGAGGTCACAGGAACCTCCGACTACAGCCCCCTTGGTAGTCAAGCTGAAAGGAAAATATTCTCCACCTTCTCCCGCAAAAGCCCTAGTGCTCACGGATGAAGAGTTGGGAGACTACATATGCGCCAATACCAAAGCGCATTCTTTAAATGATATAATCCCTTGAGATAAAATTTTGCATTTTATTAATAGAAAGTTGTCTTTGAATTACTCTTTTGCATATTAGAACACTAGGTATTTCTTAGACAACGCTCTATATATGCTACAAACACAAGTGACAACCGCCAACCTCGCAAGCCGAGTTGTCCTTTCTTGAGATGCCTACTTCCTAGTTCCAGTAAATAAGAAGAAGGAGGAGCCTATCATCTTCGGCTGATTGGAGCGCCTGCAGCGACTGGCTCCGGCAGAACCAGAACCCGATAACGGCAAGATGCAACTCTACCGTTACACTACTCAAGCCAAAAACTTATCCAAAAAATGGGTTACAACTTGAACAGTGACAGAGGACTGAACTATGGCAAAGACCAACGTTTTCCCTTACGACTTTATGTCCCAAAGGAAAAGTCCCAAAATTACTACCAACGTACTCGTCGGGGGTTGGGTTACGTTACTACATTACACCCACAATAACGTCGGAGAGCTCTGAACCAGAGGGCCCGATGCATTCCTATTCTTCGGACTCCTCAACCTGGGACTCCAATACCAGTATCGGCTAATCCCTCAAGAAGGTATTGTCCATTAATATGGTCTCCGTAGATCTCCCAGTCGAGAATGAAGACCAAATGCTTGAATACTTCGAAGATGAACCCTGGGCTCAACGCCTAGGATCACAATAGGAATGGCGCTTCGAACAGTGCGAACCTTCCGTCGAAGATGAAGTCGTCCAAGTCGAGCTAGGAGATGAGGTTTCTCCTAAACCCATCTTCATTAGCAAAAGCTTGACAGAAGAAGACAAGGAATCTCTGATACAGCTTATCCGAGAATACAATGACATATTTGTATGGAGCTATAAAGATATGTCGAGTTTAGACCCGCAAGTTGTCATGCACCGTCTCAACATCCTACCCGATGCTAAGCCTGTCAAACAACAATAGTGGTATTTTTGCCACAATATCATGGAAGCTATCGAGGAAGAAGTCGACAAACTCTTAGAGAGTGACTTCATTCACGAAGAACAACACTCAGATTGGGTGGCCAACACTATCCCAGTTACTAAGAAGAATGGGAAATTTTGGGTCTGCATAGACTTTAGGGATCTCAACACTGTGTAGGAGCGTAAAAAAATGCTTCAAAGAAAGAGTCATCTCATTCATAAGTGATCTGTTTTACGCCAAGCAGAGCGGTTAATCTCTTTACACCCGAGACAAGGCTAATCACTTTACGCCTATAGTAGGCAGATCATTTTACGCTCGGGTCTATACCTATGGTTTTACGCCAAGGACAGATCAGCCACTTTTATGCTGGACAAAGATGTCAAGTCTCACATTTAATGCAAACTCTGACGTGGAGATATTAATGATGGCATATATCACAGAATTCAAAGGGATTTGTTTTTACACAGAGACCAATATTGTCGTTTAGTATGTGGATTGAGCTACTTTACGCTCACACTATGGTTTATTTTACGCACGAAGACTATACGAGCTTTTATGCTCAACAGCTGACATGTGCGTAAAGTCTATTTGAGCTACTTTACGCTCAAGGTTATTTAACAACCACTTTATGCGGGAAGTCTATGTCAAGGCTATTTTACGCCTAATCTACTGCTTTACGCTCAGAGTATATTGGGGCTATTTTTACGCCCTATTCTCCTCCACCAGTTTGGAACGTGGTCTGCCTACGTAGCTTTCAAGCCATTCTTCTCGAAGAACGTGTGTACATGCATCCTATTCTTACTGAAATGATGGGACACGTGTCAACATATGCAGAGGTTGGCTTCGATCGTGGGTGGCAGTTGTTAGCATAAAGATGGAACTTTTGCTGAGTTTTTACGCACAAGAGCCCAAGTATATAAATAGACTTATTTTTCTCATAACACACAGACAGAGACAGGAGAGGATACAGAGATCAGAACTTAGATATTTCGGGAGCATTCTTCTTCAACCTTTCTTTCAGAACAGAGTGAAGCAAAGCAGGAAAGCATTCGGCCTCGCCATCAGTGCCCAAGTGCGTCGATACCTTTCTGGTGACTTAGTTCTTCCGGTTGTTCAACTTCAAGCAGCGATCTTCATCATCATCATATGGTCCAAGCAACAAAGTGATAATTTACAGATCAGACTTCCATAGCAATACTTCCCCAGAATCAAATTTATACTTCTTGTACTTCTTCTTCGTTTTATTTTCAAAATTCGACTTCCAGGCATTTTATTAAGTGAAACAAAAATGACGACTCTGCTGGGGACGACCTTCTCCTCTGACGAGAAGGCAATTGCTCAATATGATGATGTTTCGGTCGGTTCGACCAAGAAGACTCTGGTTGTACACTTCGACCAGACTGCCTATGAATAAATGCTCCGAACTGGGGGTAGTTCTCGCTACTCTAATGTTCAAAAATCTCGCAAAGCACAAAAAGTTTGGATTCCTAAATCCAAAATAGCTTCTGATCTCTCTGTTGCTGCTAGTGGCAAGGGAATTCTTCCCATTCCTGTCGTAGAGGCTCCCATTCGTAACGAGGCAATCCTTACTTCAGAGTTGCACTCAAAGTGTGACGATTTATCTCCCATTTGTAACGGTAAAGATAATCAGGTTTCACGCCCATTGCGTAAGAACCAGGTTTTACGCTCAGTGGGTAAAAACCAACTTTTATGCTCAATACATAAAGATGAGTCTCCTATTTCTAATGTGGCAGACTCTAATGCTTTTGAGGGTAAGAATAAGTCTTCCGTCTGTGACGCGGTAGACACACACAAGTTACGCTCTTCGCGTAAAGGAAAATCTCCCATCTGTGACGTGGTAGATAACCAATTTTTACGCTCTACGCGTGAAGGTAAGTCTCTTGTCTGTGACAGTGTAGATAAAATTCGCAAAGATGTTTACACATCTAATGTGAATATACCTAAACGTGTACAGCGTAAAAATCATGTCGGTAAAACTTCAGTTCTACACCAACAGCCTTCTTATACTGCTCTACGCAAAGTACCAAATCTACAAATTTCATGCAATGAAAATGGAGTCCTTCGTGCTAAAAAATCTCAAGATTTACGCACATAACTCCAAACGCGTAGAAATGTACAATTTGGTTCTGCGAATGCAGCCAGTAATCTTCTTTATACACAGGGAACTAAATGTTTTTCCACCCCAAATGTAATAAAGAAGACTACTCCCTCCACTCCTTCTGACTTACGTGAATTGCTAATGCAAAAGCGTAAGAATAGACAATCTCCGGTGATATTTCCCCGAGAAAAGCATCATTGTGATTATCACCAGGTTGTGATCAATTGTTGTTGTTCGGTTTCAAAACGGTCAGTTTTTGATCGATTGAGTTTTAATGTGTCTCAACAACAAACTGAAGACCAAGAACAAGAGTTGTCATATGCGTCAGTAAATATGGCATATCATACTAACAGAGGACGACGTCCGAGACGAAATACGTCCCAAACCCCAGGTCAGCAACAGTTCAATAGACTCCTTGATTCCTTTGAAGGAGTATATCAGAACACTCGATCAAGAAGACAAAGACAAATGCATACTTCTGATTCAGAAGCTGGGGGTACTCAATCCTTTGAGTCCGAGACTGACAGTGTCGATTCATACTTCTATACTGATCCTTCTGTATCTTCAAGAGAGGTTGAATCCTACGCTGTTGGAGATGAACCAGAGACGTCATCTGCTAATACAGAACAACGTCTCATTGCCGTTGAGCAATCACTGAAAGATATGCTTAACATGGTGCAAAGCATGCATCAGATAATTTTGAATCAGCAAACTGCTTAGCCGACGGTAATAACACCAGTTCCAGTAGCAGTACAAGCTCAAGATAGTCAAGGGGCTGAAATACCTTTGAATATTCAAGGGCCTGCTGCTAATCAAAATTTTGCATCTCCAGATCCCATCATTCCTGAAGATGTACCACCTCCAGTGGGGGTTACGGTACATCCAACAACCATTCAATCAAATAAGCTTCCCCAAACAAGTGAAGCCATCCAAGCAGTGCGTGAGCTAAAAGCACAGTTTGAAGTTTTGAGGCACAAAGATCAGCTCCAGAGGTTAGGGATCAAGCAACCTTATCCTCCTCATTGGAATGATGTACCCTTTCCACCGAAATTCAAGCCACAATCTATGGTTTTGTTCGATGGAAAAGCATCTCCCAGTCAATATATCAATTACTTTGATATTATGACTGTACACTTACAGAAAAATGATGCTCTTCTCACTCGAGTGTTCATCGGGTGCCTGACGGGTTCAGCTTACGACTGGTATCATAGTTTACCCGATAATTCTATTTCGTCTTTTGATGAATTCAAGGCAATATTTCTCTCCCATTTCTATGAAGGAGGTATGGACATGAACATGTCTTCCTTGATAGAAATCGAACAAAAGGAGAAAGAAGATAATCGGACGTTCATCGAACGTTTTCGACAGGCTACTTTAAAGATGCCTCCTGGTATGCCAGATTCAGCGTTGATTGATACATGCAAGATGAATCTGCGACCATCCATCGCTGTTTTCACGGGTTCCCAATTCTCAGATTGGGCTTCATTCATCATAGCAGAAGTTTCTGCCGAGACCAATGGTAGATTGGCTCGAGAACATGGGATGATTTTCGCTTCAGAAGATAAAGGGAAGAAAAGTAATCCTAGTAATAATCTTGGCAATCGTAATGTGAAGGAAAAAGATACTCTTATGGTCAATCTTTCCAAGAACAAAACGACGTCGAACAATCAAGAATCTTCCAGGTCAAAGGAAGAATACTCTTTTGACGAAGGTAATATCCCAGGGATATTTCAATGTCTAGTGAAGAGTGGTAAACTTCAGATTTCGGAGCCAAAGAGGCCTAATGAGGTGAATATGACTGACAATCCCAAATACTGTATCTATCATAGATACATTAATCATCCTACCAGTGCTTGCTATGTCTTGAAAAAGAAAATCCAAGAGCTGATAAATGGTGGTGCTATTGCTTTAACCAATGATGACCATACGGTTACGACCAATATGGTTTCTCTTCAGTTCGGAGATTTTCCTCCACAGCAAGTCCCAGATGGAATTATCCCAATTTTGAAGGCGACGATGAAGATCGTGAATATCCCGCCTGCTAGAGAAGAAAATGCAGGATTGCTGCCACTCACATTAAAGAATGGTGAAATTATGTGGGTACATCCTGACTTAGTGCCTGAATTGGAAAATAAAGGTAAAACTTCAAAATCCAAGAAGGACAAAAAAGTCAGAACCTGCAACATGATTTTTTATGTTATTCCAGATCCTGATGACTTGGATCATCTATGGGATGGCCTTCCTTTAGAAGATAGACTGAGAGGACTGAACATCTGTCCTCCAAGTCTAGCTCCTCCTACTAAGCTCAAGCTTACTCACCAGCAGTGGCTAGCCATGAATAGTGTTCCTTTATACCGGGCGCAACAAGTCTTCGCTGCTTATGAAAAAGCTCCGACAGGGATTTTTCCTCGTATCCCGAATCTTTCTCCTCCTGTGGCTACAAAGACATCTATTCTTCATTCTCCTGTGGATACAGAGATTTTTTCTCCTTCTGTGGAACCATTTGCTAAAAGTCTACTGCCCATTCATCTATACAGTCAGCAATCTGTCCTTCTCATAAAGAAAATGGGTTATGACTTTCAGAAGGCAGAAGGTTTGAATTATGATAAAGGAATACGACTTCCTTTATAAATTCAAAATCAAAAATCCACTGTTGGACTGGGTTCTGAAATTCCTCACAACAAATCTTACAAGAAAAAGGCTAAAGGGAGGAAGACTAAATCCTGTAATATGGTACTTCCTTCTCTTGAGTCGGAGGAAGAATCTTTTGCTGGTACAAGATCTGGAAAAGAGTACCACAAAGACTATGAGGGATCCTCCAAAGAAGCAGAAGATGTAGTGGAAACACTACCAGCTCAACCTTCTTCTATTCCTGCTAAACCTTCTGTGATTGAAAAGGGAAAACAGAAAGCAGTACGTTTCGACGTCCCATTGAAGTCTGCTTCCAGTCAGGGGATGGTGATGAAGCCTTACAAGTTTGATATTCTGGCTCAGTTGGCCAATACTCCGGCTAGACTATCTATATTTGAGTTGCTTCGCCTTTCCAGAGAAAGCAGAGAGACTTTGAGTGAAGCTTTACTTCAAGCAGATTCATGCTTGGCTCAACTCAAGAGTCCTGATAATACTCCAGTTTTATGTCCGTAATTTCATAGTGTGATGGAAGCAATTTCCAATATCACCTTTACACAAGAAGATATGCTGTTGAAGCATAACAAACATGGCAGGCCTCTGTGCTACACTGGGTATATTGGATCTACTGACATTGATAGGATCTACATTGATCCTG
The DNA here is from genome assembly GCA_029216955.1 of Iris pallida. Classification (NCBI taxonomy): domain Eukaryota; kingdom Viridiplantae; phylum Streptophyta; class Magnoliopsida; order Asparagales; family Iridaceae; genus Iris; species Iris pallida. The sequence continues at coordinate 20,119,961 of JANAVB010004800.1, forward strand.
GGTCTTCAATTAGCATAATTCTTCAGAGTATGCTAAGACCCCTGAGGATTCCTACTAGTGAGCTGACTTACACTAGTACTACAATAGTCGGTTTTAACTCTGGTAAGAGCAAGCCATTGGGGAAGATTCGTCTGCAGATTCAGATTGGTGCTCTTCGAACCATGGTAACTTTCTATGTTATCAACTCAGAAGTCTCCTATAATATCCTTCTGGGGAGACCGTGGATTCATGAGCATAATATTGTACCTTCAACTCTCCACCAATGTTTCAAGTATGTGGATTCCCAAGGAGTTGTGAAGACCGAGTTTGCTAATATCAATCCTTTCAAGGGTGTCGAAGCCTATTTTTCTGATTCAAGGCTTTATAAACAAGAGCATGTGAAAGAGATATCAAACATGGCTGAAGATCAATCACCTACTGAGGATCAGTCTATTAATGAAGATCCACCAGAGGAGCAACCTTTGAAGATCATAGTCAAGGGACGAATCCAATCCCAATCTGTTGATGATCAACCTTTGATAATCAAGGTTAAAGGAAGAACTCAAACTTCATCTGAGGAATTAACAAATATTCCAGTTAAAAGCCAAATTCAACCTTTTATGATCAAGGTCAAAGGGCGTACTTCTTGTACGACTGATCCAGAACCACCATTGATTGTCAATCTTGGCAAAACTACGCAGAAGACAGATAATGATCCACTGATGATTAATCCGAAGCGTAGCAGTCAAATTGTAAATGATGTAAATATTTATCATTCTATACTTTTTGATATCAATGAAGATTTCCTTTTCGATTATATGGCTATCAAGTTTATCGAAAGAATGACTTTATCTTCTGATAATCAAAGTCATCAATATAAAGACGACATTGAGCCAGAAGAAACTTTATACATCAATCATAAGGAAAAAAAATTTCCTCCTCATGTAGATGTTGGACCTTATGCTCAAAGGTTCCTAACATCTTCTCCTTATCTTCTACCTATGGCCGCTTCATCACAAGCTTGCGTAACTTTTAGACGTCACGAAGAATCTTATTTCGTGGTTCCGTCTGGTAAGAAAAACAAGCGCCAAATTGTGTTTAGCCTGGCTAGAAATATCCCTGTTGCTCAGGCAGATGAACTGAAGGATAAAGACAAGGGAAGAATCCGAATCGACAAGTATAGTCAAGAATCTATCAAGATTATCCAGAACATGGGATATGATTTGAAGACTATGCAAGGTCTCAATCAAGGCAAGGGTAGACGATTACCATTATGTGGTGATCCGTTTTACCAAAAGACTTGTCATGGGTTGGGATATGATCCGTCCCACATGTTTAATGACGATATACAAGAAGAATTCTCTTCTAGCTCTTCGTAATCATCGGATTCAGAAGAAGCCCAATTCATTGAAACTGATATGTCTCGTTCTTTATATAATAAATCTGAGCAAGTATTTTCAGTCAATATGGTTCAAACTGATGGTGAATCTGAACCATTTGAGAATGATCCTTGGGCTCAACAGATGGATACTCAGTGGGAACTTTGTTTTGAACAGCGACAGCCACCTACAGAGGATGAGGTTATCCAGATTGATGTTGGAGATGGAACTGCGTTCAAACCAGTATTCATCAGTAAGAATCTTTTCGAAGATGAAAAGGATGAATTGATAAAACTTATCAAAGAATATATTGACATATTTGCATGGAGTTATAAGGATATGCCAGGATTTGATCCTAAAGTTGCTACTCATAAACTCAATATTTTGTCCAATGTCAAGCCTGTAAAACAACAGCAACGACGCTTTAGACCAGATATGATGGATGCAATTGAAGCAAAAGTCAAAAAGTTAATCACATGTGGATTTGTTCGTGAAGAGCAACACCCGGATTGGGTTGCCAATATTGTTTCTATCATGAAGAAGAACGGAAAAGTCAGAGTTTGTATAGATTATCGAGATCTCAATACGGCTTGTCCAAAGGACGAATTTCCACTTTCCATCACTGATGTCATGATAGACAATACATGTGGTTTTGAACGCATGTCTTTCATGGACGGATTCTCAGGATACAATCAGATCAAGATGCATCCAGAAGATGAGAAGCATACCGCTTTTCGTACACCCCTTGGGGTTTACTGCTATACGGTTATGCCATTTGGTCTTAAAAATGCCGGTGCCACGTATCAATGGGCTATGAGCAACATCTTTCAAGAACATCTACATAAGATAGTTAAATGCTATGTAGATGACATTGCTGTTAAAAGTCGATCAAAGGATGATCACATTTAGGACTTGAGGACAGTATTTGAATTGATACGCCAGCATCAATTGAAAATGAATCCTACTAAGTCTTTCTTAGGGGTTTCCAGTGGCAAGTTTTTAGGATTTGTCATTACTTCTTAGGGTATCCACGTTGATCCTGATAAGGTTAAAGCAATTCTTGAAATGTGTCCTCCTCGTAACCTGAAAGAACTCCGTAGCTTTCAGGGTCGTATTACTTACATTTGAAGATTTATATCCAATCTTTCTGGAAGATGTCCACCTTTCTCCGGTCTATTAAAGAAAGGCGTATCTTTTGTTTGGGATAAAGCGTGTCAGAAAGCCTTCAATGACATTAAGCAATACCTTACAATCCCGCCTGTTCTGGTACCTCCGGTGGTAGGAAGGCCATTTTTGCTATATGTTCGAGCCCTGGATCATTCACTTGGCGCTCTTCTTGCACAGAAAAGTAATATGGGTCATGAGCAAGTAATATATTATCTGAGCAGAATGATGGTCGGAGCTGAACACAGGTATACTCCTGTGGAAAAGGAATGTCTAGCTTTGGTTTTTGCCGTCCAAAAGACAAGACATTATGTGACAGGACAGACTATTCATGTCATCTCTAGAATAAATTCCATTTGGGTATTGATGAGAAAACCTAGCATTCTTAACTCCAGGCTGGCCACCTGAGCGATGTTGCTTACTCCTTATGACATGGTTTATGTACCTCAGAAATCAATAAAGGGTCAAGCATTAGCCGATTTCTTAGCTGCTCACCCTATACCTGAAACATCAAAATTATATGAGGACATTCCAGATGAAGTCGTGGATTGTAACCTAACTTTGAAAAATGACACATGGCAATTATATGTTGATGGGGCATCACGAGTAGGACCTAAAGGCAATATTGTCTCTGGGGTAGGAATCGTCTTGGTTTCTCCTAATAAAATGGTCATATACCGTGCCTATTCTCTCAATGAGCCATGCTCCAACAATGTAGCAGAATATAATGCTCTGTTGATCGGTCTCCAAGAAGCAAAACAACTAGATATTGAGTTTCTAAAAGCTTATGGAGATTCTCAATTGATTGTCAACCAAGTTAGAGGGACTTATGAAGTCAGAAATCCTGATCTCATTCCATATCATCAAGTGGTAGTTGAACTGGTCCTTTCATTCAAAGGATTCTTCATTGAGTTTGTACCACGCTCTCAGAATGTGGAAGCTGATGCTCGTGCTAGCCTAGCCGCAGACTTGGTTGTTCCAATCCGAAGGCAAAATACAATTACTTTGTTGGATCGAGACTTGTTTTGTGTCAAGAATAACTTGTATATTGAACAAAGTTATACTATAGAGTCTAGTTCCCAGCAGAAGGATTGGAGAGCTCCATTCATTGATTATGTAGTCCATAGGATTTTGCCTGAAGATCCAAAAGAAGCTGCATCAATTAAAAGACTATCATTTCAATTTTATTATGATTCGTCTTTACATATGCTATATCGTCGTTCCTATGATGGGCTATTGCTGTGTTGTCTCTCAGAAAGTGAAGCTAAATAAACACTGTGAGAAGCTCATGATGGTATTTGTGGTGCTCATCAACCGGGTCCTAAATTACAAGACCGCATTCGAAGAATGGGGTATTATTAGCCTTCTATGATAGCAGATACTATAGACTATGCCATAAGATGTAAAGCATGTCAGATTCATGCTGATTTTATTCATTAACCATCTGAATTTTTACATCCTACAGCAGCCTCTTGGCCCTTCGAGGCTTGGGGTATGGATGTCATTGGTCCTATTAATCCGCCTTCTGTCAAGGGACATCGGTTTATATTAGCTATAACCGATTACTTTTCTAAGTGGGCAGAAGCAGTTCCCCTTGCTGAAGTGAAAACATCTAATGTGATCAGCTTCATCAAGCACCATGTCATTTATCGCTTCGGGATTCCTCGACGGATAATTTATGACAATGGTCCACAATTTACCAGTCAGGCATTTTATCGGTTCTGTGATAAGAATCGAATTCAGAATTTGGCTTCTACGGCTTATAATCCAGCTGCTAATGGTTTAGCCGAAGCTTTCAATAAGACGATCATTAAACTTCTCAAAAAGTTTGTCTCTTCTAATAAACGTGATTGGAATGAGAAACTAGGAGAGTGTTTATGGGCTTATCGAACAACAGTCCGGACTCCTACTGGTTTTACACCATTCTCATTGGTTTATGGATATGAAGCTGTCCTCCCATTGGAAATCTAGATCCCCTCTCTACGAATAGCCATTGCTAATGAGCTAACTATAGAGAATAATGATCGCTTACGACTCCAAGAACTTGAAGGATTGGATGAGAAGCGTCTTCAAGCACAACAGCACATTGAACTATATCAAGCCCGCATATCTCGAACTTTCAATCGTAAAGTTAAAGAGAGGGTATTCAAAGTTGGCGAACTTGTATTAGCCGTTCGGAGACCGATGGTGATGACTCACAAAAGCAAAGAGAAATTCCAAGTAAAATGGGAAGGTCCTTATGTTATTGAGACCGTATTTTCCAATGGCGCCTATCGGTTATCAAAGCCTAATGGTGATCTACTCATGATGCCAATCAATGGCAAATTTCTTAAGAAATACTATGTATAAAGGAGACAGAATGAAAATAAAGTTTCTTTTATGTTTATTTTTGTTCAAGACAAAAGATTAAGGACGAGGGCCACTCCCTTCCTTATTGAATACATAGTCAGCCAATGCATAGAAGGCGTCGTTTCCTGAACTCATGAAAAATTTCCAGACAGCCATCCTCGACTCTTCTTCTTCAGGAGTTTTTCCTGGCTCTACTAAGCAAGCAAGGATGTCTTCGGGTGGCTTGGGCGTAGAAGAGCTTCCACCTATTTCGGTTGAGCCTGATGAGCCTGATACAGGGGGTTCAACGGGGAACGTCTCAATGACACCCTCAATTTCCGGGAGACTTCATTCTTTTGCCGTACATCCTCGGAAGACATTTCCAATAGAGGAGGAGAAATAAGAATGAAATGTTACAAGCAGTTCTCACCTATTTATAAAAGAGGACTGTTGATGAACCGGTCTTTGAAGATTAAAAACAACCTTTCATTCCCGAAAAGACCTGTCCGTTCGCTCCATCGGGTTCATTCATTTCAACATAGAATCGAATCAATGTTTTTTTTTCCCGAAAAATACGTTGGTTCGTCCATCGTTTTGACCCATATGCTCATGACATATGTCTCGTTATTCCCCAGCTACCAAGGTTTGGTTAAGCTGATTTCTTGTCTCATGGGAAAGGGATTTTATATCTTCTATCTTATCAATTGATTAGAAAGTGGGATTCGTTATTTATCATGTTTCCATGACCTCTGGATAAATACTAAATCTACTTACTTTTCCTATCTATCACTTCTATTTTGACCTCTGCATAGATATTAATCTAATTTTCTTTTGAGTTCATATATACTATTATGTCCATATTACCTCTGATAGTATCATATACTCTAAAACAGAAAATAAGATTTCATTTATCTATCATGTCCATATTACATCCAGATAGATACAAATCATCGATCATAGAAGAATCATCATTTCCATTCTCATATCATAAAAAGTCTATTACATTTCTTAGACTTTCTTACAAATCATAATGGAAATCTATTACATCTTGGATTTTCATTCTATACACACAACGATAACCTGATGGAGATCTGCTTCTTCTTTTTTGGATCTTCTTCGTCGGATTCGTTGTTGGTGTCAATTCCTTGCTGTCCAAGCCTTTGTGGCGACCAGAACAGAAGGAATCAAACTCTGGTCTTCTCTTTCAGATGAGAGGAGAACCCCAGAGTATGGCAGCCCGAAGACGTGTTGCTACCAATACAACTGGTAGATTAGGGGCGGCCTTCCAGAGGAGATATGAATGCATCCAGCATTGGCATACGATTCCTAGTTCTGCCGTGAAAGGAATTCTACTACCCGATTTCTCGGGGTAGAGTTGACTCCACCATCCAACTCTCCGTGTATAAAGGCTCTTCCTACCAACAGAGGAAGACCCTTCTATCCCACGAAGAGTTCTGAGTTGTCTGATTTGTGCATCAAAAGCGCATGAGCTTCCTGATGTTGATGTCAGAAGAACGCTCTTCACAGCGTCAAAGTCACCAATGCCGGTCCTGAAAAAATTGTTCAGCCAAACTTCTGCAGAAAACAACAAAGAAGAAGTATTTTAAACAGAAGTATCATCAGATGCGTATTAAATGTTGGCCCATTGGTCATATGGTCAACCTGATTTTAATAATTGATCAAACTCTGTCTGGATATACGAAGCTAGTCGGGACATCTCGGATTCTTGGACATGATCAAGATTGGCTATCCACTCCATTCAAGACCGAAGATCTGTTTGCCTACTCGAGTCTGTAATTCCTTATGCAATATATTTTTCATTTTATTTGAGTCTAGGAATATGTTGTACACCGAGTCGTACTGGCAAATAGGCTATCCCTAAATGAGTTTAAAATATTTTTAAAATGACCTCTCAAAAAGGTTTACAAAAAGATTTTCAAAAATCACCAAAAGCTTTTTCAAAAACCCTAGCTAAACCCTGACTTAACCCTGACAGAACTCGGACCGAGTTCGGCCAGAGTTCGGTTGGTGGCCGTTGTGATTTTGAATCTTTGGAACTTGGTCCTCCTGCAGTTGCGGATTTGACCGAGATTTTCTCAAAGAGTTCTGCCCGAATTCTGCCCGAATTCTGACAGAAGTCTGTCTTTGGAACTCCTATAAATAGAGAAGGATTTCGATCATTTTAATTCACTCATTCACTTTCAATCTTCTCTATATCTAAAGCTTTCAGTCTTCCAAAGAGTTTTCTAGAGCTTTCAATTTCAGATCCCAAGCCAGTTACAATCCTCTAGTCAATTTGCCAGTGCGGTACGGTCTAGAAGTTTCTGAGAGATTGTAATCAGAAGGCTTGATTGAAGAATACCTCTTCACATTTGAAGTTGGACGAGTTTTTCGTATCAAAGCTCGCGTTGTAGAAGTTGCAAGGACTTCGTAAGAAAACTTGCGATTTTTCCAATAGTGGATTCAACTGGTAGCAAGAGTTCTACCGACTGGATTAGTCCTCAACAGAGAAATACCAGTATACATCGATGTCTTTGCGTTTGCTCTCTTAACTTTGCCTTTACATTATTTTAGTTGTGATTAATATTCTGTGATTGTGCTGCTAACTTTTTTAATTAGCATTATTCTGCTGCCAACTCTATTCACCCCCCTCTAGAGTATTACGCTTTACTATTTCCTTCCTACAATTGGTATCAGAGCGGGTGTTACAGGTAAAGCAAAGGTAACAGTGCAATTCTTTATTCATTTTAATTAACTGTTATATAGATCACAGCACAACACATGGCAACTGTGAAATTCACAAGTGAAGGCCAGGCCACAAACAGACCCCCACTGTTTGATGGTACGAATTATACATATTAGAAAACACGGATGAGTTTCTTCTTGAAATCTCTTGATTTTGATTTATGGTCCATTGTTCTTGATGGCTATCAAAAGCTACCTCGTATAAATGTTGATGGAGTTTTAGTTGAAAAACCCCACAGCAGATATACAGAGGAAGAAAAGAAAAGGGCCAGTCTTGACGCACGCGCCATTAATGCTCTCTTTTGTGCTTTAGACAGAACTGAATTTAACAGGGTGTCTATCTGCACAACGGCTAATAAAGTATGGAAGCTACTCGAAGTCACACATGAAGGCACGACTCAAGTCAAGGAATCTAAAGTCAGCAGACTTACTCAAGAGTACGAGGCGTTCAAAATGAAGCCCAACGAAACAGTTACACAAATGTTCGAGAGGTTCTTGGATATTGTAAATCCTTTGTCCTTCCTAGGCAAAGATTACAGTAACCATGAAAAGATTCGCAAACTCCTGCGAGCTCTCACCAAGAACTGGATTCCAAAGGCTACTGCAATCATTGAAGGGAACGACCTCACAACTATATCCCTCGAAGTACTCATGGGTAAGCTACTCACTCATGAACTGGAGCTACAAGATTTTGAAGAGCCTGCACCAAAGGAGAAGACTATCGCCCTCAATGCTCAGCACAGAAAAGCTGCTGAAGATGACTCAGACAGCAGTGGATCTGACGCTGAAGATCAAGCACTCCTAGCAAGGAAGTTCAAAAGATTCATGAGACATGAAAAGAGAGTCAAAGAAAACAACAGCAACAACTGGTACCAAGAAGATGCCATCCGCTATGGTTGCAAGAAGAAGGGACACATGAAGAAGGATTGTCCCACAAACTCATCATCAAGCAAGAAGAGCAACAGGTATGAAAAAGGGAACCTGAAGAGATCAACATCACGGAAATATGCCAATACCAGCATATGGCATGAAAGTGAAGCCAGCGACTCAGAAGACGAACAATCAGAAGACGCTGCAAACGTATGCTTTATGGCATCCGATCAGGTACCTACTGAACCTGTAGTTGATACTTATGATGACTTCATCTTTGAGCAATTAGGAGATGCCTTCAGTGACCTGATGACTGACTACAGAAAACTGCGTAGTAAGTATCAGACCTCTAAGAAGGTACTCAAAGAGTACAAAGGTGAAATAGGTAGACTTACCGACCAACTAGCTGAGGTTAGAAATAATGTTAGTGAGTCTGGTGAGCTTTCTTCAATAAAGCTCTTATTACACGAGACTACCAAGTCATCTGAAGAGAAAGACAAAATTATTGACTAACTCAAGGAAGAACTTTCTATAGAGAAGAAAAGTCTTCAATGTGCACAAATCAGAATGGAATCACTTACTTCTGATTATACTAAGTTGTATGACACTTCCAAAAGATTGGAAATTAGGTTAGAAAAATAGCCTGAGCCTGCTGCTTCCTACCCTAACACGTGTCACTTACCGAGAAATCAGAACATTCCTAAGCCAAACACTGTCAGACCTAACCCTATCAAACCTTTACCCCAAAAGGTTAAGCCCAAACAAGATTATAGGTATGCTTTCTTCTATACTAGAAAACCCAAACCTACCAACCATGCACACCACTCAGCTTTCAACACTCGACATGCACAATGTCATTATTGTGGCCTCGTTGGTCATATATCATCTGCATGTAGAATAAGAAAGCTTGTAGATTTAAATGTTTATGCTTGGATACCTAAAGCTAACAATTCAGGACCCTACAAGAAATGGGTACCAAAGGTTTCATCTGCAAACTGTTTTGTAGGTGGAACACCCTTCACATGCTAGAAGCAAATGGATCCTCGACAGCGGTTGCTCATGGTATATGACCGATGTCGCTACCCTATTTGCAATACTGTCGAAGAAAAAGAAGGAAGGCTATGTCTCCTTCGGTAATAATTTGAAAGGGTATATTATTGGTATCGGTGATGTTGGTAAGTCTCCCTATCCTGTAATTAAGGATGTCTGTCTGGTTACCGAGTTGAAACATAACCTACTCAGCATAAGTCATCTAGCTGATCATGGTTATAGCATCAATTTTGGCAAAGACAAATGTACTATAGTTGATAGCTCAACTGGTAGTACTATCTTTGAAGGTATCAGGGAAGACAATATATATGTTTTCTATTTGTTAGAAGAAACTAACATTTTAGGTAGATGCTTAATGGCCAAAAGTGATGAGAGTCATCTGTGGCATATGAGACTCGGTCACGCTAATATGGATACAATATCAAGATTATCCACAAAGAAGCTAGTACACGGTTTATCGGACATTACATTCAAGAAGGATTCGGTATGCAGTCAATGTGAAAGGAATAAAGCTACCAGATCCACTTTTAAGTCAGTAAACGCAGTATGTACTACTAGACCTCTACAATTGCTTCATATGGACTTATTTGGTCCTAGCAGAGTTGCTAGCCTCGGAGGTAAACTTTATGCTTTCGTAATTGTAGATGATTTTTCTAGATACACGCGGGTATATTTCTTGACACGCAAGAATGATGCATTATCCGAATTTGTCGCCTTTTGCAAGAAAGTTCAGAATGAAAAAGGTTACATGATCACTCGCATTAGAAGCGATCATGGTGGCGAATTCGAGAATGCTGATTTTGAGCATTTTTGTGACACACACGGTTTTATTCATGAGTTCTCCTGCCCTAGGACTCCACAACAAAATGGAGTTGTGGAACGTAAGAACAGAACTCTAACCGAAATGGCCAGAGTGATGTTAAACCAGTTTAGTCTACCCAAATATTTCTGGGCTGAAGCTGTCAACACAGCTTGCTTTGTTCTCAATAGAGTTCTAATTCGACCCAAATCGAAGAAGACTCCATTTGAGTTTTGGTTTGATAGAATTCCCTCAGTTTCTTACTTTAGAATTTTTGGTTGTAAATGTTTTATTCTTAATACAAAAGACAATTTAGGAAAATTTGATGAAAAGGCCGATGAAGGTATATTTTTAGGTTATACGGCCAAGAGCAAAGGATACAGAGTCTTCAACAAACGTACCATGATCATCGAAGAGTCAATCAATGTTACTTTTGATGAATTGAATCAAATGACAATTGATGACAATGACGAAGATACATCTGTACCAAGCTCAACTCCAGCTGATTCTCAACCAAGCTCTGCACTAGCTGAACCTCCTAGAGAAGATCCAGGAACCAGCTACCTTCAGAATGAAGCGAAAAGGTTGAAATTTATAGCTAATCATCTAAAGGATTTGGTAATTGGTGATATTACCAAGGGAGTAAGTACTCGTATATCCTGTAGAGATATTGTTTCTAGTGTTGCATTTATTTCACAGCTAGAACCCAAAACTATTGATGAAGCATGTAGTGATAGTTTTTGGATAGATGCTATGCAAGAGGAATTAAACCAATTTGAACGGAATCAAGTTTGGGAACTTGTTCCCAGGCCTGTTGATCATCCGGTCATTGGCACCCGTTGGGTATTCCGAAACAAACTGAATGAGAATGGTTTAGTGACTCGTAATAAGGCTCGACTCGTAGCTTAAGGATACAATCAAGAAGAAGGTATCGACTACGATGAGACTTATGCCCCAGTTGCGAGATTAGAATCCATTCGCATGTTATGCACATTTACATGTTTTCATGATTTCAAACTTTTTCAAATGGATGTGAAGAGTGCTTTTTTAAATGGATTTATAAAAGAAGAAGTTTTTGTAGCACAACCTCCAGGTTTTACGGATTTCAAAAACCCAGATCATGTTTTCAAGTTGAAGAAAGCTCTATACGGTTTAAAACAAGCCCCTCGTGCTTGGTATGATCGTCTAAGCTCTTTTCTACTTGACAACGGTTTTTCAAAAGGGAAGGTTGACACTATACTGTTTATTAAATTTTTTAATGGCAAGCTGCTTTTAATTCAAATCTATATTGATGATATTATATTTGGATCTACTGATGAATCTCTGTGTCAAGAATTTTCTAAGTGTATGCAGAATGAGTTTGAGATGAGCATGATGGGAGAGCTGAAATTCTTTCTCGGACTGCAAATCAAACAAACTGATAATGGGACATTCATAAATCAAGCCAAGTACACAAAAGACTTGCTAAAGAAGTTCGATCTGGACAATGTCAAACCTATTGGCACTCCAATGGCAACTTCAACAAAGCTTGATTCAAATGAACAAGGCAAGCCAGTCGACACACATAAGTATCGAGGTATGATTAGTAGTTTACTTTATTTAACTGCTAGTCGTCCTGATATAATGTTTAGTATTTGTCTGTGTGCACGTTTTCATGCTAACCCAAAGGAATCACATCTGTCCGCAGTTAAGCGTATCTTTCGATACCTTAAAGGCATTTCTTCTGTTGGCTTGTGGTATCCCAAAACTAAGTCCTTTGACCTTATTGGTTATTCGGATGCAGATTTTGCTGGATGTAAAGTTGATAAAAAAAGTACAAGTGGCACATGTCATTTCTTAGGCAAAGCTTTAGTCTCTTGGTTTAGTAAAAAGCAAAATTCTGTAGCCCTATCAACAACAGAGGCTGAGTACATCGCCGCAGGACGTTGTTGTGCTCAGATTTTGTGGATGAAACAAACCCTAGAAGACTATGATTTGTTTACACACATATTCCCATTTTCTGTGATAACACGAGCACTATTAATTTGACTAAGAATCCAGTATGTCACTCTCGTACTAAACATATCGAGATTCGACATCATTTTCTTAGAGATCATCATCAAAATGGAGATATAAACCTTGTGTACATAGATACTGAAAATCAATTAGCTGACATCTTCACTAAACCTCTAGCGGAAGATCGTTTTAATTATTTACGTCGAGAATTAGGAATTTTGGATGTCAATAATATTAATTGATTTTGTTTTATGATTATATATTATTATGCAAAAACTGTGTTAGAGACAAGCCAATAAAGAGTCTGTCTGTCACCACAACTACGGTTGAAGCGAAGCGGTACTTAAGAGTTCCCCGGTGAACCTCCGCCAGTTGGGACAGTACTCCTACAGCTAATCTGAGACAGTTGCTGTGTAACGACATTTAATTCATAAAATAATGAAGGCTAAAATAACTAATCTTTGAATTAAATATTTGAAATGAGACAATGAAAAAGAATGGTAAAAATCAACTTTGAAGAACCCTAGGCGAATTCGGCCAGAGCTCTGACCGAATTCGGCCCGAGTTCGGTTGAGGGTATCTGTGTATATATCCAGAACCCGAGAGCTTCTTCTCTTTCATTGCTTCCAAACCATTTCAAACAGCAGCAGCAGCCAACCCGAGCCATCAAACCCTAGTTCTTCACCAATCTTTTCCTTCCAATCTACTTGTGAAATCTCTCCAAAATTTGGAATCGTGCGGAGATCGTCGTTCTCTACGACATATCTTGATTTCGTGAGGTATAACTCCCTCTCTCTCCACCTTTCAATTAGTGCATTTTTATTCCAATTTGTACATATGGCTCCTAAATTCAATCCATCTAAGAGGAAGAAGACGACCCCTAGTGAGGAAGGGTCATCTTCGCATTCACAAACGGATTCACTCTTTTCGCCGGTCCAAACGAGCGACGGTGCGTTCGACGGGTTTTTCTTTCAAACCCTCGACCAAGCCCTACTGTGGTATGGTGATTTTTCTATGCGATCCATATGCACAGGCGCTCCAGTCAAATGGACTGTGTTTCTTGATCATCGTCATTTGTTTGAGGCATTAGGGTTACACTTATTTGTTAAAATATGCTTTCCTATAGCAACTAATGCCATTAGATTGTTCTATTGCAATCTTATATTAGACACTTTCGATGTGACCACACGTATTGGAGGTATTGATATTAATTTCGATGATAGCCTCTTAGCGGAGATCCTTGGTATCCCGAACGAAGGTGAACCGCTAGTCGATATCACTGATTTTGACTTTCCCGAAGGCACGACTCTCGCAAGTTTCAAAACGGAACTCTGTGCACCTGATAGAGTACGCTCTAGAAAGTTCAAGGCTAACAACCTGAACTTGTTTAACTATGAATTGCATCGCATCATCTATTCCACTATTCTTTCTAAATCCACTTCAAAGGATGATGTGACTTCTCTTGAGCTGTCCGCCATGTACCACATTCTTAAGGGGATTCCATTTTCTGCCCCTAAGACCATGATTCAGATGATGGATCGTTGTCGTGCAAGAGATAGAAATCTCTCTTACGCGATGATTCTCCCACGCATCTTTCAGCGCTTTGACATCGATCTGTCGACTTGTACTCAGGACCCTGAGCCCAAGTTTCTTCAGTTATCTCGTCGTAGCATGACTGCTACAGCTCCACCTACTGCTCCTCCTACTGCACCTCCTCCACCACCTCATCAGTATGCCATGACATTTGAGGGCATACATCAGCACTTATCTGCTTTGCACGTCTCGATGACGGACATGGCTCGCGAGCATGAGTTCCGCGACGTCACCCATTATTAGGCAATGACAAACTCCTTGGCTGATCTTTATTTTGCTCAGACTGGTCATTCAGCCGGTTCCATCCCTCGAGATCCAGCTTTTTTGGGTTACCGCTGTGAGGATGAGGCTGTCCATGCCTACTTCCAGCCAGGTAACGCCTATGATTGGTATCGTGCACCTCGTGACTACGTTGGTGAGTTCTATGCTGGCGTCCCTACTCATCCTTCTGGCGCTGGTACTTCTGGTGCTGGTCCTTCAGGACATGTTGGTCGAGCTGACGTTGGTGATGACGAGGATAGTGATGAGGAGATGTGATTTGATTTTTTAGTGACATTCTATTATATACTTGGAAACGCTCCAACATTCCAAGTTTTTATCAGTATTTCTTTTTATCAGTACTTTCTAGTATTTGTCAGCACTTTGTCGTTTGATTCAGTACTATTATCATTCTTGGACATGTTTATGGTGTTTCAGTTATGGCTTTTCAGTTTATTTTCAGCACTTTGTTTTAATTATTAGCACTATCTCTTTATACTGCTTCTTCATTATAAACTGCCTGTGAAATTGCATGCCTGAGATTTTTTTTAATACATGCCTGTAATGATAATCTGTAGAAACAAATCATGCTTTAATGTGTTTCTCAAATTTTTTTTATGTTTTCTCACTACTTGTTACTTATGCATTGATTGCGGGGGAGCTTTCTCTTTTTGCAATTATTTTGCTAAGTGACAAAGGGGGAGAAAATTAAAGATCTAACATTTTTTTGAGTTAATACAGGATATGAACAATTTCTACTTTTTGATATTTTGAACAAGGTTAGCTTAATGTTATATCATTCATAGTTTGTCAATTATCAAAATGAGGAAGATTGTTGGCCCATTGGTCATATGGTCAACCTGATTTTAATAATTGATCAAACTCTGTCTGGATATACGAAGCTAGTCGGGACATCTCGGATTCTTGGACATGATCAAGATTGGCTATCTACTCCATTCAAGACCGAAGATCTGTTTGCCTACTCGAGTCTGTAATTCCTTATGCAATGTATTTTTTATTTTATTTGAGTCTAGGAATATGTTGTACACCGAGTCGTACTGGCAAATAGGCTATCCCTAAATGAGTTCAAAATATTTTTAAAATGACCTCTCAAAAAGGTTTACAAAAAGATTTTCAAAAATCACCAAAAGCTTTTTCAAAAACCCTAACTAAACCCTGACTTAACCCTGACAGAACTCGGACCGAGTTCGGCCAGAGTTCGGCCAGAGTTCGGTTGGTGGCCGTTGTGATTTTGAATCTTTGGAACTTGGTCCTCCTGCAATTGCGGATTTGACCGAGATTTGCTCAAAGAGTTCTGCCCGAATTCTGCCCGAATTCTGACAGAAGTCTGTCTTTGGAACTCCTATAAATAGAGAAGGATTTCGATCATTTCAATTCACTCATTCACTTTCAATCTTCTCTCTATCTAAAGCTTTCAGTCTTCCAAAGAGTTTTCTAGAGCTTTCAATTTCAGATCCCAAGCCAGTTACAATCCTCTAGTCAATTTGCCAGTGCGGTACGGTCTAGAAGTTTCTGAGAGATTGTAATCAGATGGCTTGATTGAAGAATACCTCTTCACATTTGAAGTTGGACGAGTTCTTCGTATCAAAGCTCGCGTTGTAGAAGTTGCAAGGACTTCGTAAGAAAACTTACGGTTTTTCCAATAGTGGATTCAACTGGTAGCAAGAGTTCTACCGACTGGATTAGTCCTCAACAGAGGGATACCAGTATACATCGCTGTCTTTGCGTTTGCTCTCTTAACTTTGCCTTTACATTATTTTAGTTGTAATTAATATTATGTGATTGTGCTGCTAACTTTTTTAATTAGCATTATTCCGCTGCCAACTCTATTCACCCCCCTCTAGAGTATTACGCTTTACGATTTCGTTCCTACATTAAACGCTAACTAAAAACAGATGACAAGGCTTTTATGCCAGTGATTCAACAAGGCTTTTACGCCAGTGCTTCAGCAAGGGTTTTATGCCAGTGCTTCAGCAAGGCTTTTACGCCAGAGCTTCAGCAAGGCTTTTACGCCAGTGCTTCAGCAAGACTTTTTTGCCAGCACTTCAGTAAGGCTTTTAGGCCAATACTTCAGCAAGGCTTTTACGCCAGTGATTCAACAAGGCTTTTACGCCAGTGCTTCAGCAAGGCTTTTACTCCAGAGCTTCAGCAAGGCTTTTACGCCAGTGCTTCAGCAAGGCTTTTACGCCAGTACTTCAGCAAGGCTTTTACGCCAATACTTCAGCAAGGCTTTTACACCAGTGCTTCAGCAAGGCTTTTACGCCAGTGCTTCAGCAGGGCTTTACGCTCTTGAATACCTGTTTCCAACAGAAAATTTGAAGACAGATATTTGCTTACGGTCGGACTTACCACTTAAGTCAAATGGTTTGGCTCTAATGATGGTTGAATCTACGTCTAATGACCGGGCGTACAAAGGAACACCGTTGGACAGCTTTGCCATTTTTACTTGTTGGAGAACAACATTGCAGAAAGTTATCTTCAGAAGAATGAGAATGAGAATATAAGAAACATTCTCGGCTATTTATAAAGGCTGAAGAAACTGATTGGTATGAGTCTATTTCGGAAGAAGATCCTATTTAAAGGCTCTCGTAACCACAAGACAGATGCCACGTGTTGGTTTGTTTCTTGGGAATTAACAACCATAGAAGCAGTCAAAATAAGTGCTGAACAGTTCTATATACCAACAGATGAGATTAACATCAGACTTTATTTATAAAAAGGGGGGAGTGGCCCCCTACAGATAAAAGATTCGCAAAAACATCATTTTTTCTCTCTTTCGTCGGGCTGACGAAGGCAAGTACCTAGTTCGTGTATATTGGGAATCCCGGAGCGACACATCAGATTAAGAAATGCTTCTGCATCTCCTGGCCCTTCGTACGCAGTTGGGGGACCACCATCGATGCGACTAAAGACTGCAGGAGTCAGTCCAAAGCACTCTAAAAGGTTGCATGCTCGCTCAAAATCAAGCTTGGAGCTCGAAGCCTCTTTGTTAGTAATCTCGTTCTTTGGCGCCATGTCACTATGAGGATGAATGACAAGAGTGAAGAATTTCTTCTTATTTATACAATTAAACCAACTCTTCATATTCCTCTTTGGAAACTGCTCATTATTAATATAAACTCGGGGAAACGAAAAGGCATTCGAAAGTCTCGAGAAAGAAATTCATTGTGATGGTTGAGTATTGACCGACACTATTAAAAATTGCACCGACTGATGGACATCCCCGCTTTTACGTGAATGACGGTTGCGTATCCCGAATTTTACGCTGACTGATCAAATCTCAACTTTTACGCTTCGGTTCAAAGTGTTTCAAATTTTGGTGATATTTGAAAACTTTGAAGGGGTCTTGTAGGAGCGTAAAAAAATGCTTCAAAGAAAGAGTCATCTCATTCATAAGTGATCTGTTTTACGCCAAGCAGAGCGGTTAATCTCTTTACACCCGAGACAAGGCTAATCACTTTACGCCTATAGCAGGCAGATCATTTTACGCTCGGGTCTATACCCATGGTTTTACGCCAAGGACAGATCAGCCACTTTTACGCTGGACAAAGATGTCAAGTCTCGCATTTAATGCAAACTCTGACGTGGAGATATTAATGATGGCATATATCACAGAATTCAAAGGGATTTGTTTTTACACAGAGACCAATATTGTCATTTAGTATGTGGATTGAGCTACTTTACGCTCACATTGTGGCTTCTTTTACGCACGAAGACTATACGAGCTTTTACGCTCAACAGCTGACGTGTGCATAAAGTCTATTTCAGCTACTTTACGCTCAAGGTTATTTAACAACCACTTTACGTGGGAAGTCTATGTCAAGGCTATTTTACGCCTAATCTACTGCTTTACGCTCAGAGTATATTGGGGCTATTTTTACGCCCTATTCTCCTCCACCAGTTTGGAACGTGGTCTTCCTACGTGGCTTTCATGCCATTCTTCTCGAAGAACGTGTGTACATGCATCCTATTCTTACTGAAATGATGGAACACATGTCAATATATGCAGAGGTTGGCTTCGATCGTGGGTGGCAGTTGTTAGCGTAAAGATGGAACTTTTACTGAGTTTTTACGTACAAGAGCCCAAGTCTATAAATAGACTTATTTTTCTCATAACACACAGACAGAGACAGGAGAGAATACAGAGATCAGAACTTAGAGATTTCGGGAGCATTCTTTTTCAACCTTTCTTTCAGAACAGAGTGAAGCAAAGCAGGAAAGCATTCGACCTCGCCATCAGTGCCCAAGTGCGTCGATACCTTTCTGGTGACTTAGTTCTTCCGGTTGTTCAACTTCAAGCAGCGATCTTCATCATCATATGGTCCAAGGAACAAAGTGATCATTTACAGATCAGACTTCCATAGCAATACTTCCCCAAAATCAAATTTGTACTTCTTGTACTTCTTCTTTGTTTTATTTTCAAAGTCCGACTTCCAGGCATTTTGTTAAGTGAAACACACCGCCTGCCCAAAAGACAAGTTTCACCATCCGATCCCCAACGTGATTATCGACAACACTTCTGGCTTCGAACGTATGTCCTTTATAGATGATTTCTCAGGATACAACCAAATCAAGATGTTTTCCAAAGACGAAAAGCATACTTCATTTCGGACTCCAAAAGGGATATACTTTTACACAGTGATGCCCTTTGGGTTGAAAAATATAGTAGCAACATACCAGCAGGCAATGAGCACCATATTCCGCAAGCACCTCCGAAAGATGGTAGAATTTACATTGATGACTTTGCCGTCAAAAGCAAAAAAACAAATCCAATCACTTGGACGACTTGAGAACAGTGTTCGACTTAATGCGAACAAATCGACTAAAGATGAACCCAACCAAGTCGTTTCTGGGAGTCTCCATTGGAAAATTCTTGGGCTTTATCGTCACAACCAAGGGTATTCATATTGACCCCGAGAAGACTAAGGCAATCTTGGATATGGCTCCTCCGAAGAATCTTCGCGAGCTCTAAAGCCTGCAAGGGGGCTTGGCATATATCAGAAGATTTATAGCAAATATCTCTGGTCAATGTCAACCCTTCACCAAACTGATGAAGAAAGGGATTTCTTTTGTCTGGACAAAAGAATGCCAGCACGCGTTCGACGACATCAAAAAGTACCTCACTAGTCCTCCAATATTAGTGGCACCAGTCGCGGGGAAGCCTTTTCTACTGTACGTCCAAGCCAGGAACCATTCTCTCGGTGCTTTGCTAGCCAGAGAAGCAATAAAGGCCACGAATAGGCAATCTACTACCTCAGTAGGACCATGGTTGGAGCCGAGCATCCGTATAGTCCTGTGGAGAAGGAGTATCTTGTCCTGCTTTTTGTCATACAGAAAAGGCATCATTATATGGCCGAATAAACGATCCACGTTATCTCCCGGGTCAATCCCCTCAGGGTCCTTATGACCAAGCCTGGGGCCTTAAACTCACGGTTAGCCACATGGGCGATACCTTTGACTTCTTATAACATGGTGTTCGTCCTACAAAAGGCAGTCAAGGGCCAAGTATTGGCCGACTTCTTAGCAGCACACCCTGTGCCAGAGATATCAAAGCTCTATGACGATATGCCTGATGAAGTCCTAGAGTCCAATACCATCTCAATTAACTCAATTTGGTACATGTTCTTTGACATGCTTTAAGAACATGGCCCAAAGGTGAGATCATCGCAGGGGTCGGAGTGATCCTCATCACTCCTGACGGCTTGGTCATCCATCGTACATATTCTATTATAGAGTCATGCACCATTAACGTCGCTGAGTATAATGCTTTCATCATCAGACTCCATCTCGCAAAACAGTTAGGGGTTGACTGCATCGAAGCCTATGGTGACTCGAAATTGATTATCAACCAGGTTCGAGGATAATACGAAGTCCAGCATAAAGATGTGGTTCCATAACACCAGAAAGTAATCAATATCATCTCTACTTTCATAGGGTTCTTTATAGAACATGGACCTCGGTTGCATAACATGGAGGCCGACGCACTTGTCGACCTTGCTGCTTCTCTGTCAACTCATATAGGAACCCAATATACCTTCACGGTAATAGGCTGAGAGCTGGTTTTCCCGAAGAACAATCTACATACGTGTCTGAGTTACTCAGTACAAATGGACACTAACGTTGACGTTCAAGACTAGTGATTTATGTTCATAAACTATGTTGTCTACAAGATTTTATCTGAAGACATAAAGGAAGCTATTTCTGTCAAGAGACGCTCTCTCTAGTTCTTCTACGACATAGCTACCAAGATGATGTATCGTCGTTCATACGACGGGCTTCTCCTGCGATGTTTATCTAAGACAGAAGCACAAGAAGCACTCAGGAAGGCACACTATGGCACCTGCGGAGCCCATCAGCCTGGTCCTAAGTTGTAAGACCAATTGCGTCGCATGGGCTACTACTGGCCTACTATGATGGCAAATATCGTTGATTATGCAAAGAAGTACGGGTATGTGTTTGCAAAAAACAAAAAAGTTTTATTTACAAACTTTAGAAAAGAGTACAATTTGAATTCTAGGGAAGTACAACTATAGGAATCTGATCAGAAGATGATCATTTTATCCCTTGGACCATGTAAACTTGAAGACTAGAGCCTCTGGAGAATGCAGCAGCAATTTTGCAAGAGTACTTGATCTCTGTGGGATTTGAAAATGATTGGAAACTCTATTTATAGAGTTCTGAAAATAACTATTTTAGCAGTTATTCTGATGTACGCGAGGCTGGATTGTGCCACTTTGGGTTGCGCCAACCATATGTTGCACCAATTTTCATTCAGTTAACAATCGTGTACTAACTATATTTAGATGCGTGGCATCACGTAATTGAGATGCGCATGGTCGTGTACAGAATAGTGGACACGTTTTGAGAGATTAGTGGCATGTGCGCCACATCATCCTGTTTTAGAATATAAGTTGTCTCAACTTCATCAGGTTGCGCGAGCTTCAGTCAAAGAGTCAAACTACGCCTGACTTGGGCTGCGCCTAGACACGTGGCAGCTTTTGAATAATTCATCCAGATTGTGCCTAGGCGCAATTAAAGAATTTGTTTGGGTTGCGCCTAGGCGCAACTCACAAGTTGTGCAGGATAGCTGTCAATTAAATCTCCTCGAACGGCACATTTTGAAGGAATCAAAGAGATTTTCTTCGTTCACTGTGATGGCAATTGTCAGTACTGTCAAGCAATGATGGCAATTAATGTCAGACGCCACATAGACTTTGGCACAACATGACTGAGCGCAGTCTGATATATGGCGCAACCTGAGCAGTGGCGCAGCTTGATCTCTGGGCTTCATAACAGTGGCACAACTTAATTTTTGGGGCACAACTTGATTGTTGAATGGTGCCACATGATTTTTAGGCCCTACAAGACCTCCTTCAAAGTTTTCAAAACTTAAGAACACTTCAAAGTTTTGAAATACTTTGAATTATAAATTTGACTGAGTCAAGTTGCGCTTGTCAATGCCCAGCCGTCATAATTAAATTTCTCAAAAATATTCGATCTCCTCTTCGTCTTCCCGAGTTTCATTGATGATTTTCAGTTTCCTATGAGGAATATAAAGAGTTGGTTTGGTTATATATATAGGGGCTGGTCTTTATACTTATTTTTCACTTTTGTACTTATATGGCACCTAAGAAGAAGGAGATGGAGACCAATGCTGACACTAAAGTCAAGTCCCCTAAAGCAAAACCTGATGTCACGCCTACAACTTATTTGTTGGAGGCTGACCCGTCACTGAGGGCGATGAACTTCTTGGACTATTTTGGTTTAAATCCAACATTCTTCAATCACTCGAGTGGTGGGCCATCACTTTTCTCTAAAGAGCGCGGCGATTCGGAGGGATTCCTTAGTCTGATGCATCGCTCGGGGATCCACAACATGCAGGAGTTGGACGCTGCCCTTCATCAGACCAATGATGAAGACGAGAAAAAAAAATAATGTTCAGCATGTCAGCTTTTTATTTTCTTTTCACGTGTCCTTTCCTACGTGTCTGTAAGGGTCTGCCCCTCTTTATGAAATAAAATTTATAATTTCTAGCATCTTTATTGTGTGGCTGTGATTTCAAGTGGCGCATGCAAATATGCTCCTTTGACTAATTCAATGCTTACTGTTTCTTTGAGAGACACATGGTAGTCATCATGTGGTTTTAAGCGCTTGTTGTTTAGTTCTTTCCCAAAATAAACTCCTAGAACAACGTATTGTTCACATCTTTGACACTTTTTAAAGGATAGCCAAAACGAAAGAGTCATTCATGCTTTCTCAAAAAAAATAACTTCTCACAAGGTCCCACTATCCAGCAAAAATCCATCATCCACAAGTTCACTTGCGCCATTTCAACCTGATGCTATTCTTTTGCATGTCGTACCTTCGAAAGTTGGTAAGTCCCAATAAAGGACCAATAGTTTTCACACGTGAGCATTTTTCTTTGCGCCATTTTAACTAAGACAATTTTGAAGATAGGCGCTGTCTTGTAGAAATGAATCGCATGTTGAAGATGCGCACTTAAAATTCTGAGAAGAGGCGCGCGCTGCAGTCTAGTGCCTGACTTCGATCAGAGGGGCACACTGTTGATATGTGCCTATTTTCGGTCAGAGGCACACACTGTTGATATGTGCCTGTTGATCGACGTACACTGTTGATATGTGCCTGTTGATCGGCATACACTGTTGATATGTGCATGTTGATCGGCGTGCAGTTTTGATAGATTTTACTAACTTTTCTTTCTTTGTTAATATTTGTAGAAGTTTGGTTGGCAAGCTTCTTCAAAACTGGCATCGGTGACCCAGATGCTATGAAGAGCATTCTTCTAACACCCACATCAGACAGCTCATGTGATTCTGACACTCAAATCAGACAGCTCAGGACTCTCCATGTTCAAGAAGGGTCTTCCTCAGATGGTAGAAAGAGCCTTCATATATGAGAGTTAGATGGTGGAGAGACAGAATTAGGAATCGTATCACAAGATTGATTTTATTCCTAGTTCTTCTGACGGGTCATCTTTTCTCTACCAGTTGTATTGACAGCAGCTTATCTTTGAGATGATATACTCTGTGGTTCTCCTCTCGTCTTTCTGAGAGAGAAGACCAGAGTTGATTCTGTTGTCTTGCTCGCTGCTTCAGGACGAAATGACAAGGAACTGGCATAAATAAGAAGATCCAAAGATGTAATAGACCTTCATTTATACTTAGAATAAAAATTCGGGATGCAGTAGATTTCCATTAAGATGTATCTATGTTTTTAAAGAAGAAAATAAAGAATGATTTTCTCTTCTTTATGATTTGATTTTAATGTAATAGAAAATAAAATCCAGGAGAAATATGGATGTGACAAGTTGCTGATATAAATAATCAGAATTCATAGGTATTGAGGACATGAATTCATATTACTTAAAATAAGAGACAATCAATGCCAAATGAATGACAAGTCAAAGAAAGTGACTAAATGAACAATTGTCTAGAAAAAGATACTGAATGAACGAACAGTTGTCTCGATTCTTGAAGAAGAGAATAAATGAATGAACAGTTATAAATAAATGAACCGTTGGACTTCTTTCGGAAAGTTGCATCAGTTCTCGAAACCAACTATCCAATCGTTCTGTCTATAAATAGAGCAAAACTTTCGTAGGTATCGTCAATTTTTTTTCTTTCTGTACAAAATGTCTTCCAAAGATTTTCTCAATCCGAAGATTGAAGGAAAGACCGATACGCCTCCTACTGAGCCTCCGAAGCCTCCTCAGAAAGAAAGGGGTGAAGGTAACTGCTCCTGCACCAGGACAGGACTTAATTGCTAAGCTAGTAGAACCTGGAAAGACAGCCGAAGAAGAGGCATTGAGGATGGCTGCTTGTGAGTTTCTGGTACGTTCAGACAACGAGATGTTTGAACTGTTGGCAAACTATGTATTTAATCATGAGGGATCGGAGCCTCCTTTCCGTCCTTAATATTATGTAATTCCATCCTGCTTTTGAATAAAATGAACTTTATTTACATTATTTCTCTGAAATGAAGTACATTTTGCTTTTATACGTAATATTTCTTGAGAAATTTGCCATTAATAGGCATCATAGCAACTCTGCCATCCATATCTGTTAATTGATAGGCTCCATTTGAGAAAACCTTATTTACCATATATGGACCTTCCTATTTTGCCTCGAACTTGTCCTTGCTCATATGAGTCATAGTCATAGGACGTCTGACTGTAAGAACTAGCTCGCCTTCCCGAAATGTTAGCATTCTGACTTTGCGATTAAAAGCTTTTGAGATCCGAGATTGATAAAGTTCGATATGTTGTTGAGCCAGTAGCCTTTTCTCGTCGAGCGCCTCCAATTCTTGAAGCCGAAGACGATCATTATTTTCTATAGTAAGTTCATTAGCAATGACGATTCTCAAGAATAGAATTTGAATTTCCAGTGGTAAGACAGCTTCGCATCCATATACTAGCAAAAAATGGGTACAACCTGTAGGATTATGGACTGTAGTATGATAAGCCCATAGACATTCTCCAATTTTCTCACTCTAATTACGTTTGTTAATAGAAACAAACTTTTTAAGGAGTTTGATAATAGTCTTATTGAATGCTTCGGCTAACCCGTTAGCTGCAGGATTATAGGCCATAGAAGCAACATTATTGATTCTGTTGTCATCACAGAACCTGGTAAATTTTTGACTGACGAACTGTGGTCCATTATCATGAATAATTCGATGAGGTACACCAAATCTGTATATCATATGATGTTTGATGAAATTGATGACACTACTAGTTTTTACTTCAGCCAGAGGTATAGCTTCAGCCCATTTAGAGAAATAATCAGTTATAGCCAGAATGAACCGATGTCCTTTAGATGAAGGAGGATTGATAGGACCGATTATATCCATGCCCCAAGCTTCAAACGGCCATGAGACAGCAGTCGAATGAAGAAACTCCGACGGTTGATGAATGAAATCTGCATGAATCTAACATGCTCGACATTTCTTTTCATAGTTAATGGCATCTGATACCATAGAGGGCCAGTAATAGCCCATACGTCGAATACGATCCTGTAATTTAGGACCAGGCTGATGTGCTCCACAAACGCCACCATGAGCTTCACGTAATATCTGCTTTGCTTCATCACCAGCAAGACATCTCAAAAGTAATCCATCAAAGGTTCTTCGATAGAGAGTCTTAGTCGTGTGATTATAATATAATTGAAGTGATCAGCGACGAATACTTGTAGCTTCCTTAGGATCTTCTGGCAATATGTCATGTACTGTAAAATCAATGAAAGGTGCTCTCCAGTCCTCGCTAATGACAATGACTTCAGTTGAATGACTGAATTCAATGTTATAGTTGTTTTCAACAAAAAAATAGTTCTCTATTAGATATAACAACCATTTGTTATCTTTTGACTGGAACTGCCAATACCGCAGCTAGGTTAGCTAAGGCATCAGCTTCTGTATTGCATGTGCGACGTACATGTTCGATGAAGAACCTTTTAAACGAAAAAGCTATTCTGATTGCTGCTTCATGGTATGGTACTAGATCTTGATGTCGGACTTCATATATACCTCTAACCTGATTAACAATCAGCTTAGAATCGCCATATACTTCGAGATATTCAATATCCATTTATTTGGCTAATTGGAGTCCAATGAGCAAAGCATTGTATTCTGCTACATTGTTAGAGCACGATTCATCTAAAGAATAAGCTCTCTGAATAGCTAATCCATCCGGTGAAACAAGAACAATTCCTATTCCAGCAACCAAGGTGCCTCTAGGTCCAATTCTAGATGCTCCGTCAAAGAATAAATGCTAAATAAAAAATTCTTCTAATATCATATTTGATTCTAATGTTTCGTCTGGAATCTCGTCATAGAGTTTAGATATTTCAGGGACAGGATGAGCTGCCAAGAAGTCAGCAAGTGCTTAGCCTTTTACAGACTTTTGGGAAACATACACCATATCATATTGTGCTAATAATATGGCCCATGTAGCAAGCCTGGAATTGAGTGTACTTGGCTTCTTCATTAAGACCTGAAGAGGATTGACTCAGGATATGGCATGAATAGTTTACTATGATGTAATGTCTTATCTTTTGAACGGCAAACATTAAGGCTAAAGATTCCTTCTCTACCGAACTATAATGATGTTCAGCTCCAATCATCGTTCGACTAAGGTAGTAGATGGCTTGTTCATGACCTTCCTTGTTCTTCTGAGCCAGTAACGCTCCTAATGAATGGCCCATTACCAGGACATACATTAAGAAAGGTATTCCTGAGATCGGTGGTACAAGAACTGGTGAACTCATTAAATACTATTTTATGTCATCAAATGCTCGTTGACATTCTTCCGTCCAAACGAAAGATACACCTTTTTTCATTAACTGAGTAAATGATCTGCAACGTCCAGATAAATTCGAAATAAACTGCCTGATGTATGCAAGTCGACCTTAGAATCCTCGTAGCTCTTTTAGGTTGCGTAGAGGACGCATCTCTTGAGGCTTTGATCTTCTCGGGATCAACTTATATACCCTTAGAGGTAATAACAAATCCAAAAAAATTGCCACTAGAGACACCCAAGAAAAACTTGGTGGGGTTCATTTTGAGTTGATGCTGGCACATTAGATTGAAAATAGTTTTTAAATCTTGAATGTGATCTTCCTTTAGACGACTTTTGACAGCAATATCGTCAACATAGCATTCGACAGTCTTTTACAAATAATCTCGAAAGATAGTACTCATAGCCTGCTGGTAGGTTGTACCTGCGTTCTTAAGACCGAACGACATGACTGTATAATAGTATACTCCACGAGGAGTACGGAATGAAGTATGTTTTTCATCTTCAGGATTCATCCGGATTTGATTATATCCAGAAAACCCATCCATGAAAGAGATTCGTTCAAATCCACATGTATTGTCGATCATGACATCAGTAACTGGGAGAGGTAATTCGTCTGTAAGACAAGCATCATTGAGATCCCGAAAGTCCATGCAAGCCCGAACCTTTTCGGTCTTTTTTAAAACTGGTACAATGTTGGCTACCCAGTCAGGATGCTGTTCTTCTCTGATAAAACTGCAAGCTATAAGCTTTTTGACTTCATCATCAATTACATCCATCATTTCAGGCTTGAATCGATGTTATTATTGTTTGACTGGCTTAGCATTTGTCAGGATATTAAGTTTGTGAGTTGCGACTTGAGGATCTAATCCTGGCATGTCTTTATAACTCCAGGCAAAGACATCAATATATTCACGAATAAGGTAAATTAATTCTTATTTATCATCCTCTGGAAGATTTTTGCTAATAAAGATTGGTCGTGATATGCCCTTCTCTCCAATATCGATTTGGATTAGTTAATCCTCAGTAGGTGGCTCTCGTTGTTCAAAACGGAGTTTCCACTGATAGTCCATCCTTTGTGTCCAAGGGTCCACTTCAGGAGATTTTTCAATGTCATCTTCATCATCTTTCGAGAATTCGGCAGACATCATGTTAGAAGATACTATCACCCTATAAACATGACCAATGCTGGTATCAGAATCCCATGAGATAGAATTAGAAGAATTAGATCGTTCTTCTTCATCAGATTCGGAAGGTTCTGGAGTTGGAAGTGGTGAAGCATAACCTAATCTCCGCTTCGTTTTACTGTGGTATTTTTGTGATTTTTCTTTTGGAATAGAAGTACGAATGGAGTTCGCCTTCCTTTACCGCTGTTAAGGCATGTTCTGAAATTATAGCCCATTTTATGAATGATTGCTTTGGATTATGGACTATAGCGACGTAATTGTAACCTTTCTGTATTATCTCTATTATCATTATAGAGCATGATTTTTTGTTCCTCTCTTTTATTGAAGAATATAGGTCTTTCATCTTTCTTTCGAGATGGTACTAAGAAGTACGACTCTTGTATTGAATCCGATGATACCACATTTCGCAGAGATGATACGACTCATATTGTAAGTAGTTTAAAACTATCTAGCATATCCAAATAACATTGAGTATATTAAGAGACATCAGTATACTGCAAAGGAGGTGCTTTATTGATTTTTACACCATCATTTACAATAGGACCTTTAGTCTTAACAGGCTTAGTTAGATTGATGACAAGAGGAGGAGAAGAAGAACGGGAATGAGGAGGGGACTTCTTACGATAAAGGTCGATTACAAGCGGCTCAGAAGAGGTGAGCTTCCTTTGTTCCTAATTATCACTAGGAAGCTGCTTCTAATGGAAAAGAAGATAGATAGTCAGTGGTTTAGAAGAGTGAGGACAGGAAATATGCCCTTTGACAGGGATCACCAGAGTATCATTTGGTATGCCTTTTTGTACTTCATCTGTGTCCATTGCCAGTACCACTTTCATGAATTCCTCTTTATACATGCGAGAGTCGTTGCAGTATGCTTCAACTCCTTTGAAAGGATTCAGGTCTGCAACCTCTTTTTGGACTTCTCCATTACCATCCCCATATTTGAAACATTGGTGGAGAGTAGAAGGCACAATATTGTGTTCATGGTGGAATGGCCTTCCTAACAAAGCATTGTATGAGCCATGATTGTCAATTACATAGAAAGTCACCTTTTTACGAAGATTGCCAATTTAAAGTTTCAGGCATATCTTTCCTAAAGGTTCACTTCTTCCTTGATTGAACCCCAAGATGGTAGTAATATTTGTAGAAAGGTTATGCACTGGGATCTTCAAAGTATCCAGCAAAGACTTCGGCATGATACTAAGAGCAGACCCTGGGTCAATCAGAATGCGATCGACTTTTATGGTATCCACATACACCATGAAATAGAGAGGATGATCATGACGATTATCTTCTAACAATATGTCATCTTGTGTAAAAGTAATGTTGGGCATTAATTCAAATACACTATGACAATGTACACAGCTGACTGGCTCCTTTCCAGGCTTCTTGAGAAGAGTAAGACAAGCATCAGCCTGCATCAAAGCTTCACTTAACGTCTCTCGAGTTTCTTTTGAAAGATGTAAGAGTTCAAAGATTAACAATCTTGCTGGAGTATTAGCTAATTAAGCCAATATGTCAAAATTATATGGCTTTTCAAGTCCAAGAGATGAAGACTTCTTCAATGTTCTGTCAAAACGGACAGGCTGTTTTCTCTTGTCTGCTGATGTCGGTTTAGGGGGAGTCGGTTCCACAACCGGCAAGGATGTAGATGGTATATTCTCAGCAGGAGAAGATGATGTAAGAGGATCATCAGGAGATAGGGCAGAATTTTCTTGAGTTTTAGGATATTCTCGAAGATAAGGTTTCCCAGACCTAGTGCCAATTAGAATTTCTTCTTCCGCTACTGGTTAAAAGGATACCATGTTGCAGCTCTTGGTTTTAGTTTTGGAGTGCTTCTTTTGTTTGAAAGAGGAAGGTGTTTCAAAATCTGCTACCAGATCTGGATGAATCCACATAATCTCTCCTCTATCAGTCGATAGTGGAACAAGACCCTTATTTTGGGGAGGTGGAATATTCACAATCTCGAGAGTAGCTCTTGGAATGGGGACAACACCATCTTGCACAAGTTGTGGTAGGAAATCACCAAACTGTACAAAGACGACATTAGCTGTCACTGTCTTCTCATCCTGCTGGAGAGTAATTGTTCCAGAGTTGACCATCTTCTGGATTTTGCCTTTAAGCATGTAGCATGCTCTGGTTGGATGCCCTATAAATCTGTGATAAACACAATATTTAGGGTGACCAGTTTAACCCACTTCTTCTGGCCGTTGTGCCTCTGGCAGTTGAAGCTTATTACTTTTAATTAAGCAATCGAAGATGCTTAAAGTATCATCTTCATCAAAAGAATACTCTTTTTTTGGTCGAGGAGTCCTCGGTGGTGGTGTTGATGGAGTGGGTGCTGTCTGGGCAACATTGACAGCCAATGACTCCTTGTCTTTGAGATTGATAGCCAAAGTTTTTTACCCTTGCGGTTATTCTGGCGATTATTACCGCCGGGTGTAGAATGTTCATCTTGGTTAGGATGAGTCATTTGAACTCCTAACTACTTGATTTTTTTAGCACTGACCTCTGCCGCTTTGGCATTCACAATGAAAGAAGGCCAATCTTAGAATTATGTAGATCCCGTCCACATACTGATAATAAGCAACAAGTTTAATTTGCAAGTGTCTATTGTTATAGCAGATGGAGTTCCTAAAGGCATCTTAAGTGCCTCTCGGCAGAATCTTTCAATGAAACTCTCTGTGGATTCATTGTGCCTTTTCTTAATCTTAATGAGGGCAGACATCGTCATGTCATTGACTCCCACATAAAACCGTTCCAAGAACATTTGCTTGAAATCAGCAAAAGAAGTTATGCAGCCATCAGGCAAGCTACGATACCAGTCGTATGCTACACCGGCTAAACAACCGATGAACACTCTGGTAAAGAAAGCATCATTTGGCTATAACTTGTTATCATCACTTCAAAATGATTGATGTACTGACTTGGAGAAGTGCTGCCATCAAACAGCATAATGGTTGGAAGTTTGTATTTAGGAGGGAATGGGACTTCCTTCCATTCTGTAGGATACAGTTGCTTTATGCCAAGTCTTTGTAGGCCATCATTTTGTTTAAAGGCCTCAAACAGAGTGCATAAGAGTTTTACAGCCTCATTGGCATCTCTTAATGTTTAAGAATTTGTGGGTTGGTTTGAATTGTTAGGAGGAAAAACATTATGGTAATTACCACCCCCAGCACCATACTGACTAAGATCAGCTTGAATTGGTACGGAAGCAACCTGAGGAGATGGTACCCCCAGATTAACATTAACAGGTACAGAAGATGCTATAAGCTCTAGATTTGTAACAGGGTTTATAACCGGTGGCACTGTATGTTGAGCTACGATTATAGTGTACATACTTGTAACCATTTCAGCCATGGTCTTCAGCTTTTCCTCTAGTGCAACAATTTGTTGTTCTTGACTAGCTGGATTAGAAGTGTCTTGATCTTCTATAATGGCATATGCCGTCACTTCTTTTGCTGCTATTGACGAGATAGTTTTTTCAGAACTTTCACTATCTGCATCAAACTCAGATAAAGAGCCCTCACCTAGATGAGTGATGGGGAGATCTTATTGATTAAAGACACCTTGGTTCAAATTTCGATTTCTTGATCGGGTGTATTGAAAGACCCCTTCACTGGATGCATGAATCCGATCTAAGTATTGCTAACTGGGATTATGGGATGTATTACGTCTTGGATGTTTCCCACCCCAGTGCCTCGGAAAGTCATATTGACAGAAGCATATAATGGCTCGTCTTTATCTTCTATTATAGGTTCAGGAGTTGAAACATAGTTCAGACAATCGAAGACAGATCGTCTAGCTGATTGGCAACAACACTTGATAACCACTTCATGGAGGCAATGGCGATCTGAAGAGTGATTTAGAGGTGAAAGAGACATCTCTATGATCTTCCGTCTTTGTGTAAGACGTTCTCGGAGATCAGTTACCACTACATGGGTCCTTTTTTCAAACTTTGGTTTCTGGTACAGATTGGCCTTTGGCATAGAATTCTTGCGTTTTACCGATGTTGACATTGATGGATGCCTATTGAGATAAGCACGTAAATCAGAGAATTCTGTTCCGGATGTCTCTGTTTGAGATACCATCAACTTTCCTTGCTTAGATATTGAAATTTGTAAGGTTGGAAGATCTTGACTAGTTCCCATAGGGGTAGGCAAGATACCTCTTTGATCAGTATTCCTTCCCATAGCAGAGATCTGAAGACCTCTATTTAAAGGAATAGAATCTGACAAATCTTCCTCTGAGTCATAGACTAGGAAAATTTGAGAAAAGACCAAGGGGTACTTTCCTTTATTTTGTAGAGGGTTAGCTAAGAAGCGTTTCCCTCTGTTTTGTTGTGGAACCATCTTAGGTACAGGTTGCGCCAATTGAGGGAGTGTAACAGGGCCTTTTCCTTTGTTTTGTCTATTTTTAGCACTAGAACATTATTTCTCCAAGTTCAGAACTAGAGAATTGGAGGAAGGAATAGCCAAAAGACTAGTTTTCTTGGGTTGCGCAAGAGCAACAGACTGCGCCTGAACAACTGATTGCTTGGGTTGCGCCACAGTAATATGGGCTACTGGTTGCACCCTAGCAAAATAGGCTACTGGTTGCGCCTTGGCAGTAACATGAGTAGACTGCGCCTTAGTAATAGCCTGAACAGATTGCGCCTTGGCATCAAAGGGAGTGGTGGACTGCACACGAACAGCAGTGAGAGTAGACTGCGCACGGGCAGCAGTAGGAGTAAGTTGTGCACTGGCAACAGGAACATAAAGAGTGGGCTACACGCAAGCAGTAGAAGCAAACTGCGCCTGAGCCACAAAGGCAGATTGTGCCTTGGCAATAGAAGCAGGTTGCGCCAGGGAAACAGCAATTGTAGAAGACTTACGAGTCTACACAGTTTTATTCTTGGTGATAGCCATAGTACGCTTGTTGTTCTTCTGGTTGATCATATCTTCATAGGCTGTCTGGTTGACTTGAACAACCAGAGTCTTCTGCGTCTTGCCGATTGACGCAGCGTCACATTGAGTTGTCACCTTCTCATCGGAGGAGAAAGTCGTCCCCAGCAGAGTCGCCATTTTGTTTGCAAAAAACAAAAAAAGTTTTATTTACAAACTTTAGAAAAGAGTACAAGAATACAATTTGAATTCTGGGGAAGTACAACTGTAGTAATCTGATCAGAAGACGATCACTTTATCCCTTGGACCATGTGAACTTGAAGACTAGAGTCTTTGGAGAATGCAGCAGCAATTTTGCAAGAGTACTTGATCTTTGTGTGGTTTGAAAATGATTGGAAACTCTATTTATAGAGTTCTGGAAATAATTGTTTTAGCAGTTATTCTGATGTGTACGAGGCTGGATTGTGCCATTTTGGGTTGCGCCAACCATATGTTGCGCCAACTTTCATTCAGTTAACAATCGTGTACAAACTGTATTTAGATGCATGGCATCATGTGATTGAGATGCACATAGTCGTGTACAGAATAGTGTACACATTTTGAGAGATTAGTGGCATCTGTGCCACGTCATCTTGTTTTAGAATGTAAGTTGTCTCAACTTCATCAGGTTGTGCGAGCTTCAGTCAATGAGTCAAACTGTACCTGACTTAGGCTGTGCCTAAATACGTGGCAGCTTTTGAATAATTCATCCAGATTGCGCCTAGGCGCAATTAAAGCATTTGTTTGGGTTGCGCCTAGGCGCAACTCACAAGCTGTGCAGGACAGCTGTCAATTAAATCTCCTCGAGTGGCACATTTTGAGGGATTCGAAGAGATTTTCTTCGTTCACTATGCTGTCAGTTGTCAGTGCTATCAGGCAATGATGGCAATTAATGTCAGACGCCACGTAGACTTTGGCGTAACATGACTGAGCGCAGTCTAATATATGGCACAACCTGAGCAGGGGCGCAGCTTGATCTCTGGGCTTCATAATAGTGGCGCAGCTTGATTTTTGGGGCGCAACTTGATTATTGAATAGTGCCACATGATTTTTAGGCCCTAGAGTATGTTAGTTACATATTGACTTTATCTACCGACCTTCGGAGTTCCTGTACCCTACGATGGCCGCCTGGCCGTTTAAAGTTTGGAGAATGGATATTATTAGGCCAATCAATCTACCATCCTCCAGAGGACACCGGTTCATACTTGCCATCACCGACTACTTCTCTATGTGGGCGGAAGCAGTAGCTCTGGCCGAGGTAAAAACTGCAAACGTAATCAGCTTTGTCACACGTCATATACTACTTCGGCATTCCTCAAAGGATCATCCACGACAATGGTCCTCAGTTCATGAGCCACGATTTCTATCGGTTCTGCGATAAAAAACGAATACAGAATATGGCATCAACGGCTTACAATCCTGCAAAAAACGGACCATCCAAAGCGTTTAACAAGACTATCGTCAAACTACTTAAGAAAGTCGTTTCTTCTAATAAGCACGATTGGAATGAAAAGCTCGGCGAATGTCTATGGGCTTACCGTACGACCGTTCGAACACCCACGGACAACACACCATTCTCTCTTGTTTATGGAAGTGAGGCAGTGATTCCCCTAGAGATACAGATCCCGTCCTTACGGGTAGCTATCACCAACCAGCTGACTGACGAAGACGATCAACGTCGGCGGCTACAAGAGTTAGAGGCATTGGATGAAAAACGACTACTAGCTCAACAACGAATTGAGCTTTATCAAGCTCGGATTTTCGAGACCTTCAACAAGAAAATCCAGGAAAGAACATTCGAAGTGGGTGACCTTGTCTTATTAGTTCGAAGACATATGGTAATGACTCACAAGACGGCTAGGAAGTTTGAGCCCAAGTAGGAGGGACCTTTCGTCATAGAGACGGTCTACTCCATTGGAGCCTACCGACTGGCCAAACCCAATGGCGACTTGCTAATAATGCCAATCAACGACAAGTTCCTGAAGAAATACTATGTCTGAGTTTCAAACCAGCATAGGCTCCCACATCCCCTGTGGGTATTCATGGATTCTGTTAAAGGAATTCACCCCTTCTATACTTCACCCAAGTAGAGAAATAATTCACGTCCATATCACCTCTGAGTTGTCTTCCTACACCCTAGCGAAGTTTACGACTACTACGTTCATATAACCTCGGAGTAGTCGTCTTTTATATGATAACCTCGTGTTGTCATAACTCCCTAGAAAATATTTTACGTCCATACTACCTCTGAATTGTCATTCTATACCCTAGCGAAGAGGTGCCTACCATGCCCATATTACCTCTAAATATATGTCTCTTCCATGACAATCCACCATAATTGTCATATTCATCTATAGAACCTTTCATGTTGATACTACCTCTGAGTCGTTCAATACACCCGTGGAGTCTATCCTTGCCACGTCCATATTACCTCTGAGTAAGAAAAAGTCTGCCACCAAAGGATTCTGTGTTTACCATGTCCATATAACCTCTGAGTAAACACCCTATTCCCAATAGAGTTATCTCCATCCCCTCACGACATACTACCTCTGAGGGAATCCTCGTTCTTGTGCGAGGAAAAGCTCACAAATAAAAAAGACAAGCAGAGAAACAAAGTCAATGTTTTCATTTATAAAGTGAAAATTTTTCTTTCTTTGCTTACAAAAATTTGTCTCTCACAAACCAATAAGTCAATAACAATCAGACATCTACCAGCAACGTGTGGCCGCACATCCCTTACAATAGGAGCCTGCTCAACGACGACGGCTTCAGAGGCCAAATGCTTCCCTTTGGCCTATCGAGTAACCTCCCAAGCTTGTCTCGCCGACAACATTCTAGTATGGCTCGCAGTCATTGCAGCCGATCGGGGGCTAGCTGCTGCCCCACTAGTCTTCTTGGAGCTCGCCGCGGGAGCTTTCAAGATTCTTGATTTCTTGGGAGCCATAGCGAGAAAAGTGAGGGTTTAAATGGAGAAGAAGACTCTAATAAAAAGCTTCTGTGGGAAGGTAGGTGAAAGCAAAAACGTTTTTCTCTCTCCCTACTTATAAGGTGCAGCCACGTCAACGAACGAAGACGAAACATTTCATGATCGAGGGAACTCTTCGAACAACGTGGGAATAAAAAGTTGGAATCATGATGACCGTTCCCTAGAAATAAGGAATTAAGATCAAATTTAATGGAGTGACGGCTCAAGGCATTTAATGTTGAAGCCTAACCGTGACGACAGCCTGTCGGTAGGCACATCGAGCATTCGTTCGAAAAGGACACATGTCATGCTTCTGTTCAAAGTATTTTGAGCTTGATTCAAGTTCGAAATACTTTGAAGGGGGTCTTGTAGAAGCATAAAAATGTGCAGACATATCAAAAGAACAAGTCATGTTCTCGCTACACAAAGCTTCATAAAAGCGCAGATACCCGAAAGCACAGATAGAAGAACAAAAACCATGGTTCATAAAAAGGCTCTTTATTAAATCATGCCTACAAAGATCTATTACAGATTCATCATGATTACAAGAAAACAACTTTGCCAATAAGGATCTATTACAGATTCATTATGAAAAGAACTTAGACATCTAAAGATCTACAAGAGGGTTAATCTTCATAGGCACCATACAAGCGGGTTAATCTTTACAGACGCGCAACCCCCCAGACGCGCAGTGCCGTCAGAGCGAGCCACTTCCTGAAGCAGCTATTGGCCCGAGCGAGAACTCAGTCCACAGCATAGGTCGTGCCACCGCCATTGAGCAGGACAGAGTACAACCTGTGGCTCTTCGGATTGGCAACCAATCCAAATATGAAAGCTTAGATCTTGAAGACCTTCGAGACATTGTTCTGGTTCAAACTCCTTATGCCAAATGCTCAAGTGCATCTCGAAACTCAGCAACAGTTCTTCTACATAGGTACAGCTTCTTTGAACGAGAGGATCCACAACCATCAGCCAACTTGTGCAAGGACAATGGCCGTTCGAAGCTAAATTAGGATCGAGTATAGAGTTTGGAATGCTAAGAGAGAAAGACGACTCTTCAGAAAACTCCTATTTATATCGGGTGAGTGTGGTCCAACCAACATGCCGCGTAGCCGTCGGTCAAAGATACCCAAATTAATAGGATGAACCTAGAACTCAGCACAACGAACCTTATTTAATAGGTTCATTTTAATGAGTCCTAGGCCACAAACTTCATTAATTTCCCAAAAGACAGCGACAAATAAAGAAAAGGACAACCGACTCGTCAATCAAGAAGAGCAGTCATTAATCGCTCTTAAAAACTTTGACAGAAACTAGCTCCTTCGATTCAGAAGCGCAGCCTCCCCACTGCACTCTCACTTCGACTCAGAAGCGCAGCCTCTTCGCTGCGCCCTCACTTCGACTTAGAAGCACAGCTAGCTCACTTCCTCACACAACATCCTCGCTTCAACTTAGACGCATAGTGGCTCTTTCATCTTCAAGACCTAGTCTACTCGTCGTCCGAAAGCACAGTGACTTTTTTGCCCTAAAATCTCAGTGAGTCCATGACCTGAAGCACAGTCTACTCGTCGCCCAGAAGCGTAGTGATATCAAAGCTCCGTCAAAAGTGCAGCTTGCATAGCGGCACACTCT
This sequence comes from Iris pallida, assembly GCA_029216955.1. Taxonomy (NCBI): domain Eukaryota; kingdom Viridiplantae; phylum Streptophyta; class Magnoliopsida; order Asparagales; family Iridaceae; genus Iris; species Iris pallida. The sequence continues at coordinate 20,157,155 of JANAVB010004800.1, forward strand.
ACAAAGTGACATAGTTCCATGTAGCCAGATGGGTGTATATATCTTTTCAATATACTACCCTATCAGTTTGTTTAAACAGTTATACTTAAGATAATACAGAGTTTAATTCTGTTGATAAGAGTAATATCTTATCAGTTTGTTTAAACCACAGATATGGAAGGAGTTTCTTTTTACGGACGAGAGCCATATCCAACTGGTTTGTTTAAACTAATGCCCTCTAAGATAAGACAAAATTCAACTTCGGGGATAGGAACAGAATCTGCTCAGGTTCATCCGATCAACAAATAAGCACATGCTATGTATCGTTTATTCAGTTATGCTGATAACTCCCCAAAGATCTCGATAGAAGAGAATCTTCGTGCCTGCCACATGTCAGCTCAGTAGTAGCCCTCACCGTGACCGCCTTAAGATTCTTTTATATCTTCCCGTACAGCTTATCTGTACAATCCTTATCCACATCGCATATGTGCTCCCCTATAAATAAAAGGAGTTTTCCTTCGATAAAGAGGCTTCAAAATCTTCAACTTCGGCGTCTTCGTGATTGGTAACCCTGGAGTTTCAATCACCAGCACTTGAAAGCCAAAGCAAGTTCAACTCTTCGTCAGATAGTCAATGGAGTAAATGAGCCGCTGCAGTGCTCGATCTCCACCGTCATACGTTTCTAAAGATGTTGTACTTAGATCTCCTGTTTAGGAATCGATTGTACTCTTTTTACGTTTAAAATATAAAAAGTTTGTATAACCTTTTGTCATGGCAAATAATCATTGATTATCAAAATCAGGTGTGACCATTAGATAATGGGCCAACAATCTCTCCCATTTTAATAATTGACAAACTTAAGTCTATACCAAAATATAGCTAATATATAACTTTGAAATAGTATACCTGACTTGTTCTTTGATTCATCGTTTGAATTTTCAAAATTTTGGTATTGCTCTTCTCCCACCTTTGTCATGTACAAAATGTATAGCTCCCCCGTAATGTGTGAAACCAATAATTTATCCGAAATTTGTAGACAAAGACAAAGAAACAGAGTAATAACCATAATATACAAGTCACAGCATAAGTAGAACTAGTAGCAGTGAACTAAAATACTGAAATATCATAAACTAAACTGAAGCCAAAGTACATCAAAAGTGCATAAAAAGTCATAACTATGAACGTTTATGACTACTAGAATAAAGATAAAGTCTAACTAGAATAGTATAGACTGGTACAAAAAATAACTACAAAGATCATCATCTCTAGCAAATAAAACTCAAAAATACTAAATTGAAGCCCACGTCACATATGTGTGTCATCATCACCAGGAGCAACAGGTGGCTAGGGATCAAAGTAGGCAGTAGTAGAATTAAAGTGCTGGAAAGTAGTCTCATCATCGAACCTCGGTCCACCAAAACTGGGATGATTGATCATGTGAACTGGATGTGCAGGGTCATATGTCAAACTCCAGTGCAGATCAACTATGCTATTCCTCAACAACTGTGCCTGTGAAGTGCATCAAAAATTTGGATCAATATAACTTTGATGACGTTGTCCCAAGAGGGTGACAAACTCATCAAAGTGCTGATAACGTTGCTCAAAGAGAGCAACAAAGTCATCGAACCGTTGATAGAACTACGGGTCAAAGCCTGGAGTAGGAGCAGCTGGAGCAGGACCATCTGGATTATCAGTAGGAGCAGGCTCAGCACCAGGTGGAGGAGGTGGGTTAGGATAAGTCCTGGATCTAATCGGCTCAGAAGATATGAAAGAATAAGGACACAAGGTAAGATTGATTCGAATATTCTAAAGATACCTGCTAGATGCATGGGGTATAAAAGGTTATGCCCCAGCTGCATGCAGTCGATCATCCAAGCCATAAAGGTCTTAGGAACAGAAAACTGAACACCGAAATACAGATGATACATCGCACGCGAACATCTCATAAAACGTGATCTGATCAGAAGATCCCATTTTGGGAAGTAAAACGGAGAAAACAAAGCGATGAAATTCATAGAAATTTTGATTAAGGTACTTTAAGTACACTCTACCGTTTCAAGGAAAAGGTCTAGGGTGACACATAGCCACCTTAAATGAATCAAGGATTACAATTTTGAAGAATTGAACATGATTAATATCAACCAATTTTTTGCCAACATCTAGCATGTGAAAGTATTCACTCACGTCGGTTGAGTTAAATTCAATCTCATGACCACCGATACAAGAATAAATGCTACGTCATCCCTAACTTACATATTGCAATAGAACATACGGATAGCATTATCATATATGTTGTCAGCAGTTTTAAAGAAGTCCTGAAGATAGATTCTTTCAAAAGTATGAGTGTATTCTGAAAATATAGTAAAATTTACGGAGCGTCCTAGACAAATGTCCCTACCATAAAAAGAGTCAAACCAAGCAATTGAATATTCTGCAGAAGGAAAAAATGTAGAATCATAATCCTCTTCGTCAGTAGGACAAGCGGGACTGAAAATGCTAGCAGGTTCATACTCCAAAGATGAACCCGCTTGGGAAGAGACTTTCTTTCACTTATAGACTTTAGGAGCCATGGATAAAAGATAAGAGAAAAAAATAGAAATACCTCAAAGGAGGAATAGAAGAGAACACCTTTCGAGCTTCGTAGATCTAGGAATGAAGGAGAAGGATATCTTGGGAGGATTAGAACTAGGGTTTTGAGGAGTTTTTTGGTGGAGAGATGGAGAAAAAATATGAAGAAGATGATGATTAAATAGAGCTAGGGCCGGCAGTAGCGGTTCTGGAACTTGAACCATCGCCGATCGAACTCGGTCTGAGTTCTGTCCAAGTTCGGCTGCTTGTATTCCCAGTTCATAATGCATAATGAATGATAAATACACTTGATAACTTTCAAACTTCTACATTTAATAATGTTCATAACTTTGGGTTAGCTGTAGAGGCCGAATCCTAGCTGGCGGTAGTCCAAAGACTAGTACATTGTGCCGCTTCAGGCTATTTACACTTATATGACAAAAGGGCCCTTTCGGCTTGTATCCAAAATAACTTCAATTAATAACTTTTAAAGTTTTAAGTTATAAGAATTTTTATTAATCATAATGTATTATGAATTCGAAAATTCAAGTATGCCTAGCTCACAACATAGATAGTTAAAGTGGTCTTTAGCCAGTAGTTTTATAAAAATGTCTGCTAGTTGATGATTTGTGTCAATAAACTCAAAGCAAATATCTCCGTGTTGTCGGTGATCACGCAAAAAGTGATAATAAATTTCTATGTACTTTGTACGTGAGTGACAAATAGGGTTCTTAGTCAAGTTAATCGTGCTAGTGTTATCAAAGTTAATGGGAATCTTCGTATAGTGCAGATTATAGTCTTCTAGAGTTTGCTTCATCCATAAAATTTGAGTACAACAACATCCTGCAGCGATATACTCAGCCTCAGTCGTTGATAGTGCTACAGAATTTTGCTTCTTGCTAAACCAGGAGACTAAAGCTTTACCTAGAAAATGACCATACCACTGGTACTTTTATGGTCTACTTTACATCCTGCAAAATCTGTATCTGAATAACCAATTAGGGCAAAAGATTTGGTTTTGGGATAGCACAAGCCGACTGTAGAAGTTCCCTTAAGGTGTCGAAAGATACGCTTAATGGCGCATAAGTGTGATTCATTAGGATTAGCTTGATATCTAGCACAAATGCAAACACAAAACATACTATCAGGGCAACTAGCAGCTAAATATAATAAACTACTAATTATACCTCGATACTTACGCTGGTCGACTGGTTTGCCACTTTCATCAATGTCAAGTTTGGTAGATGTAGCCATTGGAGTTTCGATAGGCTTTACGTTGTCGAAGTCATACTTCTTCAGTAAGTCTTTCATATACTTAGCTTGGTTGATGAATGTTTCCTGTGAGTGTTATTTGATCTGAAGACCTAGGAAGTAGTTCAGCTCTTCCATTATACTCATCTCAAACTCACTCTGCATATACTTAGCAAATTCTTGACAGAGTTTTTCGTTAGTAGAACCAAAAATGATGTCATCGACATATATTTGCACAAGAAGAATATCATCATCTAAAGACTTGATAAACAAAGTAGTATCAACTCTTCCTTTTGAAAACTATTTTCAAGTAGAAATGTACTTAGGCGTTTATACCAAGTGTAAGGGACTTGTTTGAGTCTATAGAGTACTTTTCTATGTTTGAAGACGTGATCGGATTTTTGAAAATCTTCAAAACCAGGGGGTTGTTTCACAATAACTTCTTCTTTCAAGTATCCATTTAAAAATACACTTTTTATGTCCATTTTAAATAATTTGAAATCATAAAAATATGCAAATGCACAAAACATGTAGATAGCTTCTAGTCTAGCAACAGGAGCATATGTCTCGTCATAATCAATACCTTCTTCTTGATTATAACCTTTTGCAACTAGACGTGCTTTATTGCGTAGGACTTGTCCATCCTCACTTAGTTTATTTTGGAACACCTATTTGGTACCAATCATCGATTGACCAATAGGTTTAGGAACGAGTTACCAAACTTGGTTTCTTTTAAATTGATTAAGTTTCTCTTGCATAGCATCACTCCAAAATTTGTCAACAAAAGCATCTACTACAGTTTTAGGTTTTACTTGCAATATGAAAGCTACATTAGCTGCTATATCAGTATCTTTATTTGAAGAACGTATACTTATACCCTTTGATACATCACCTACGATGAGCGTCTCTGGATGATCTGTCAAGAACTTTCAGGATTTGAATCTTTGTGTTAGATCTTCCACAGGACTCTCATTGGAAGCAGTATCTTTGGATGACTTAGTTTTGACCTATGTATCTTCATCATCACTGTCGCTAGATCTGTGACTATTGAGCTCATCGAAAGTAACGTTAATGGATTCGTCAACAATCATAGATCTTTTATTGAATACTCTATATCCTTTACTTTTAGCAGCATATTCGAGAAATATCACTTCATCTGCTTTAGAGTCAAACTTTTCCAAGTTGTCCTTGGTGTTCAGGATAAAACAGTGACATCCACAAACTTTAAAATAAGAAATATTAGTAATCCTTCTAAAGCAAAGCTCATATGGTATTTTCTTTAAGATAGGTCGAATTAATATCCTATTCAAAATATAACAGGCTGTACTAACAGCTTTCGTCCAAAAATATTTAGGAAGATTATGCTGATTCAGCATGACTCTAGCTATTTTGCTTAGAGTTCGATTCTTCCGTTCCACAACACCATTCTGAATCTTTGTGTTAGATCTTCCACAGAACTCTCATTGGTAGCAGTATCTTTGGATGACTTGGATTTGACCTATGCATCTTCATCATCACTGTCGCTAGATCTGTGACTATTGAGCTCATCGAAAGAAATATATCCTTATTTCTTTCTAAAGTCTCTTGACTTTGATCTTTTGTATTTTCCAATAAGTATAGTTCATTCCATCGAAAGAAACATATTATATTTTCGAAGGAAATGTATCCTTCTTTTTTCATCGACAGGGTAGAGAACAAATATGCATCACCAATCATGTGTTGCGAGCATCCGCTATCGAGGATCCACTTACTTCTAGCATGAGAGGGTTGAGGGTCCACCTACAAAACAAATAAATGAATCCTTTGGTACCCATTTCTTGAAAGGTCCATATTGATTAGTCTTGGGTCTCCAAACAAGTTTTTGATTGTCAACAAGCTTTCTTACTAGACAATACTGTGATATGTGCCCGTGTGTACCACACTACGTGCAAGTAAGTTTTAAAAAGATGTTCTTTATTTCTGTGTTGACAGGTAATTGTGTTATTTTTGAAAATCTATACGTGAAAGCATGATGATAAGCGTGTTTCTTACGTGCTTCTGTAGTTGAGTCCTCTTAGATGTATGCTTAGCATTAGGACTAACCTTACGCTGTGTCATAGGGATGTCCTGCTTGCCTAACTTGATCTCTAACTTTTTAAAGACCGCCCAAGACTCCTCATATCTAACAGTCATATCAATAAATCTTTGCTCTATGACCAAGTGTCTCTTCTTCTCTATATCATAAAGTTCTTATACTTTGACATAGTCTCTTTCTTTCCTTTCGATGGTGAGGATAGCCTCGAGATAATCTACTTTGAGCTTGGCTATCTCATCCGTGTTACCGATAGTAGATGTCTCTTTGACATATTCGAGAAGATTAGACAATCTAGCTACTTCGGTTGTGCATGCCTTAACCTCTTACGAGATTGCTTATACTTGTATAGCACATTTCTGTATTCTTTAAGTAGTTCGCTAAAGGCATTTTCTAACTCATCAAAAGTAAAATCATCATACAGAGCATTAGAAGATACCTTATCGAATGCCATGAGACAGACATTTGCAGTGCTGTAGGGTCTGTCCTCTTCCTCTAAATTACTGACATCACTTTCGTGCCAGATGCTTATATTTGCATACTTTCGACCAGTTGTCACTTTTCTGCTTGATCTTGATCTATCATATGGACTACTTTTCTTTGATATTGGACAGTCCTTCTTCATGTGCCCAGACTTCTTGCAGCCAAAGCATATTATTTCTTCTTCGTTGCTTTCATGTACGTCTCTCTTCCTTTTGTTTGATCACTCGAAATTTATGAATTTTTTGAAGTTCTTCACTGGTAGGGCTTGCTCATCACCACTGGATGATTCTTCATTAGAATCATTGCATGCTGCTCTTTTGCTTGAGCTTTGAAGGTGATCGATTTTTCTTTAGGGGTCGATTCTTCAAACTCTTATAGGTCTAGCTCATGGGTCATCAGCTTGCCTATAAGTGTCTCCAGAGTCATGGTGGTAAGATCATTTTCTTTAATAATTGTTGTTGCCTTTGGGTTCCAATTCTTGGTTAGAGCTCGTAGCACCTTCATGATCTTCTCATGATTACTGTAATTTTTACCAAGAGATTGCAAGGGATTAGTGATATCTAGAAAACAAGTAAATATCTGTGTAATTGACTCGTCGGATTTTATTTTGAATGATTCATATTTCTGTGTTAGTCTGCTGATTTTGGATTCTTTTAATTACTTGGGAATTCCATTCATGGGTTACCTCAAAAAGTTTCCAAATATCATGAGACATAGTACAGGTAGAAACTCGATTGAACTTCGCCTTGTCAATTACACAGAATGGAGCATTGATGGCACGTGCATCTAGACTAGCCTTCGACGTTTCTTCATCAATGTATTTGTTATGTGGCTTGTCTATATGTACACCCTCAATCACTATACGTGTCGGTTTCTTATAACCGTTAACAACTATAGACCAAAGATCAAAGTCAAGAGACTTAAGAAAGAAAATCATTCGTGTTTTCCAATAAGTATAGTTTGTTCCATCAAGTGGGGGTCTATTTGTGGATTGTCATTTACCGTTGAATATTAACTTCACGGTTGCCATAAATATATACTCTAGGGTTGTTATATAATAATATAACCTGCTCTGATAATAATTGTAGGACTATTAAGCACCTCTAGAGCGGGGTGAATAGAGTGTGTAAGAGTGCAGCAGAAATAATCACCAATTAAAAAAATAAGCAGTTTATAACTATGGCAGTAATAAAGAGACAGAATTGTAAGTGCAGCAAGAGATAGAAAATCAAACTCAGTGAACACCGTGATATATACTGGTTTTTCTCTGAGAGGACTAGTCTAGTCGTAGGTACTCTTGCCTGTTGTTAATCTACTATTCACAAGCTAATTGAGAGCTTGCAGTCTTTTTATAACTCCGTATTTATTGACAAGTGCACGACTAACTTCACAACACCGTGCTTGGTGACGAGCGTACGACCAGCTCCGAAAACTAAGATATTTTTTGAACTTGAAAAACCTTTTTACAGCTCTGTAAACCAAAAACTCTAAATTGAACAGATGTTACCGACTTTGGCTAAGAGATGTATAGATAGAATATGAACGCTTTAAATCGCTGAAAAATACTTTAGAAATAGATAGAGAGAAGAGTGAATGAGTGATTAGAAATAAAAAAAATTTCTTCTATTTATTGGTGTTTTTGGGGACCGAACTTGGGCAGAGTTTGGATGTAAAGATCTCATAGACGAACGTTGTATGCAGATTTGGAGACAACTGAATATTCAAATATATTGGGCCGAACTCGGACCGAAATCTGTCTGAGTTGTCACTTCCAGAACATGTTTTATATGGACAAATTTGCATGGGATTTTATGGCTTTTTGGATACATGGAGCTAAGATAAATGGGTAGGCTTTTTAGATGAGTGGACTATAGATAATCTAAGCCAGTAGTACCCAATCAATTTTACATTCTTTGTACTAGACTCAATAAAAAATAAAATATAAAATAACTCGATCTGATTTCGGTTCAATTTTACTTCTGGATGATGACCTGAATGCTTGTTATAGATGTAGTACGCTCTTCGATATTGATTTTAATTATCCTGAAATGTTAGCAGCAGTTCATATATTTTGTGTATCGACTTAAGTCATCGTTGATTATCAAAATCAGGTGTGACTATTAGGCAATGGGCCAACATTAATCTCCCCCATGCTGGAACATAGCAAGCCATATCTTACCCATACGGAGCATTGGAAAGAAGCACTCAACACTGGCACAGGGCAAGCTATATCTTACATGCGTAAAAGCACTATATGCTAAAACACCCAACACATGCACATAATGAGCCATATCTCACTCATACGAGCGTAGGGTGGTTATCGAACGTTTCTGCTCGTATACCGTGCCTATGTCTTGTCTACATGGAGTAGCATGTGTATTGTCTCTTTATCTCCATCTAGTTATGTTTTCATCTTCGGGTACAGTGATTACAAGCGAAAGAAAAAACAAAATAGATAATAAAAACAAAGAAAAAAGAAACCAAAAAAGAAGGAGACAGCCTCTTCAAAGGGTCTTTGTACTTTCGAACGCGGGCTGCACCAATGATAAAAGCTTAGGCAGGTCAGTCGCTGCCGTCGAAGAGCTTGTAGGGGCCTTGCCCTTCTCATAAACCTTAGATGCCTTGGATGCTTAGGGTGTCATGGCTGAGTGCTCGAAAGAGAAGAACAAAATCTCTGGAGGAAGAAGGAAAGAAATTAGCAAAGTATAGTTTCTCTATCTAAGGAACTCGTATTTATAGGAAGGGGCGGCTTGGTGCCTCATTTCCTGTATGTTGATCATGCACTTCATCATAAGGAAGTGCCTTGAATCCCATACAGAGATGGCAGTAAATCTTCGTACTGACCAAGCAAAAGCCATATGCTGACTCATCAATCCCTAAAAATTAATGACTAACAGTTGCAACAGAGAACAGTGAATCAAACGTGCAGAGTGGTCATCTATACCATAATTAGAGGGACTTCTTTATGCCAAATTGACCTCTTTAGCATTGGTGAAAATTCTTTTTTCTATGTTCTTTCAAATTATTTTAAACTTATCACAAATTTAAAAATTTGAGGGGGGCTTGTAGATGCATAAAAATCTCTATCTCGTTGGTACCCTACACCACCAAGTGGAGCAGAGTATCCTGTGCCAACAAGAGGCAAAGGTTAAAGTTGCCTACACATCTTAAGTGCATGCACAAAGTATCACACATATAACACTCTGCACAACTTTATGAAGACCCTAGGCAACTCTAGAGGGAGGGGGAGAATGGAGTGTGTGTCAATAATACCATAATAAATAAGGCAATTTACCAACTATAAATTATCAAGCTAAAGTACATGTATATGGAAAGAAAATAGAGTTTAGAAGATCAAGCACAAACACCATGATATATATTAGAATCCCTCATAAAGGACTAATACAGTCTCGAGAACTCTCACTCGATGTTAAATCCACTATCAGTGAATACACAAGCTCTGATCCGAATGCTTACAACTTCGTACATACACGTGCTTTAATCGAAGAGCGAAATGACTTCATACTTTTGAAATAAAAGTGATATTGGACTTTTCCAAGATTGTACAACTTTAACAACTTTTAATCGACTACCGTTTTGACACTTAGAGCATAGGAAGTTTCTTTTAGATATGAAGAAGAAATAGCTTAAGAGAGAAAGATATGAAAGTGAATTGCTTAATGAATGAGTGAGTGAGAATGAAAATCTCTAGCTCTATTTATAGGGATTTTTGAGACTTGGTTCAGATAGAGTTCAATCCTTAAACGTTCAAAATTTTGATCGTTGTGAGCCGAGTCATCATGAAGAATAGGCTGACTAGGGTTTCTATTTTAGGAACCCGAGTTCAGGCAGAGTTCGGGCGGAACTCGGTCCGAGTTCAATTTTTCGAATTCTAGAAGGATCTGGTTTGGTTAGTAGACTATTTGATTTGGTTTAGAGTGTGGTTTTGGTTTAAATCATGATTGAGTTTGAGTTTAGTTAGGCTATTTGTATGAAGTTTGGGTGCATCTAATTGCCAAAATGCGACCGACTCACACAAGTCCTAAACTCAATAAAATATAAAAATACACAATAAAATGCAAAAACCAAATGCGATGGTAGCAATCTTCTTTTCAAGTGTACTTTGATTTTATAGCAGTCTTTCGTTGTCTACATGGTAGTGTATCGAATCGTAATTTAGTTAATTATCAAAATTGGATGGACCATGACCAAATAGGCCAACAATTTTCTCTATTTTGATAATTGACAAACTGTGACTGATACGACAATCTGAAGTAGATGTAGCAATAAAAAATTGCTTCCCGCAGTGAATAAAGTATCATCTTTCTTTGAAGTCTTTGAAAGTATCAGTATTTCTCCCCCATTGTCTTTATCTAAAAGAATAGCTACCCTATAAACGTGAACCATAATAGACACAAAAGCATGAAGTAGAAACACAATTTATAATAATCCAGAAACTAAAACAACATATATCATTGCAGTGAATCAAACAAAATCGCAACTAGATAATAGAAAAAGTATTGTCACAACTCAAATAATATAAAATGCAACAAAATAAACTAAGTGAACTAGAATGTAGTGAAAATAGAAGAACTAGAACATCAACTCTAGAAATATCTCATCTAAATACCAAAGCGTCTAAGTGTCTGCAACTACTACTGATCATCACCAGTATCTATTAAACGGTTGGGATCATAGAATGATGTAGATGGATCAAAATAGCACTGAATATCAGGGTCGTTAGTGCAAGAACTAGCTCAAGAAGGATCTCGAACTACTAGAAAAAGACCGACTAGGTGCTGAAATAAGCCATACTTAATATCCTCAAAGCTTTGGATATAGCCTGAGCCTGAAGTGTGGTGCGTGTAAGTCCATGTTTCAAAGTTTTAGGATTAGTTGTGGATTAGGATTTATTTGCGATTAATTAGGAATAATTGATTAGTGACTAGATTTCCACTTTCTCTTATGACCATTAGGTGCGCCATGGCTTTGATATTATGAGCACAACACTAACTATTTTCTTCTAACAAACTTCATATGCATGACCTAGACAAGTTCCTCTACACTCATGACATTCATCTTCCACAAAAACACACCTCCTTGTGCTCTATTTTAATCACACAACATTCATAACATATAGCAATTTTAATCTCTACCATGCACCTATGTTCATTTCCAATTGAAATTGGAGACAAAACTTCAACCCATTCGCTCCAACCCAATACATGGTCATGACCTAAACTAATCCTACAACATACGACACTTGTGTCCCACTCAATTGAGTCTTCACATGCTACCTGCACACCAATAATCACAATTGACACATTATCTAGTCATGGTGACCAGTCGGCCCAAACCTAGCCCAAACTTGAACAAAACCCATACATACACCATCATGACTCCTACAAAGCACCCCCACACCATTCCCCCTCTCTATAAAACACCAACACCATGTCTACTTACTCAAAAAAACTAATAGAAAACTCAATTTAGCCTATACCTAAAATATCCATCAACCATCAACACACTTCACCTCTCATTCATTAAAAGCAACCCATTTTAGGCCAAACCCACATGTGGGATGCTATTAACTCTCTCCTATCACTCACAACCACACTCAAGGGTCACTCAATCCATCACTCATATGACTAAACCTATGGTACACTACAACACTCAACCTATCACTCACTCACTCACTACATATATGCATCCAACCTCGTTGGATGGCCACACAGGAGCTCAAACCCTTTACTACAGCCTCCCCAACACTTCCTACTCATTCTTCTACCTCTCCTTCCTTCTTTTCTTTCTTTTGCAGCCCTCTCACAGCAGTACAATGGTTGTCCAAACTGCACATAAGCAGTCGTCCTGTTGTTGCTTCTATGCAGCTGCTACTGTTTGTGCAGCTGCTATTGTTTGTGCAGCTGCTGCTGCTTGTACAGCTGCTGCTGCTTGTACAGCTACTATTGATGCTTGCAAGACCTTCCCCCTCCCCTCTTGTTAGCCACAATGTCATGCTAATAGCTGCAGCTGTTGGATCACATTATAGTAATAACTATTGTTACTGTAGCCGACTATATGCTTATTGCTACCGCAGGTGCTTCCATCCCCTTATGGCAGTTGTGTGCAAACCCTTAGGTGCATACACCCCCTATATAGGTAGCCATTCTTTCCCTTCGACAGTGACGTAGCATCTCGTAGGTTGTCGCACTTTCGAGAGCAATTGGGAGCACATCTTCTTTCCTTGGGTATAACCACCTCTCTCTTTCTCTCACTCTCCATTTAGTTGAAACCCTTATATGTGCACCTTCATAACCATAGATGTTTGACATAATTAATTAACACATATATAACCTTACTTAACCCACCTTCATGTAACAGTATAATGGGACACTAGTCAAGTGAATGTATGTCATATTGTCATGCCATCTTAGAATAATACCTAGAGTTTAGGTAGAAGAATTAGCCATGTAATATGAGTTAGGAATCATAATTAGTCATGCATGACACCATGTCTAATAGTATGTCTACACTTGAGAACATATGGATATCTCTAAGTATTCTTAGTATATAATAGTTCAAGTTGGTTAGCATGTTGTATATATAACTAAAGTACAGAATGTGAGCCGTGCACATGTGTAAAGGCAGGTATTTATTTATGTTGTAGTTAGAATAATTTTGCATACTAGAGGTGGATGTGCGTAACTCAAGTTTTTCTATGTCATGGATGTGTATGGCATGTCAAAATGAGGAGTAATACAAGGCATATTCTATGGAATTCCATGTGACTAGATTGTTAGCTCACTTCTAAGACTTGAGGTTGACTTGGTAGCCACCTTGGGAAAAGTTGACTCTTAGGTCAAACATGTCATAAGGATGGGTATATGGTCACCCTTGTGCTAGAGAGCCCTAGAATGGAAAACCCTAGTGTATATGGGTTAGTAAAACAACTTAGAAACTCCATGACCCTTGTTGTGACCATGTGTAGTTGAGATCTAGTACGTGTTTAGCATGTCGTAGTGCAGTGGCTAATGTATTGTTATTATGTAGGCACACAGGACAGACCAGTCTTGGTTGCAGATACTTGATCATTGCTAGCTTAGCTCGGAGTTTCAGGCAAGTATACCTTGCCTCTATTTCAGTAAACATGCTTTTCATATATATTAGTTGTATTGGTTGATTTCCTCTATACGCTCCTAGTTGTTGATACGCACTTGAGACAACACGTTGTAAATGGTATATGTTGTAGTTCTAAGCTCTTCCATGCTTTTCATATACATTATAGTTGTACTAGTTGATTTACTCTATAATGTTCTTAGAAGCATGATACGCATTTGACACGACTATGGTTATACATGGTATCTATGGTTATAGCTATCAGCTTGTGGTTTTGATTAGTTGATTCGAATAGCGTGGTTATATTATATGGTTGTTTGTTTCATAGAACGTGAGATGTGGAGAATGTATGTGTAAACTTGGAATGGAATTTAATGTTCCTTTTCTGATTTCTAGAAAGACTACGGTTGATGCATTAGCCTAAGTGGCCCACAAGGGGCTATGGCTGGTGCGTGTAGGGCTAGTGGTTGATGCATTAGACTAATAGGCCTACGAGGGGCTATGGTTAGTGCATGATGGAGATCTATGATTATTGTATTAGCCTAAGAGGCCCATCAGGGGCTAGGGGCCAAGGTTGTTACATTAGCCAAAGAGGCCCAAGAGGCGCTATGGTTAGTGCATGACAGAGGTCCATCAGGGGTTTTGTTACTGCTTGCCTAGGTCCACTGAGGGACTATGGCTTTGACCCTCCACCGTAGTTCTCTAAGGAACCTCGATATTGACAGTCCGTTCCTTCAGCAGTTCAGGAGTTTAGTTTTCGTTGAGAGTTATCGGTTTAGATATGTTTCACTTATAGCACATGATTTATTTTATATTTGTTTTTAATGTTATATTAGGTATGTATATTATATAACTTGTTGCATCCCTCTAAGGACCTAGATTTTTCTCCAGATTTTATCAAACAAGTCTTTCCAGAGATTTACGAATTTGGACCAGACGTCGGAGCAGTCTCAGTGGAGGATCTCGATGTGCTATCTGAGGAGCTTCCTTAACTCGTGGTATACTGCCACTTTGGTCTTTGGTATCATTATCTAGTTAGCCAATATTCATGACTAGTTATCTTTCAGTTTCTAGTATTTCATTCAGTATTGTACTCTGTGGGTTTGTTCCCACCATACTATTTCAGTTGTATTTTACTCAGACTCTATGTTTATTTTCAGGTCTTATTTCAGTATTACCTTCCTTGATTATGTGGATGAGATTAGATGATTATTTGTTGCTTTTTAGCTTAATTATACTTATAATGTAGTACGCTTCGATGGGTCCATTAAATTAAAAAGCCCTTCGGAGTCATATCAGTTGGTCGTTGTCATGTGGCTTGGTCCCACACATTTTTGGAACGAGGGCATGAAAGTACGGTAGTCCATAGCACGATATTGATCGTCTTCCAATTGAAACTGATCCTGAATCTCACGGTAACGATTGTCTTCTAAATAAAAACAATCCTAAAACATAGCCTGGATGGAGTCCAATGTAGCTGGTGGAGGAGGTGCATCATGACGGCCATGGGATGAGTTATCGTCAACGGGAGGAGCAGTGGCTCCGCTAAGAATGGACAGTCATCCATAGAAATATCAAAGTGATAAAAAAATGATGGACAAATATATGGCATAAAGGAGGTTGTGCTTGTTCTTGCAACATCGGACCATGCTATCAATAATAGTTTTGGTAAAACTAAAATGAATAGAGAAATACAAATGATATAGAGCAGTCATCTATAAATAGTGATCTCATATGTGGAGGTATCTTTAGGAAGGATGACGGAGAATACCATACGATGCAACTCATATAACCAATCGTTCAAAAAATTAGGACGAAAACATCCAGGTAGACAAGGGTTAGGCTCACATATTGAGTCCCAAAATGCATCAAGAGTCATGTCATTTTGAAACTTGAATTGGGTGATTTTGACTAGAGGATCACCTTCATTGGGAGCATAAAGTATTTTAGCTAAGTCATCGTCACCAAATGCAATATCAATACCATCAATTCGTAATCATATAGTACTGTGTGCAAAAGATAAGTTACAATAAAACATGCATATCGCATTAATGTAAACGCGATGTCGTGTAATAATATCTTCTAGGCCAAGAACCCTATAATTGTTCAGATATGCAGGAAAGATAGTTAAATTCAATAATGGTGTCCCTGAACAAACATTTCTATCACAAAATGCATCAAACCAAGAAATAGAATTTTCAAGTGATATGAACAAGAATCCATCACATTCACCCTAATCAGGCATGGATGGACAAAATAAAGAGTAAGAAATTTTGTCTTGAGGAGGATAAGACAAGAAGTTTCATCAACTCTTCTCATCTCCTTAGAAAACCTAGGAACCACATAAAAATTAAAGAAAATAGAAGTTTATACCTTAAATAGATGGTACATGATGGAAGAGAACTTCAAAATAGCCTTATATTCAAGATCTAAGAACTTGAAATTATAGTGCCCTATCTCAATATTGTGTCTCATTCCTTATTCGAGGGGAGCATGGTTAAGAAATATTGTCGCTATCGATTGATCGGGACAGATTATATTAAGATCCTTTTTCTCGTTACGGAATAACTTCTTCAGAATCAAGTCCCATATCAGCGGATTGTGTCTCGAAGAAAGACTTTGTGGCTGAGGTTCGAGGGACCTCTATGCTGCCTGGTTTTTCATACTACATTTGCTTCTTTGACTTTGGTTTTGTGAATGCGTTCTCGTGATGAATTTTATTGCTTGCGTTCTTCGAACTTTGTATTTCATATCGAACTAAGAATAGAAGGGTAAAGTGTTGATCCATTGCTTATATGATTTCAGGTAATCGCATAGGTATCGTCTAGCGCAACAGAATTCTTCCTCTCGCCTCAATCAATTAGTGAGTGGCTTGACCCTTCTCCCCTTGACCCTTTTGCTCTTCAATCAATCGACGACATCAATGAGTATGTTATGTTAGATGTAAATGCAACGACATGAATGTTGACCCAAACTGGATCACAGTCAACCTAATTTTGAGTATTAACAAAAATGATATCTGTTATGATCCAATATGACACATTAAGCCAAAGTCAGAACATCATCACATATCGGTTCAAGACGGACGTCATCAACATATGCTGCTATTACTTGTATTATGTGTCTATATTTTTACATTTATTTGAGTCTAGGATTATGTACGCTGAGTAGCACTGAGTGTCTAAAACCTAGAATCACTTATCCAAAGCTCCACCAAACAATCACCAAACCAAACCAAGTCCATTTGAACATCCCAGCCTAATTGAACATTATGGCCCAAGAAAGTAGAATTCGGGCCGAACTTTGGTTCCTGGAATTCAGGATCATAATTTCTAGGGTTTGTTGGTTGCTAGTTGTCCAACGGCCAAAAATTTAAATTTTAGGACAGAGTTCTGGCCGAACTCTGCCTCCCTGGACTAGTATATATAGGGCATGATTTCTTTCATTTTCATTGATCTCTTTATCTCATATTCTTATCTTCTATAGCCTTATACATTGTAAGCCTACTCTTCCCATCTACTAGCAACACAACTTCCTAAGCCCTAAGGTGCTCAGTATAATTCAGCTAGAAGTTCTGTGCAAGAGTTTAAAAGTAGTCGCTTAAAAATTTCAAGTTTTGCCTCAGCAAAAGTGTAACAAGTTGGCGTGCTCTTCTGAGTAAAGGCACGGGTGTACCTCTATTTCACAAATAGTGGATTTCAATCCTAAGATAGAGTTCTCAGGCCTAGACTAGTCCTCCATGAGAGAAACCAGGTTAAAACTGCTGTGTTTGCGTATGCTTTTCTGATCTCTTTTATTTTCATATTAATACTCTGATTAATTATTCTGTTGGTGAAAGAGTTAATTTTTATTTGGTTATTATCGACTCATACCCTATTCACCCCCTCTAGAGTTGCCTATATGTACTTCAATTAGTATCAGAGCTCTGTTCTCTTATATCAGATTAACATCCTAGAGCTGATCCATGGCAACCACACAACCTATCTTTACCAACTATGGTGAGGGACAGTCCACAAATAGGCCACCCCAATTTGATGGAACCAACTACACCTATTGGAAGACTAGAATGAGTTTTTATCTCAAGTCTCTAGACTTTGATCTTTGGACCATCATCACTGATGGTACAAGAAGCCTGCTAGAATTGTTGTCGAGGGGACTCTCACTGACAAATCCCATGACAAATATACCGATCAGAAAAAGAAATAGGCTAGTCTAAATGCTATGGCTATTAATGCTCTCTTTTGTGTCATAGACAGGACTGAATTCAACAGGGTCTCTACATGCTCCACCTCACATGAAGTATGAAAGCTTCTGGAGGTGACTCATGAAGGAACCACACAGGTTAAAGAATCAAAGATCAGTCATCTGACACAAGAATACGAGGCATTCAAGATGAAGCCAAATAAGACAATCACTCAAATGTTCACAAGGTTCCTCGACATCGTAAACCCGCTATCTTCCCTTGGCAAAGAGTACAACAATAAGAAGATTCGCAATCTACTCAGAGGGTTACCAAAAATCTGGAACCCTAAGGTGACGATAATCATTGAAGGCAATAATCTCACCAACATGTCAATGGAAACTCTGATGGGCAAGCTGATGACTCATGAGCTCGATCTCAAAGACTTCGACGAACCTGCTCCAAAGCAAAAGGAAATCGCGCTTAGAGCTCATCGTCGAAGAACCATTCCAGAGGAGACAGACGACAATAATTCTGATGGTGATGATCAAGCACTCTTGGTACGCAACTTCAAGAAGTTTCTATGCTTCAACCAAAGAAAGAAGGACCAAAAGAAAGACGATGAAGAACCTACTTGCTTCGGCTACAAGAAGACAGGACACGTTAGAAAAGACTGCCCTATAGCAAAAAAAGGAGGCAGATATGAGAAGCCGTATAAGAAGTCATCCTTACGGAAGTATGCCAACCAGTATCTGGCATAAAAATGAAGCCAGTGACTCAGACGAGGAAAATGACACTCCCCAAGACTAGGCTAACATCTGCCTAATGGCAACACCTGATAAGGTAACTCATGATCCTCTTGATGAATTCACTTTTGATGAACTTGGTGATACCTTTAGTGATCTGCTTGAAGACCACAAAAAGGTTATTAGCAAGTATAAACATGCTAAGGATAAAATCATGGCTCATGAAGCTGAGATCCATCGACTTTCATGCTTACTAGATAATGTTAGAGACACACCTCCCACAGAGGACACCAAAGAGATATCCAAGCTTAAATTAAGCTTATACGATGCCAAATCTATCATTAAGAAACAAACATATAAGATTTCAGCGCTCAATAAAGAGCTTGCTAAAAAGAAAAACAAGTACAAGGTTGCTACTGCTAGAAATAATGGTCTTTCTGCTAAGTATGATGAAGTATTTGCTGTCTCTAAGAAATTAGAGATCAGACTGGGCAAACAAGTTGCTCAACCTCAAACTCAGTCTCACAGTCACAATACATATACTAAACACCAACACAGTAGAACACGTCATCACAATAACATGTATCCACGTACTATACGTAAACATGCTTTTATGTACACCTATTCCTATGCAGCACGTAAAAAACTCACACATAGTTATTATCATCATCCTGCTACTACACATAGTCACTATCATCATCCTGCACCCACATATAGATATCACTATCATCCTGCACCAAATACAAATATGCATGCTACATGTACATACTGTGGTTTATATGGGCACGTATCACCATAGTGTAGAATTAGAAAATTAGTTGATAAGAATCTATATCCATGGGTACCAAAAACTAACCGTTCAGAACCCTCAAAGATCAGGGTACCAAAGGTCACATCTACTTGTGGTGTAGGTGGACCTTCCTTTACCAACTAGAAGCAAATAGATTCTCGATAGTGGGTGCTCGCGACATATGACTGGAGATGCTAATCTATTCGTAACACTAATGATGAAAAGGGAAGGATATGTATCCTTCGGCAACAATCTGAAAGGTTATGTCATAGATAATGGTACTATTGGTAATCCTTCTTCTTCCATTATTAAAGATGTCTGTTTAGTGACCGAGTTAAAGCATAACTAGCTCAGCATTAGTCATCTTGCTAATCATGGATATGATATTAACTTTGAGAAAACTAAATGTTGTATCTATGATAGATCATCTTGAGACATCATTTTTGAAGGGATAAGAGAAGATAACATATAAATTTTCTATTTGTCTAGAGATACTAACAGTGCCGGAAGATGCCTCTACGCCCACAAAGATGAAAGGCTATTATGGCACCAGCGTCTTGGTCATGCTAACATGGACACTATATCCAGACTAACTACTAAGAAGCTAGTAAGAGGACTGCCTGACATCACATTCAAAAATGACACAGTATGTGTCGAATGTGAAAAGAATAAGGCTACCAAATCTTCTTTTAGATCCATCAACATTGTAAGTACCACTCGACCTTTGTAATTGCTTCACATGGACTTATTTAGATCTAGTAGAGTAGCCAGTCTTGGCGGAAAACTCTATGCTTTTGTTATTGTAGATAATTTTTTTAGATTTACATGGGTTTTCTTCCTTACAAAAAAAAGTGATACAATTTTTGTTTTCAAAGTATTTTCTAAAAAGGTTCAAAACGCAAAAGGCTACATGATTACTCGAATCTGAAGTGATCATGGTGGTAAATTCAAAAATTCTGATCTTGAAAATTTTTGTGAGTCAAATGGTTTTGATCATGAATTTTTGTGTCTTAGAACTCCTCAACAAAATGGTATCGTGGAGCGGAAGAATAGGACTCTTGGTGATATGACAAGAGTCATGTTGAATCAATTTTCTCTTTCAAAATATTTTTGGGCAGAACCTGTCAGTACAGTATGCCATGTTTTGAATAGGGTGTTAATTCGACCTATTTCGAAGAAAACTCCTATGAACTTTGGTTTGGTAGGACACCTAGTACTTCTTATTTTCGAGTGTTTAGTTATCGTTGTTTTATCCTAAATACCAAAGACAACTTAGGCAAGTTTGATGCCAAAGCTGACGAAGGTATTCTTCTTGGATATGCTGCCAAGACCAAAGGATATAGAGTATTCAACAAACGCTCTATGATTGTTGAAGAGTCTACTAATGTCACATTTGATGAGAGTAATAGTACATCTGCTATCCCCGATGACGACGTTGACGCTCACATTGAACCATTAACTTCTACACATGTGGATATATCACCCGAAACCAGTTCTTTGGAGGGCTTACCAAAGAAATTCCATTTCACACCTCATCCAGAAAACTTGGTAGTAGGTGAGGTATCAAAAGGGGTAACTAATCGATCTTCTTTAAGAGACTCTATAGCTAGTACTGCATTCATTTCTCAGATAAAACCCAAAAACATTTTAGAATCTTTTAACGATGAATTTTGGATATCTGCAATGCAAGAATAACTCAACCAATTCGAAAGGAGTCAGGTTCAGGAACTTGTTCCTAAACCTGCCGACTATTCAATCATTGGTACTAAATGGGTTTTTCGTAACAAAGTTAATGAGGATGGTTCAGTCACTCGCAACAGGGCTCATCTCATAACTCAAGGATACAACCAAGAGGAAGGTATCGACTATGATGAGACGTATGCTCCTATTGCACGACTTGAATCTATTCGGATGCTTTGTGCATTTGCAAATTTCTAAAACTTCAAACAATATCAAATGGATGTGAAAAGTGCTTTTTTAAATGGATTTATTAAAGAAGAGGTTTTTGTAAAACAACTGCTGATTTTGAAAATCACAAATTTCCCGACCACATTTTCAAACTTAAGAAAGCGCTATATAGACTCAAACAAGCTCCTAGAGCCTGGTATGAACGCCTTAGCACCTTCTTACAAGATAAAGGTTTTTCAAAAGGGAAAATTGACACGACACTTTTCATAAAATCTCTTGATGACACCATTTTGTTAGTTCAAATTTATGTAGATGATATCATATTTGGGTCTACTAACGAGGGTCTATGCAAACCACACAACCTATCTTTACCAACTATGGTGAGGGACAGTCCACAAATAGGCCACCCCTATTTGATGGAACCAACTACACCTATTGGAAGACTAGAATGAGTTTTTATCTCAAGTCTCTAGACTTTGATCTTTGGACCATCATCACTGATGGTACAAGAAGCCTGCTAGAATTGTTGTCGAGGGGACTCTCACTGACAAATCCCATGACAAATATACCGACCATAAAAAGAAATAGGCTAGTCTAGATGCTATAGCTATTATAATGCTCTTTTTGTGCCATAGACAGGACTAAATTCAACAGGGTCTCTACATGCTCCACCTCACATGAAGTATAAAAGCTTCTGGAGGTGACTCATGAAGGAACCACACAGGTTAAAGAATCAAAGATCAGCATCTAACACAAGAATACGAGGCATTCAAGATGAAGCCAAATAAGACAATCACTCAAATGTTCACAAGGTTCCTCGACATCGTAAACCCGCTATCTTACCTTGGCAAAGAGTACTCCAACAATGAGAAGATTCGCAAGCTACTCAGAGGGTCACCAATCTGGAACCCTAAGGTGACGACAATCATTAAAGGCAATGATCTCACCAATATGTCAATGGAAACTCTGATGGACAAGCTGATGACTCATGAGCTCGATCTCAAAGACTTCGACGAACCTGCTCCAAAGCAAAAGGAAATCGTGCTTAGAGCTCATCGTCGAAGAACCATTCCAGAGAAGATAGACGACAATAATTCCGATGGTGATGTCCATGCACTCTTGGTACACAACTTCAAGAAGTTTCTATGCTTCAACCAAAGAAAGAATGACCAAAAGAAAGACGATAAAGAACCTACTTGCTTCGGCTACAAGAAGACAGGACAAGTTAGAAAAGACTGCCCTATAACAAAAAAAGGAGGTAGATATGAGAAGCCGTATAAGAAGTCATCCTTACAGAAGTATGCCAACACCAGTATCTGGCATAAAAGTAAAGCCAGTGACTCAGACGAGGAAAATGACACTCCCCAAGACTAGGCTAACATCTGATAAGGTAACTCATGATCCTCTTGATGATTTCACTTTTGATGAACTTGGTGATACCTTTAGTGATCTGCTTGAAGACCACAAAAAGGTTATTAGCAAGTATAAACATGCTAAGGATAAAATCATGGCTCATGAAGCTGAGATCCATCGACTTTCATGCTTACTAGATAATGTTAGAGACACACCTCCCACAGAGGACACCAAGGAGATATCCAAGCTTAAATTAAGCTTACACGATGCCAAATATATCATTAAGAAACAAACACGTAAGATTTCAGCTCTCAATAAAGAGCTTGCTAAAAAGAAAAACAAGTACAAGGTTGCTACTGCTAGAATTAATGGTCTTTCTGCTAAGTATGATGAAGTATTTGCTGCCTCTAAGAAATTAGAGATCAGACTGGGCAAACAGGTTGCTCAAACTCAAACTCAGTCTCATAGTCACAACACATATACTAAACACCAACACAGTAGAACACGTCATCACAATAACATGCATCCACGTACTACACGTAAACATGCTTTTAGGTACACCTATTCCTATACAGCACGTAAAAAACTCACACGTAGTTATTATCATCATCCTGCTACTATACATAGTCACTATCATCATCCTGCACCCACATATAGATATCACTATCATCCTGCACCAAATACAAATATGCATGCTACATGTACATACTGTGGTTTACATGGGCACGTATCACCATAGTGTAGAATTAGAAAATTAGTTGATAAGAATCTATATCCATGGGTACTAAAAACTAACCGTTCAGGACCCTCAAAGATCAGGGTACCAAAGGTCACATCTACTTGTGGTGTAGGTGGACCTTCCTTTACCAACTAGAAGCAAATAGATTCTCGATTGTGGGTGCTCGCGACATATGACTGGAGATGCTAATCTATTCGTAATACTAATGATGAAAAGGGAAGGATATGTATCCTTCGGCAACAATCTGAAAGGTTATGTCATAGATAATGGTACTATTGGTAATCCTTCTTCTCCCGTTATTAAAGATGTCTGCTTAGTGACCGAGTTAAAGCATAACTTGCTCAGCATTAGTCATCTTGCTAATCATGGATATGATATTAACTTTGAGAAAACTAAATGTTGTATCTATGATAGATCATCTTGAGACATCATTTTTGAAGGGATAAGAGAAGATAACATATACATTTTCTATTTATCTAGAGATACTAACAGTACAGGAAGATGCCTCTACGCCCACAAAGATGAAAGGCTATTATGGCACCAGCGTCTTGGTCATGCTAACATAGACACTATATCCAGACTAACTACTAAGAAGCTAGTAAGAGGACTGCCTGACATCACATTCAAAAAGGACACAGTATGTGTCGAATGTGAAAAGAATAAGGCTAACAAATCTTCTTTTAGATCCATCAACACTGTAAGTACCACTCGACCTTTGTAATTGTTTTACATGGACTTATTTGGATCTAGTAGAGTAGCCAGTCTTGGCGGAAAACTCTATGCTTTTGTTATTGTAGATGATTTTTCTAGATTTACATGGGTTTTCTTCCTTACAAACAAAAATGATACAATTTTTGTTTTTAAAGTATTTTCTAAAAAGGTTCAAAATGCAAAAGGCTACATGATTACTCGAATCCGAAGTGTGGTGGTAAATTCGAAAATTCTGATCTTGAAAAATTTTGTGAGTCAAATGGTTTTGATCATGAATTTTTGTGTCCTAGAACTCCTCAACAAAATGGTATCGTAGAGCGGAAGAATAGGACTCTTGGTGATATGACAAGAGTCGTGTTGAATCAATTTTCTCTTTCAAAATATTTTTGGGCAGAACCTGTCAGTACAGCATGCCATGTTTTGAATAGGGTGTTAATTCGACCTATTTCGAAAAAAACTCCTATGAACTTTGGTTTGGTAGGACACCTAATATTTCTTATTTTCGAGTGTTTGGTTGTCGTTGTTTTATCCTAAATACCAAAGACTACTTAGGCAAGTTTGATGCCAAAGCTGACGAAGGTATTCTTCCTGGATATGCTGCCAAGACCAAAGGATATAGAGTGTTCAACAAACGCTCTATGATTGTTGAAGAGTCTACTAATGTCACATTTGATGAGATTAATAGTACATCTGCTATCCCCGATGACGACGTTGACGCTCACATTAAACCATTAACTTCTACACATGTGGATACATCACCCGAAACCAGTTCTTTGGAGGGCTTACCAAAGAAATTTCAATTCACACCTCATCCAGAAAACTTGGTAGTAGGTGAGGTATCAAAATGGGTAACTACTCGATCTTCTTTAAGAGACTCTATAGCTAGTACTGCATTTATTTCTCAGATAAAACCCAAAAACATTTTAGAATCTTTTAACGATGAATTTTGGATATCTGCAATGCAAGAAGAACTCAACCAATTCGAAAGGAGTCAGGTTCGGGAACTTGTTCCTAAACCTGCTGACTATTCAATCATTGGTACTAAATGGGTTTTTCGTAACAAAGTTAATGAGGATGGTTCAGTCACTCGCAACAAGGCTCGTCTCATAACTCAAGGATACAACCAAGAGGAAGGTATCACTATGATGAGACGTATGCTCCTGTTGCACGACTTGAATATATTCGGATGCTTTGTGCATTTGCAAATTTCCAAAACTTCAAACAATATCAAATGGATGTGTAAAGTGCTTTTTTAAATGGCTTTATTAAAGAAGAGGTTTTTGTAAAACAACTGCTAGTTTTGAAAATCACAAATTTTTCGACCACGTTTTCAAACTTAAGAAAGCGCTATATAGCCTCAGCAAGCTCCTAGAGCCTGGTATGAACGCCTTAGCACCTTCTTACTAGATAAAGGTTTTTCAAAAGGGAAAATTGACACGACACTTTTCATAAAATCTCTTGATGACACCATTTTGTTAGTTCAAATTTATGTAGATGATATCATATTTGGGTCTACTAATGAGGGTCTATGCAAAAAATTTGCCAAGTGTATACAGAACGAGTTTGAAATGAGCATGATGGAGGAGCTCAACTACTTCTTTGGACTGCAATTCAAACAACACTCGCAAGGCGTCTTCATCAGTCAATCGAAGTATACAAAGGACATACTGAAAAAGTTTAAGCTTGACAACATCAAACCTATCAGTACAACATATTCCTACTACAACAAAGTTGGAACCTGATGAAAGCGGCAAACCTGTTGATCAACGTAAGTATCGAGGTATAATTGATAGTCTATTGTACTTAATTGATAGTCATCCTGATATCAAGTTTAGTGTTTGCCTATGTGCTAGATATGAAGCTAACCCTAAGGAATCACACATGACCGCGGTTAAGCGTATCTTTAGATATCTTAAAGGAACTATTACGGTGCTTGTGGTATCCTAAAGCCACTATCTTTGACTTAATTGGATATTCTGATACAGATTTTGCAGGATACAAAGCCGGCCGTAAGAGTACTAGCGGCACGTGTCATTTGTTAGGAAAGACTTTAGTCTCATGGTTTAGCAAGAAGCAAAATTCTGTTGCACTATCCACAACAGAAGCTGAGTACATCGCAGCTGGTCATTGTTGTGCACAGATTCTGTGGATGGAGCAAACTCTTGAAGACTATAACATACTATTCAAGCACATACCTATTTTCTGTGATAACACGAGTATAATTAATTTGACCAAAAACCGTGTATGTCACTCACGCACAAAGCATATAGAGATTAGACATTATTTTTTGCATGATCATCAACTGCATGGCACCATCAACTTAGAATTCATTGACACTGAACATCAGCTAGCAGATTTTTTCACAAAACCACTAGCCGAAGAGCGCTTCAACTTTTTTCATTGAGAGTTAGAAATTTTGGATGAAACTGTCATACAATAAGTTGTACCTACGTAAATAACGGTTATAACATATATTATTCATGGGGACATTGCTTTGGGTACAAGTAAAAAGGGCCCTTCTGACAACAAGGCGTAAAAGCCTAAGCGATACGGTGCACTAGTCTTTGGACTACCGCTAACTGGGATCCGGCCCCTACAGCTAACCTGAGGTAATTCAACTATGCTGATAAGTGTTTTAACAATAATTTACTGGCTGGTTTAAATTATTGTATGCCTAATATCTTTCAAGATTACTAAGTCAAGACAAATCCTATTAAATTCTTCTTCAAAAACTATTTTTTTGAACTTTTTGAGTTCTTGCACCAAGCTCACAGAGCTCGGGCCAAACTCTGCCTATGGCAGAGCTCGGGCCGAACTCTGTCTGCTGGGTTCCAGAACCTCCAGCAGCTCTCAGCCATCCATTATTTTCATCCAAGAGCCATAATTTATTGTGAACAGTCGGCCCTACTCTTCAAATACCCGAATTTCCTCTCTCTATCTTCACTACCACCTTCTTCAACCTCTCTCAAAATCCTTCCTCTCTAAACCCTACCCCTAGAACTCTCAATTCTTAAGGATTTCTCTCCCCAAACTCAAGAATCAAAGGTTTGTGGTGATTCTCCTCCATCTCCAACAATTTGTTTGAGGTATAAATCACTTCTCACCATCTTTTTTTCATTATCTCTTTGTTTTGATTGTCAATGGCTCCTAGATTGCTTAATCGTGGGAAGAGGCCTAGAATTGAAGGTGCTTCTTCATCTAATCATCCTCCTTCTCCATAAAATGTTCAACCCATCCATCCTTTATTTATTCCTCTACCTCCACCCAATGCCAACACAATTGATGAACAAACATTTATCTTATTAGATGCTTCTAATGAGTGGTTTTTGGATTTTAAATCAAGGAGTGTTGAGCCGGAACATCCGATCAACTTCACCATTTTCTTCGACTTTGATCCTAACTTTAAGGATATTTGCTTAGATGAACTTGTGTCCACCCAATCCATCATCTATCTAAATGCCATCCAAATATTTTATTGTAATATGACACATGACGCCACTAGAATTTATTCCCGTGTCGCCGACATTGACATCGCTTTCGACGATTTTGATCTTGTCGAGTATCTCGAACTTCCCGATCCCAACTCTTGGGAGAAAATCACTGATGCACGTGAATTCCAATTCACTAGAGACATCACTCTTAAGGGTTTCAAAGATATGATGTGTGAATCTAACACATGCCCTCGCAAACTTAAGGCAAAGTATCTCAATAATCACTTTTATGAACTTCATCGGATAATCTTTTCATCTATCTTGCCCAAAGCGAAATCCACCGATGAAGTTACTTATCATAAGATTACTGCCCTTTACTACCTTTACTTCACTATCCCCTTCAACTTTTCTTGTACGATGATGGACTGAATGATTCGTGCAAGGAAGAAACCTAAATCGCTTGTCTACACGATGTATCTACCCTTGATCTTCCATACTTTTCACGTCCCTTTGGACGAATGTCAGATCTTACCTGCTCATGCCTTTCTATCCAAGGCCTGTAGAACTACTACTGTTATTGCTTCTCCTGAGCCAGTTGAGGAGGTACCATCTGATCCTGATGCACTCGAGCCTGAGCCTCCAGCCACCATTGACTCTATCTGTGACATGTTGCGTGATCGCTTCCGTTTGGAAGACGATTGTTACATTGTATTGGATTATCGCACTACTCTTCAGATGAGTGCCATTAGCAATACACTGCACGACAACCAGTACAACATGGCTCGGCATCCCACTATGCCATTTCCTACGTAGCGGGACCCTTCTCGCGAAGGTTACCGGATCGACGACCCCTGGGCCATGCGGTATGTGGATCCGGATGCAGCATTTGTTGATCCTCGTCGCTCTGTCAGCGACCCCTCAGACACTGCTGGACCATCCCGCACTCCATGATGGTTGTGGTTTCGTTCCTGCTACTGCTGCTCATGACTTAGTTATGCTTTAGTTATGCATTATAGTTTCCTACTTTTAGCACTATGTTTTGTTGTTTCTCTTCTTTATTGTATGACTACAAGTTGGCTTAGTTTGAATTTTTATAAACTGCTAGTTCTATTTTCCATAGTTGTGTGATTGCAATTCATCTCCTTATTAATCATTTATCTGTTTATAGGGGAGCACTTCGATATTTTTTGTGATAAATGACAAAGGGGGACATATTTGATTATATATGATTGTATATGATCATGTTGTGTTTGGATAAAAGCTTTGTCTCATGACATATCTATTTATGGGGAAGCCGGCATATCCATCTATGGGGGGGCTATTCATTCCATGTCATTCATTTTTTGCTCTTACTCCCTACAACATATGTCCAGTTAGAACATTGGGGCATACAAATATTGTTTTGTTAATTATTAAAATGGAAGAGATTGTTAACCCAAATTGGATCACAGTCAACCTAATTTTAGTATTAACAAAAATGATATCTGTTATGATCCAATATGACACATCAAGCCGAAGTCAGAACATTATCACATATCGGTTCAAGACGAACGTCATCAACATATGCTACTATTACTTGTATTTTGTATCTGGATTTTTACATTTATTTGAATCTAGGATTATGTACGCTGAGTAGTACTGAGTGTCTTAAACCTAGAATCACTTATCCAAAGCTCCACCAAACAATCACCAAACCAAACCAAGCCCATTTGAACATCTCAGCCCAATTGAACATTTTGGCCCAAGAAAGTAGAATTCGAGCCGAAATATGCCCCAGGCAGAGTTCGGGCCGAACTCTGGTTCCTGAAATTCAGAATCCTAATTTCTAGGGTTTATTGGTTGCTAGTTGTAACATCCATCTTTCTAAAATGAGGGTAATTTTGAAATTTAGTAATTTTAATCATTTAATAATAAGATTTAAATTATGTTATGATTTTTGGTAATTTTTAATTAATTTTAAAACTATTAAAATGTGTGAATTGTGATTTTGGTGTTTTACTAGTGTAACCCTAGAATTGTTAAGCCTATAGACTAATCATGACCCAGGGAGACCTAACCATGTGATTAGGTTGACTAATTACCATTTTTGGCCTAAGGATATTTTGGTCATTTTTTGATTTTAGTGAAAATGAATTTTGATTAATTTATATTGTGCTAATTGAATTGTTATAGACTAACCTAGAAGTTAACCTAATCTAGATGTTAACCATGAGCCCAGATATTAGATTAGAAGCTTCCATCATGACAAGGTTAAGAATATATAGATATTAAGTTGAGGTTAGATATTTTTTGAGGTAGATATTTTAGCTTGGGCCCTTAGCTTAAGGCCTAGAATTAAACAGTTAGAGGCCTTTAAACCTCATGAAACTTAACCCTAACCCTAGAAATGATCCTTGGCTGCCATCAAAGGGTTCCCCCCTCTATATAACATCCAATATTCACATCTTGCCTCTTTTTAATATCAACAAAGAAACCCTAATTTAGTTCTTCCCTAATTTCTCCCCCTTTATCCAAATTGATCCCAAATTGAACCTAGAGACTTGCATCATCATCCCCAACAGTAGAGGAGGCTAGTGGAGGCTTGCTAGCAAGGTTTGAGGAGCATTGGACCATAGCAAATTGGAAGGGGGTTCTCATTCTAGTTTTGTGCATTGAGATTTACTCTCAATAGGTAAAACCCTTCAAATTCATTCAAATTCCTATTTTCTTTCCATAGATGCTTTCATTTAGGTATACCCTAGTTGTAGACCAAGTTTGGTAGGAATTAGAGTCCATTAGGTATGCGTATCGGACACGTATCGATGTGTTATTGAATGTGTTCGATGAAATGCCTATGCGAACTTTTTATTCTCCTTTTTCAAAACTAATTTCATAGTTAGATAGCCCTTGATGTGTGTTTTCAAATGCCCATTCTCTGAACACGAATTCGTGTCATTTTTGTGTCCAAAATTGGACACGAACCTGTGCACGAGACCGTGTCTCAATCCCCTGCTACCCGACACAGTTTTTTTCGAGTCCATGCTACGTGGACACGAACCACTTGACACAGAGGTGGAAGCAACCACTGACAAGCCCCCCCTCAAGTTTCATGTCGATTGGGGTCATCTCGGACACGCAATCGTATGAGCACTAGATTTGTACTGTGTGTGCACAATCGTAAATTCGACTCTGATACGCCTTGGTATCTTGGACACGCGACTTCATGGACCCAATTCAGGGTGATAAACACGAAGTCCTACCCCTACTTTCCACGTGGACACGAGCACGTGGCCAATGGCACACTGTGTCGTGTCCAATTCGAACCGACACCCCCGCACGAGCCTGTACACATGTATTTTCTGATACTG
>JANAVB010004800.1:20195327-20254579 GCA_029216955.1 Iris pallida
CTTTAATTTACATTTATCTCTTCATCTCATCTTTCTATAGCCTTATACATTCTAAGCCTACTCTTTCCATCCACTAGCCACACAACTTCCTAAGCCTCAAGGTGCTCAGTGCAATTCAGCTAAAAGTTTTGTACAAGAGTTTGAAAGTAGTCGCTTGAAAAATTCCAAGTTTTGCCTCAGCGAAAGTGTAAAAAGTTGGCGTGCTCTTCTGAGTAAAGGCATGTGGTGTACCTCTATTTCACAAATAGTGAATTTCAATCCTGAACTAGAGTTCTCAGGCCTGGACTTGTCCTCCACGAGGGAAACCAGGTTAAAATTGTTGTGTTTGCGTATGTTTTTCTGATCTCTTTTATTTCCGCATTAATACTCTGATTAATTATTATTTTGGTGAAAGAGTTTATTTTTATTTGGTTATTATCGACTCATACTCTATTCACCCCCCTTTAGAGTTTCCTATACATACTTTAATGAATGCTTAATTCTAATAAACTGTTGCATGATTTCTCACGTACACCATCTATAGAGCTGCTATAACATGAAACTGTCACATGCTTAATTACGTTATCCTTATTATAGAATTATGTTATGAAAATACTAATCCAACGATATAAGTGTTGCAACGGTAAGGCGACGTATACAGGAATGTTTAAGTCATTATGAGTGCGTAGACCATGCTTGAGTAATTAGTTTTAGTCTAGCACGGTCATAGACAACTTATGCACAAGGGCGATGTTTCTTCGAACGGTATCCTGGGGCCACGGGACCGATTCGGCCTAGGAGAAAACACGATATAGCTAATGATTGGTTAAAGCATGGGTAATATGAGGCTTTCAGCGAGCTAGATACTTACGTTAAAGGACCCCGTTTAACCACGCTATGTCCAGGATGGCTTATTATGACACTGACCTCCACATGTACATACTACTTCAGATTTTGTTATCAAATCAAACATGGAAGAAAATGGTAAGTTATACTATAATTGTACTAGAATAGCTAGAAAAATCACTAAATGTACAACATGTTTCATATAATTTCTACAACAAATGAGATACAGGGATTACTTAGTCATTTACCAGTACACGGTAATATACTGACCATCTCTCTCCATAGGTGTTACGAACCAGGAAAGCGTACCAAGGAACTGAAGGCTATGCTTAGAACATTTTGAAGCCTTGCTAGCGTGCGAAGGCGACTCCTTCCATTTGAACACTGTTCAAGGCTGGTGCAATTCTCAACTCTCTCCGATTCAAGATCCAAAGTGTGTTTTGTTGCTTTTGTATGAAGGGATGTAAATGTATGGAAGACTATCTCATTTGAGTAAGTTTGTAAGCCCGTGCAACACCTTTTATAATCAGTTATGTAATAAACTTCATTATCAATGAAAGAAATATTTCCTTCTATTGCAAATGGGTTGTTCAATTTCTGTGTACTCTCTTTGTTGTTGTATTTCAGATAACCTTATGTTTGTATCTTATGTGAACGCAACTTAGGCTCGTATAACATCATCCCCATGGGATGACTATCAATTCTACAGAATTGGGGCATGACAGAAATGGCTTATAGAGGAAGAGCTTTAACTGGGGTTTAAAATATAGGATTTTGAGAAGGAGAAAGAAGAAGGAGGGTCGGTTGTTGTCTCTATCCGCAGTAGAATATAGGGTTTTGATATATGTACACATGTATAAAGAGTGGGTCCCATATAATTTGAATTCTGGAAAAGAAAAAATTGAATTCGACCCAAGTTCTGTCTAAACTATGTTCGAAGTCGGTTATTTTGAACCAGGATTTGTTTTGTATACTAGACGATCCATTCTTTATATATGAGGTTGAGTTCAAGCTTGTAAGTCAATGAAAGGGTTCGAATTTATTGGAAATACTTCATAACTAGTACTTAGTCAATCCTTATTCAATAAAGTATTGATCATCTTACAGTAGCTGTAGGTGTTAGATACCAGTTAGCGTTTGGTCCGAAGACACTTAAATATCGTATCGTTTAAGGCTATTTATACCACTTTGACAGAAGGGCTCTTTCAGCTTTATCCAAAATAATCATTACAGTAAAAAAAAAACTTAGATTAGTAATATATGCAAGTTATTTCGTATTGCCATCCAAAATTCCCAATTCTCGACGAATAAAGTTGAATCGACCTTTTGCTAAGGCTTTAATAAAGATATCCATGAGTTGATGTTCTATGTAAACAAATTCGAAACATATATCCCCATGTAATTAATGATCGCATAAGAAATAATGACATATTTATCTGTGTTTAGTGTGTGAATGACATACGAGATTTTTTGTGAGATTAATAGTGCTAGTGTTGTAATAGTAAATGGGAATATTCTTGTAGCATAGATTATAGTCTGTGAGGGCTTGTTTCTTCTACGAAATTTGTGCACAACAATGTCCTGCGACTATGACTCAGCCTCACTAGTTGATAATGTGATAAAAGTTTATTTTTACTAAACTAAGAGACTAATACCTTGCCCAAGAAAAGACAAGTGCCACTAGTACTTTTTCAATCAACTTTGCATCTAGCAAAGTCAGAATCCGAATAACCAATGAGGTCAAAAAAAGTGGTTTTAAGATACCACAAGCCTACCGTTTAAGTACCTTTAAGGTATCAGAAGATATGCTTAACTGTGCAGAAATGTGATTCCTTAGGGTTAACCTGATATTTAGCACATAGGCAAACACTAAACATAATATTTGGACGAGTAACCGTTAAATGAAGTAAACTACCAGTCATTCCTCGATACTTACATGTGCCAACTTGTTTGCTATTTTATCAAGGTCAAGCTTTGTAGATGTTGCCATCGGAGTGTCGATGGATTTTGCATTGTCCATGTCTAACTTTTTGAGCAAATCTTTCGTGTACTTAGCTTGATTGATGAAGATTTCCTGTGAACTATGCTTGATTGCAATCCAAGGAATAACTTGAGTTCTCCCATCATACTCATCTTTAATTTACTCTGCATGCACTTAGCAAATTCTTTGCAAAGTATCTCATCAGTAGACCGGAATATGGTATCGTCAACGTAGATTTTCACTAATAAAATTGTGTCATCATGTGCATTTATAAACAAAGTCGGGTCAACTTCCTTTTGAAAAACATTTTTCAAGTAGAAAGTAACTGAGACGATCATACCCAGCGTTGGGGCTTGTTTGAGTCCATACAGAGCCTTATGTAACTTAAACGTGATTTAGAAATTTAAAATCCTCAAATTTAGGGAGTTGCTCCACGAAAACTGTTTCTTTTATAAAATCGTTTTTAAAAAAAAACACTTTTGACATCCATTTGAAATAATTTAAAATTGTAAAAATTTACAGAAATGCAAAGCATGCTAACGGACTCAAGTATCGCAACAAGAGCATAAGTCTCGTCATAGTCAATGTCATATTCTTGATTATAGCCTTGAGCAACAAGACGTGTTTTATTACGTGTAACTTGTCCATCCTCATTGAATTTATTTCGGAATACCAA
Organism: Iris pallida; assembly: GCA_029216955.1. NCBI lineage: Eukaryota > Viridiplantae > Streptophyta > Magnoliopsida > Asparagales > Iridaceae > Iris > Iris pallida. The sequence goes on from JANAVB010004800.1 coordinate 20,198,810, forward strand.
TCTGGTGCCGATTATAAAGTAATCATTAGGTCTAGAAACAAGTTTCCAAACTTGATTTCTCTCAAATTGTTTTATTTCCTTTTGTATTGCAGAAATCCAAAGCACATCAGAAAACTCTTCTACAATATTTTTATGTTCTATTTTAGAAATGAAAGTTGCAGTTGTAATAATATCTTTATTAGAAGAATGAGTTCTTACCCCCTTTGATACATCACCTATAACCAAGTCTTCTAGATGATCAGCCATGAATCTTATCTTCTGGTGCTGATATGGTTGCTTTGTTTTTTTCCACAATCAATGCAGACCATATCCTTCTTGAAAGTTATTTGTAGCAAGCCTCTTACCAGTTATTTGAAGATAATCTTACAACAGTATCCATATTTGCATGTCCTAGACGCATATGTCATAGCCAACTTTCATCCTTGTTAGCATAAATGTGCTTGCATTGTTAGTATCCTCCAAAAGATTAAAAAAATATGTTATTTTTTCTAATACCTTCGTGAGTAACATTACCAGATGATCTCTCAAAAATAGAGCATTTATTTTTCATAAAATTAATACCATAACCATTGTCAACAAGATGACTGATACTGAGTAGGTTATGTCTATTGCTAGACATACATCCTTTATTACTGGGAAGGGACAAATACCAATATTTCTTGTCATGCCCCAGTACCGAAATACAGTGACGAACTAGGCCAGCTACTCCATATGAGGTATACAAACGCCATATGGCGGTCGCGGCTGTCAAGAGACAAAGGGGGTGTATGCTACATTCAAGTCTCCTACGGTCACACGGAATCATCTATGTCTCAACCATTCAAGCAAGAAAATGTCAATTAATGAACATATGAGATAAAGCAGTAAGGCGTCCTTGACGCTTCATCAAAATGGTCATGGGGATCTAGCTTTATAAGTTAGCAAGCCCAGAGAGTCAAAGTTACATAATTGTACTCAGCTGCAGTCTGATTTAATTATAAATTATGCGAGGACAAAATATCCAGATTTGCCGGCTAAACAGGTGTCGGGGGCTAAACGCCAGGACATAAGTAAAGATATTAGAGTGGTGGAGAAGAAACCCACTTAAATCTCTCGCCAGCCATGCTTCTAGTATGCACCATTGACGTTAGGGAAGAAGTTCGGATCATCATGCTCTACTACGTGATCTGGCCAAACAAAACCAGCGGGGTCAGCCCCGAATAGCAAGTACCACAAGGGCGCACAAAAGAGTGAGATAAATTCCAAGCAAAAATAATAATAGAAATAATAATAATAAGCTTCCGGTCGTAACCTCGGTCCACAGTCTGTCCTAGCACGATAGGACAACCCAACAACCAAACAAGGACATGGGTTGGACCACGCACCATGACAGTCCATGTCCCTCGACTACTAACGGAAGGCTCAAGCACAGACAAGACGTTTTTCAAGCGGCCATTCATTCCTGCAGCTTTCTATATTTGGCAGAGTTATTCCCGCGATACTGAAAAAAAGGAATCCTCAGATCGTGTCAACCCAGCAGGGCTAGCCAAACCATAAGACATATAACTCATTAATTATGCACCAGTCCCCCGAAGGGCTACCGCCCTAAAACATTTAACACATAGCTCGTAGGAGTCGGATATAGCCATCCGCTATAGGCGAATGAAACCATATCCGTGGCGGCCAACCCGACACGTCAGGTGTGAACCTGGGGTGGCTAGTATGGCACGATCTCGGGATTCTTCCCACCCAATGCATCTACCAAGTTAGTTGCCTAGTTAAGCCCTAGGTTATACTCAGAGTTCACATGTCGTGGTCAAATGTTCACTCCTCTAGATGTCGTACATTGTACGAGTACCCCAAGAAAGAATCCGTACTGGCTCATGGAGTCATGCGTAGATACCCCCTTCTTGGTGTAATGCAGCACACAACACATACCACGTCATTGCTACTGACCATTACTTATGTAAAAGCTGGACTCTTGGTGGTACTGGCAGGTATCATGTAGGGTGCTCACGTAGATTGTACCTCGGTACACACATAGGGATATCCAGCCATCACATAGGTAGTCAGCTCAGAAATGAGGACTAAGACACAAGGGAACAGGCAACTGAGACTCATGCGGCCAAGAACCAACAAGCATATGCGGCTCAAAATGGACAGGCACATGCGGCTCAAAATTAATAAGGTCATGCGGCCAGACTATCTACGGCCCAGACTCATGCGGCTGAGCAAAGAGCTCATGCAGCTAGGGAAGGACCAAGTTCATGCGGCCGAGTGATGAAGGCTTATGCGGCTGAAGGAAGGAACGGGCACATGTGGCCCGCATGGAAAAAGCGCATGCGGCTCAGGATAGATCAAGTTCATGCGACCGAGTGAACTTATGCGGCTGAAGGAGCAGAAGTCCATACGGTTAATAAATATGCGGCTGCGAAAGGCTTCTGCGGCTGCAACTAGCTTATGCGGCTGAAGAGCTTATGCGGCTGGAAGAGCTTATGCGGCTATAAAAGCTTATGCAGCTGGAAATGCCATGCGGCACAAAAGGCTCATGCGGCTACGAAAGCTTATACGGCCGGAGTGCCATGCGGTTAGAAAGCTTATTCGGCTCAAATGCTTATGCGGCTACCGTTTGCTTATGCGGCTGAGGGGACTGTTCATCATCCCTGCCATAGCCAGCATAGGCGAACCTCGGAGAAACCCAATTATTGCTTTGGCCATAACTTCCTTCAAACAAGTCAAAATCTAACTTTCTAAAGGTCAAAACTGTGTAGAATCAAATTTCCTACAACATAGGACCATTGGTTTTCGAAAATAGCCAAGTATGATAGATCAAAACCATGAAAACCCATGAAACCCTAGTTTTTTTTAGGAACTTAGATCTACACAAATCTAGCCATCAAAATTAAAAGCTTCAAGAACTAAACATGTAGAGAATGGAGAGAAGAACAAAATAGGCAAATAATATTAAGGAAAAATCAAGAATGTAAAATGCATAAAATCTCCTCTTTTGAGCAAGTTGTACTTGTCTATGGGTGGTGGTGGTTAAGGAAAATAAATGGAGGAGTGAATGAGGAGAGAGGGAGTGAGGAAGAGGATATTAAATAGGGGTTGGGTTGATTTAAGAAAACCCTAATCCTTAATCACTCCACTAATGACAATGCTAAAAAGCTACATGCCACCATTAATAAATATATAGAATTATACACATGCTAGATATAGATACCGTATACGGAATCCATGAAGAATACATATATCGGGATCGGGAAGTGACATCCCTATCCTCCTTAGAAAAATTTCGTCCTCGGAATCTCAGCCAAGACAAAGATAGAGGTATCTGGGTAAGCAAGGTACAATTTCAATTTACGCAAGCAACCTATCATTAGCAATCATTGATCATACATTTTAAAATGGTGCGAAACAAACATGTAAGCAGATTATCAAGGTATGAGAAGAAACATACCTCCTGAGTCGAACAAGTGCGGATACCGAGATCTAATCTTGTCCTCGTGCTTCCAGGTTGACTCTCCCGGAGAGTGATGGCCCCAAGCGACACGGACAAGGCTAATAGTCCGGTTCTTGAGCACCTTCTCTCGTCGGTCCAAAATAGACACGGAATGTTCCTCGTAAGTTAGGTCGGTACCAACGACTAACTCTGAATGGTCGAGAACATGACTCGGATCCGGGACGTACCCACGCAACTGAGATACATGAAACACATCATGTACGCCAGATAGCGAGGGAGGAAGGGCAAGCCGATAAGCAACATCGTCTACCCGAGCGAGAATCTCAAAAGGACCAACGAATCTCGGACTAAGCTTTCCTCAGGTTCCAAATCTAATGACACCCCGAGTAGGCAAAATCTACAGAAACACTCGGTCACCGACACCAAACTTTAGAGGCCTTCTATGCTGATCTGCCCAGTGGCGTTGTCTGTCTTGCGCGACTCGAAGCCGCTCTCTGATCAACTTGACTGTCTCCACGGTCTGCGTGATCATTTCTGGTCCCAACAATTTTTGTTCTCCTACATCGTCCCATGCCAGAGGGGACCTGCACTTCCTTCCATATAATGCTTCAAACGGCGCCATCTTTATACTTGCCTGATAACTGTTATTGTAAGAGAACTCTACTAAATAAAGATGATCATCCCAAGTTTCGCCGAAGTCCAAAGTACAAGCCCGTAACATATCTTCCAAGGTCTAAATGGTTCTCTCTGATTGTCCATCCGTTTGTGGATGATAGGCCTGAACCTCAACTTGGTGTCCAGACTTTGATGCAAACTCTGCCAAAAGTGAGAGGTGAACCGTGTGTCTCTATCTGATACTATACTGACTAGAACACCATGCTGCCTCATAATCTACTTCATATATATTTCTGCCAGCTGCTCAGTAGACTGCCCTACTCTGAAAGAAAGAAAATATGCAACCTTCGTGAGCTGGTCCACAATTACCCAAACTATGTTTCGTTCGGTCGAAGATCTAGGTAAACCGGTCACATAGTCCATCGTGATGTGCTCCCACTTCCACTCTAAAATAGGAAGCGGCTGCAACAATCCTGCTGGTCTCTGATGTTCTGTCTTCACTTGCTGACATACCAAACACCTGGATACAAACCTCGCTATCTCCTTTTTCATGTCATTCCACCAAAAGTGTTGCTTCATATCCTGGTACATCTTTGTGCCTACGGGATGAATGGAATAAGGTGAACTATGAGCTTCTGACATAACTTCGTGTCGAAGGTCTCCACAGGATACACAAAGACGGTTTCCGAACCTAAGTGTACCATTATTATGGATTACTAACTCCTTCCTGAGACCTGACTCACACTCTGATTGAAGCTTCTGGATTGGCGGATCCTCCGCCTGAGCTATTCTGATCCTCTCTACGAGAGTAGACTGAATCTGCAAACTGGCCATAACTCTCGTATCTTACGACAAGATCACTTCAATTCCCATTTCCTGAAGATCTTCCAAAATGTGTCTCTGCGTGGTTAGAATGAATGCTCCGTCTCTCATGTTCAAGGCATCTGCTACCATATTCGCCTTGCCTGGATGATACTGAATATTTACATCAAAGTCTTTCAGTAATTCCAACCATCTCCTCTATCTCATGTTCAGGTCCCTCTGAGTAAACACATACTTTAAGCTCTTATGATCAGTGTAAATCTCCACTCGATCCCCATATAAATAGTGCCTCCATAACTTAAGCGAAAACACCACTGCTGCTAATTCCAGGTCATGAGTCGGATAATTCTTCTCATGATCTCGAAGCTGTCGAGATGCATATGCTATCACCTTACCTTGCTGCATCAACACACATCCAAGTCCCTTCCCGGATGCGTCACAATACACTGTAAACCCTCCCGATCCTACTGGAAGGGTCAAGATCGGGGTTGAGATTAATTTCTTCTTCAACTCTTCAAATGATGCCTGACACTCTGCTGACCAAACAAACTCTACATCCTTATGCGTCAAACGTGTCATGGGTGCCGAAATCCTGGCGAAGTCTGCCACGAATCTTCTGTAGTAACCTGCCAATCCTAAGAAACTTCGTACTTCTGCTACCGTCTTCGGAACTGGCCAATTCTCCACTGTCTCAACCTTCTTCGGGTCTACCGATACTCCTGCTCCAAAAATAATATGTTCCAGAAATGAAATATGATCCAACCAAAACTCACATTTATTAAGTTTTGCATAAAGTTGATGCTCCCTCAAGGTCTGCAAAACTGTCCGAAGATGTTTCTCATGTTCCTCCTCACTACTGGAATAGACGAGGATATCATCTATAAATACTGCTACAAACTTATCCAAATAGGGTAGAAAGATGCAATTCATCAAATCCATGAATAATGTTGGGGCATTAGTCAATCCAAATGGTATCACCAAAAATTTATAATGCCCATACCGTGATCTAAATGTTGTCTTGGGTATGTCCTGCTCCCGGACCCTCACTTGATAATATCCAGATCGAAGATCAATCTTAGAGAAGATGCAAGCCTTACTCAATTGATCAAACAAGTCATCAATCCTTGGTAACGGATACTTGTTCTTCACGGTTACAACATTCAACTGTCGGTAATCAATGCACATTCGCGTCGATCCATCCTTCTTGGATACTAAAATCATCGGTGCTGCCCAGGGCGAATTACTGTCTCGGATAAACTTCTTCGTCTTCAGTTCTTCTTCATGCTGGTACAACTTGTCCAACTCTGACTGCGATATCCTATAAACTCTGCCGACTTTAGGCTCCATCCCAGGATTCAGCTCAATGCAAAACTCCACATCTCTCACTGGTGGTAAACCTAGAAGCTCATCTGGAAATACATCAACAAACTCTCTGACTACCCTTGGAATCTGTTCCTGCTCTGCCAATGCTTCTGTAACGATGCCCTTGGGTCGATCCTCCAGTGATCGGTCAAAGACGAACTCTTCAATGCCAAGTACATTAAATACTACCCTACCTCCCCGACAATCTATCGTCGTATGACTGTCTCTCAACCAGTCTATGCCTAGGACAACGTCAAAATTGCCCATAGGGAACTCAATCAAAGATGCGGGCAATAATCGCCCACTCACTACAACCGGATACGCTAAGCACACTCTGCTAACTCCTACGAACCCATTACCAGTGAGTATATTCATCCTCTCTGGCAATGCCTCGAATTCTAATCCAATACGTGTCCCAAATTATGCAGATATAAAAGAGTGGGTAGCCCCCGAATCAAACAATGATACTGCAGGAAAAGAGGTAACAGAAATATTACCTGCAACCACATCGCCTGAAGCTAGTGCATCTTCCATTGATAAGGTGAAGGCCTGGCCCTGGCCTTGCTGAGCTCCCTCCTGCTGCCTTCCTCGACCATGCTGTCGCTGCAGCCTCTGCGGGCCTTCCTCGTTCTGTGCCTGGCGAAACATCTGAGCCTGCATGGGTAGACGCTGGGCTACCGGCCTTACGGCCAGCACTGGTCTTCTGTTCGGTGCTGTCCCTGGAGCTGGCAATGTCGAAAACTGCTGAACTGGCCCTCCTGGCCTCTCCATCATAGGACAATTGGCAATCCTATGGTCTGGACTACTACACCTCATGCATAACCCATTAGCTGAACGACACACATCCCTAGTGTGCCCTCCCTTATCACAGTAAGTACATCCAATGGACGCCCCTTGGCGCTGCTGCTGGTTCCTCGGCTGCTGATGCCAAACTGGTGCTGATATCTCAGATACGGTCGTCCTCCGCGGTGCTTCTGACTCATGAATATGGATGCCGGGCGCTAGCGTCGATATTCGCTGTACTGCTCCTCCATCTCTACTCTGGGGATGAGACCTCTTCTGGCCCCCATGTCTTGTCACTAACCTCTGTTGGGTGAGTTCATGCCTCCAGGCTGCCGTTAAAACGGCATCAAAAGTCTGATAGTCGTGCCCTTCTACTAGCTGTTGAATCTCCAAATGAAGTCCCTGTTGGAACCTCATAGCCTTATCTGGCTCTGTAGCTACCATCGTCGGTACAAACCGACTCAGTCTGCAGAACTCTGCTGCATATCCATCAACCGTCTTCCCAGCCTGTTTGAGACTGATAAACCTCTGTTGTAGCTCATACCGCACTACCACGCCAAAGTACTTGGCCTTGAATCTGGTACGAAAGCTATCCCAGGGAACAGGACGCCTTAGTCCAACCTCTTCTGATGCCCACCAATCGCGGGAGAGGTCCTGAAGTATCAGCCTAACCTGGTCAACCTTCTCTTCTGCTGAAACCTTAGCTGCAGTCAATATAGCCTCAGTATCCTGAAGCCAAGCATCCGCCGTGATGGCATCTTCCGTACCGTCAAAATATCTCGGGTTAAGTCGACAAAACCTTCCTGATGCTCCCGAATCATTCCTGACACTTCTCTCGAGGGCTAATTGTAACCCCTGATTCAGTAGCACATTCTGTTCCTGCTGTCGGGTCTGCTGTTGCTGATGGGATGCCTGTTGAGTGGCCAGGAATCCTCGGATGACCTCCAGGAGTGCTGCAGCATCAGTACTGGCGTCGTTGCTGGCAATGCTGGGGGTACAGGAGTTTCTAGAACATGCGGTTCCACTAGCTTTGATATTACTTCTACTCGGATCTGGTCAGAAGAATGTACTCCTTCCGGTTGCTGTCCCATCGAGCCATGCTCTGCCGGTTGTTCCTCCATGTTGGCCTCACCAGCTACTGAGAAAGAAATACCCATATATGGAAAGGTATATGACATCAATATTATCAGGACGAGGAAGATTTGAGGATGCAATTCAGGTTATCAATCAAGGTGAGGAAAGAGAAATCGAGGCAAGAGATTCAAAAGGAACAAGTTTTGATTGAGACTCCTATAATAGTTACACCCCATAAGTCTAAAAAGTCAGCCCTGCATGGGCCACCAATAAAACCTTGTCACGCCCCAGTACCGAAATACAGTGACAGACTAGGCCAGCTACTCCATATGAGGTATACAAACGTCATACGGCGGTCGCGGCTGTCAAGAGACAAAGGGGGTGTATGCTACATTCAAGTCACCTATGGTCACACGGAATCATCTATGTCTCAACCATTCAAGCAAAAAAATTTCAATTAATGAACATATGAGATAAAGCAGTAAGACGTCCCTGACGCTTCATCAAAATGGTCATGGGGATCTAGCCTTATAAGTTAGCTAGCCCAGAGAGTCAAAGTTACATAATTGTACTCAGCTGCAGTCTGATTTAATTACAAATTATGCGAAGACAAAATATCCAGATTTGTCGCCTAAACAGGTGCCGGGGGCTAAACGCCAGGACATAAGTAAAGATATTAGAGTGGTGGAGAAGAAAGCCACTCAAGTCCCCCACCAGCCATGCTTCTAGTATGCACCATTGACGTCAGGGAAGAAGTTCGGATCCTCAGGCTCTGCTACGTGATCTGGCCAAACAAAACCAGTGGAGTCAGCCCCGAATAGAAAGTACCATAAGGGAGCACAAAAGAGTGAGATAATTCCCAAGCAAAAATAATAATAATAGAAATAATAATAATAAGCTTCCGGTCGTAACCTCGGTCCACAGCCTGTCCTAGCACGATAGGCCAACCCAACAACCAAATAAGGACATGGGTTGGACCACGCACCATGACAGTCCATGTCCCTCGACTACTAACGGAAGGTTCAAGCACAGATAAGACATTTTTCAAGTGGCCATTCATTCCTGCGGGTTTCTATATTTGGCGGAGTTATCCCCGCGATACTGAAAAAAGGAATCCTCAGATCGTGTCAACCCAACAGGGCTAGCCAAACCATAAGACATATAACTCATTAATTATGCACCAGTCCCCCGAAGGGCTACCGCGCTAAAACATTTAACACATAGCTCGTAGGAGTCGGATATAGCCATCCGCTATTGGCGAATGAAACCATATCCGTGGCGGCCAACCCGACACATCAGGTCTGGACCTGGGATGGCTAGTATGGCACGATCTCGGGATTCTTTCCTTCCAATGCATCTACCAATTAGTTGCCTAATTAAGCCTTAGGTTATACTCAGAGTTCACATGTCGTGGTCACATGTTCACTCCTCTAAATGTCGTACATTGTACGAGTAGCCCAATAAAGAATCCGTACTGGCTCATGGAGTCATGCGTAGATACCCTCTTCTTGGTGTAATACAGCACATAACACATACCACGTCATTGCTACTGACCATTACTTATATAAAAGCTGGACTCTTGGTGGTACTGGCAGGTATCATGTAGGAACACTTAGCGCATAGGATAGCACCTCGGTGCTCACGTAGATTGTACCTTGGTACACACATAGGGATATCCATCCATTACATAGGTATTCAGCTCAGAAATAAGGACTAAGACACAAGGAAACAGGCAGTTGAGACTCATGCGGCCAAGAACCAACAAGCATATGCGGCTCAAAATGGACAGGCACATGCGGCTCAAAATTAATAAGGTCATGCAGCCAGACTATCTGCGGCCCAGACTCATGCGGCTGAGCAAAGAGCTCATGCGGCTAGGGGAGGACCAAGTTCCTGCGGCCGAGTGATGGAGGCTTATGCGGCTGAAGGAAGGAACGGGCACATGCGACCCGCGTGGGAAAAGTGCATGCGACTCAGAATAGACCAAGTTCATGCGGTCGAGTGAACTTATGCGGCTGAAGGAGCAGAAGTCCATGCGGTTAATAAATATGCGGCTGCGAAAGGCTCCTGCGGCTGCAACTAGCTTATGTGGCTGAAAAGTTTATGCGGCTGGAAGAGCTTATGTGGCTATAAAAGCTTATGCGGCTGGAAATGCCATGCAGCACAAAAGGCTCCTGCGGCTACAAAAGCTTATGCGGCCGGAGTGCCATGCGGTTAGAAAGCTTATTCGGCTCAAATGCTCATACGGCTACCGTTTGCTTATGCGGCTGAGGGGACTGTTCATCATCCCTGCCAGAGCCAGCATAGGCGAACCTCGGAGAAACCCAATTATTGTTTCGACCATAACTTCCTCCAAACAAGTCAAAATCTAACTTTCCAAAGGTCAAAACTGTGTAGAATCAAATTTCCTACAACATAGGACCATTGGTTTTTGAAAATAGCCAAGTATGATAGATCAAAACCATGAAAACTCATGAAACCCTAGATTTTTTTAGGAACTTAGATCTACACAAATCTAGCCATCAAAATCAAAAGCTTCAAGAACTAAACTTGTAGAGAATGGAGAGAAGAAAAAAATAGGCAAATAATATCAAAGAAAAACCAAGAATGTAAAATGCACAAAATCTCCTCTTTTGAGCAAGTTGTACTTGCCTATGGGTGGTGGTGGTTGAGGAAAATAAATGGAGGAGTGAATGAGGAGAGAGAGAGTGAGGAAGAGGATATTAAATAGGGGTTGGATTGGTTTAAGAAAACCATAATCCTTAATCACTCCACTAATGACAATGCTAAAAGCTACATGCCACCATTAATAAATATACGGAATTATACACATGCTAAATACAGATACCGATAAATCACAAGACGCATGAATACGAAAAGATAACACGTATAACGAGAAAATAACAGTGATAACGAAAAAGTAACAATAACATGAATCAGATGAAGTATGTGATCAACTAAGACAGAAAAGTAACACTAATATAAGAAATGCACATAAATACTCTAAAGTTCGTCAATGTGTACTTTCCTGAAATTTCATCAAATGCTGAGCTGCGATCCCCCGTAGCTTAGCCCAAGCCTATAATATTCCAAAAATCCTTAATAGATTGCTATAAAATATTTCTATATAATTAGGTATCTTTTTATGAAAATATTATGACTCTTTATTTCTATTAGTTATTTTTAGCTTCAATTTACCATTTAGGTACTATTATATATACTTACAAACATATGTTTTTATTTATTTTATTATATTCCTTATTATGTACATAGTGGAATTAGGATGGGACATGGTGCAATTTCTTATTGGAACTAAACTAATAAATATAAAAAGAGGGGTTATAATTAAAATAATAATAATTCCTTTAACAACTTTCTTCTCTGTACCGAGAAGGAAAGAGACAGTTTTTCATTAAGAACCTTAATGGTTCTACTATTCCATGATATATTTTATTAACTAGATTATATAATAACGTTTTATTAAGAGAGGTTTTGGCCTCGTTTGGTTCGCGGAATGGAAGGGAAAGGAAATCAATTCCTTGTAATTTCCTTTCCTTTGGGAAACTTTAATTCCTATTGATTTTCCTTTCCGATGTTTGGCAATGCCAAGGAATTTGAAAAGGAAAGTGAATACTTCAATGTGGAAAAGTGATTCCTTCCTTGGATGGATGGAATCACTTTCCCCCCTAATTTTTCTTCCATTGGGAATCACTTTCCTTTCCTCCTCAATTCCTTGGGCGCCCAAACATAGGAAAGTAATCACTTTCCTTTCCCAACCGGAAGATTCCGCCAACCAAACGAGGCCTCGAATCCCTTTGAGAGTGTCGATGTGAGCCCATGGTATGAATGGTACAGTGGCTGGGTCCAGTTTTATATTGTAACATAAACCTTTCTTTCTAACACGTGAACACTTTTGTATGGCCATTTATATGGCCATTGTACTTATGATATGTGAACTAATGTAGCTCCTTTCTACCAGATTTTTTTTTTTTTTTACTGAATCATATATAGGTATAGAGGTGGCCTAAGATAGGAAATACTTCTTCTTCCTGTTCTTTCTATAGATTCTTTTAAAGCAGTAGCGGGGATAGGAAAACTTGGATAACTGAGGCAGGTTCTTACCTAGGTAATTGGAGACTCCACTCGGAAACAGGTCGATGCTAAAGTATGGGTCGACGCATCTCTCCTGACAACTGGCACGGAGATTCCAGCATTGAAGTCGCAGTCTTTGCAAGCACGAGGTTGCGGAAAACTACGAGTGTTGGCATATCGACTTCTGTTGCATGTCGCACGAGAAGGGAGTCGGTTCTTCCCAATGGTGGCGGATCCACTTGGGTGGCACTGGGGTGTGTGTGCTCTAAAACAAATTTTGGAGTCGTCTCCGAACTCTTTTATGTCCCAGTAAATTATTATCCTGGATCCGCTAGTGCTTCCCATTGAGAGTGTCAACAGGCGACGACTGCAGCGGATGACGGGCGGTAGGTGCCTGGCATATGACGACAAGGCGCGCGCGAGTTCATGCAGCAGTTGGCCGGCACGAGGTTGTGACAAGTTGATCGGTATGGTAGGGTTACCACATGCGCGTGCGTCGGTCGGTCATGGAATGAGCATTGACAAGGGGCTATGCGGAAGAAGTCTCCGCGATGCACGGCCAGGGGTCTTGCGTGCGCCGGCAAACGCGGAGATCTTCGCACGAATTCAGTTCGCGAGGTCTGGCTCTGTCTTAGAGACGTAGAAGGAGGAAACCAAGTGTGGCCTTTGGCAAGGAAGATGGAGGTCTGGGTTGCTAGCCGGGTTCGTAGGAAAGAAGATGGGAAGAAGCGCTGAGAGGAGGAGGAGGAGTCTAGGGTCTTTTGTATTTATATACTAGTGGATAACCCGTGCCATAATGGCACGGACACGAACCCGGCCTTCTCGACATAGGCATGCATGCACCGGGTCAGCGCCAGGGAGTTTCGGACGGAGACGCGGCCTCCGAACCCGGCCTTCTCGACGTAGGCGTGCAGGCACCGGGCCAGCGCCAGGGACCCGAGCCCGGCGGAGGCGGACACGGCAAAGACCACGGTGGCGGCGTTCGGGGCGGCGTGGGGCCTCATGGAGGCGAAGACGCACAGGACTGTCGCGGGGCGTCTGAGGACGGCGAGGCCCGAGACGGCGGCGGTCCAGGAGACGACGTCCCTGTGCGGCATTTCGTCGAACACCCGCAGGACGTGGTCGGCGGAGCCGCGTCGGGAGTAGGCGGTGAGCAGGACGGTCTGCACGAAGGGGTCGGACCGGAATCCGAGGAGGAGGGCGTGTGCGTGGAGCAACTTGGTGGGGGCGGCAGCGGTGGTGGTGTTAAGCAAGGAAGAGAATGTGTGGGAGTCGGGAGGGACGCGGCGGCGGAGCATTTGGGAGTAGATAGAGAGTGAGTCGGCGGAGATGGCGATGGCGGTTCGAAGGAGAAGGGGTTGGGGTTGGTCATGGCGGAGAAGAGGGAGGCGGCGAAGGAAGGGTCGGCGTCGGCGGCACGGTGGAAGAGGCTGCTTGCGATGAAGGGGTTGCGGAAGAGGCCGGCGACGACGGCGTGGACGAGGATGGAGCGGAGGCAGCGGAGGGAGAGACGGTGCAAGAGGAGCTGGAGGCGGGGGTGCCGTTGGAACAACCGGTTGCTCTACAGCCAACATAGGACCTCCTCCTCTCTTATAGAGAGAGGGACAATTTAGTCCTTTCATCATCGTTGAACCAAAGCACATGGGTCGGACCAAAAATTCATTGTGGTTTATATTATAGATGTGTGTGCATGGTTCAGTTGCTTATATACGTGGTTGCATTAATTTGGTGGCACTTTGGATACGAATCCTAGATTTGAACCTATCAAATTGAATATTGTCTTATCTCATATAAATATATGCATATTATTTTAAAGAAAGCAATAAACATAATAATAATAATAATTGAATAAATTTGTAGATATTTTCGTCACTGCCTTATAACTAAATATTATATTAAACAGATTAAGTAATATTTCATATCTATGATATCCTATATAGAATCAATTTACTTTCCCTCATAATATGGTTAATTATTTCCTATTTTATTTTAAGTTGAAATTGCTTACTATTCATCCAAATCACATACTTAAAAAAAAGGAATTTTAAATAAAATAATAATAAGAATATAAGAATAATAGAAATTTAGGTATGGGGTTTTACACTGTAAAACTCCTAATTTTTCTAATTTTTTTTAATTAAAAAAAAGACTTAAAAACTTAATTTTATGCAATTTATATTTTTTTTTTATTAGAAGTGACCTTAGCTATTGTTGAATTTTGGAACACAAGACTACCATGAATTTTGGCACGGAAGATGTAGCAGTGTGCCTTGACTAGTGTATTAGCCATGCCATGGGAGGCCTAGCCATAGTTTTGTCCAAACTAGGAAAAACAGGCCAAGTTGTGCATTAACTTATTTTAATTATTTTAATTAAATATTATTTTATATATTGATTTTTAGGTGATCCGGTTTGTCCAATTCAGTCCGAACTGGGCCCGAACCAAATTTAAACCCATGTAGGCATGGGATGGGACCAAGGTGGCCATGTAGACATATTTTATGTACGTAGAAATATTTCCAAAATTATTTTAGAAATTCATGTACAATTTCAAACTATTTAATTATTTGTGCAATTATTGGTATTTTATTATTAACATAATGTTCCCAATATTTGTACAAATTTTTGGGACCCAAATAAGGGTGTGCGGTATAAGCCCACCAAAACCCCCATTTGACTATTTAATATTTTATTATTGTTAATGTTATTTTTGTTATGATTAAATAATATTAATATTATTAATTGTTGCCTTCTATGGTAAATTGAATTTGTATATATGTATGTACATGTGTTTAAATACATTAATTATTTGAATAGATAATATTAAATTGTTATTTAAATTTGTGGAGATTTTATGGTACATTTAGATATATACATAATAGATATAGATATATATATAAATATATATATATAAAAGATTTACTTAAGAATAAGAAAGTAATAAAAATAAAAAAACATAAAGGGTGGTCGGCCCCACCCGACCACCCACACATACACATGCATGCAAAGAGCAGCAGTTGCATTGTGCGCCCATGAAGCTTGGCCGACCCTTAAAGCAAGTAGCAGCATGAGCCATGTAGAGGCCGAACCCCCTAACCCCATTACATATATATACACATATATTCATATATATTTAACTCTCAAAAGAAAAACCATAATTTCCTCCTCCTTCCTCATCTTTCCTCCTCCATCCTCCTCCCTCTCCTCGACGTGCGTGCCCAACCTCGCCAGAGCGACAGCAGTGCCGTCTCCCGGTCGTCACGACGACAACAACAACAACGGTTTTCCACTTTAAGGTATTCCACTTCCCCGATCGATATCTCCCTCATTTTAAATCCGTTTTTACATCCGTAAATTCGTGTAGAAAGCCCACATGACCCTCTTCAAAATCCCCTAGGTGGATTTTGACATGGCCATCCAACTTGCTCGAAAAATTGAGACGAAGTTGGAGAAAAACTACTTTTCTGAATATTAAAAACTGTTGCAAAACACCAACTTGTCGGCCAATTTTCGTTCTGTACAATAGGAATTTGTAGAAACTAATTAAAGAAAATCAAAGACAACATAATCGAGATTGTAATGCACCTTCTGGATTCACTTTTCATCTAGTGTGTAAAAAGTTACACGTTGTTAAAGTTTCACGAAAAATTGTAAATTTTGTTTTCAAAAAGTAGAAAAACACCCGATACGGCGTGCGCCCCGACAAACCGGGCGACGTGGTCGTGCACTATATACATCGAAAGGCGCGTATGGATGTTGTCAACGTGTGGGAACTGACGGAACCCGATTTTGTTACATGTGCGCGACGAAATCAGTGCGTATCCGTCGAGATACCCCGTATCGACCCTTTGCAAATTAAGTCACAACTTTGTGCACGCTCATCATATCGCGATAAAACTTGCGCCATTGGACTCAAAATATTTTTCTGGTCTGTGAGCCAAGTTTGGTCCGATTCTGAGACCGTTGATCGGGACGCTATTTTGGCGGGCCCACAATCCCACTCAACGGGTGATTTTGTGCACGGCCAACCGGAATCCAAAATTGGACATACCGTTGGGTTCGCCTCATCAAAATAAATTCATAGGCATGTAGTTTGACGACTTTAGAGACTGTAGATATTGGCACACATTTCGATGCAAAGCGGGTCCAACGGCGGACATCATTTTGACCTAAAATTACAATTTTGCCCCTGTTCCAAAATTTGACTTTTGGACAGGCGTTTTCTAGGCATATCTTTTATTTCAAACTCGTTCGTGATGTTTGTTTCAGCATTCGGAGCTTCTTGTGGATTTTGACTTTCGTGTTGACGATTCTGATTGTTGGATTTTGCTGCTTCTCGCACCACCCTCAGGCAAGATACCTTGCCTTATTTACTGTTATAATTATATGCACCTTTATTAATTTATTTACTGCATATTTATTATCTGTTCTTAGTTGGATCCATTACTTGCTATTTTTAGTTCACTTTATTTTGCTTTCAGTTATTTTTCCTTCTTGTTTTTTTTGCATATGGACCTAGTCTTAGCGAACTACCTTCTGTTAGTGACCTTGGAAGGGAGAAGACAGTTAAATGTATGGGCTACTCCAAATCCAACAACTGTATTAACTGCGTACTACGGTAGTCGAGTCGCGAGGGTCACTAGCCTCGAGCTATGTGGACTGATGGGTCACGTGGACGCTAGCCTCGAGTTATGCCGGCTGATAGTATTGGTACTTGACGTGTGCGTGTTGAGAGTTGTTACCTTGTCTTGGGGGAGTCAGCCTTCACCTGCCCATACATCGATATGTCTTCTAAATTGCCTACTAGAAAGGTTAGGAGACCTTAGCAAATTTCATGTTCCAATCAAGGCATAAAAAAATGTCACATCGCGGAGTAGTATGTTACCCCTTGTCCTTGTTTGGTTGTAGGGGTAGCCTACTGTTTCGATGATGGGATATTGAGCCGTGTTATGGTTTGGACACTTTTACTTTATCTTTATTTTATGGGGCATTTATATTCAGTTCATATGGCATGTTCTTCCTGTATCTTGTTACGTCCCTCTGAGGACCTGGTTATCTCTACAGGTGTGTGTGCTTCTGTGATATTGTAGGTGTTCTAGTCGAGGTCGCGATCTTCTCTATTCATTCGAAGATGACGTGTCTTGGGTCTTCTTTGCTACTCCCGCCAAATTATTTCCATTCCATGTATATTTTTCTTACTTGTTGGTAGTGGATTTGTCTCCGCCCAACGTATTGTACAAAGACTTATTACAGTTGATTATATGATATCTTTTATCCTTTATTTGTGGATGAGATTAGATTACTCTTGGTTTACTACATTTTACAGCTTATGCATTCATACGAGGTTTCCATATATTGGAGTATGCTTTGTATGTATGTAGCTGGCATGAATACATACATAGTCTTAAGTATTTTGGGACTGTGTCACGACCCGCGCCCCAGAGTTAGGGCACGAGGACGTAACAACGCCCAGCCTACGCCGCAGTGTCGGCGGTAGAATGCTGTCCTAGGTCTCAATGCATCTAACAGTATAAGACTAAACAGTTTATACTCCCCGAATGGGGGTGACATAGCAGATACAACTCAATCACATCTAAGGTAGAGCATGATAAGAATAGATAAAACATAAAATCCAAAATAAATACAGGAGATAGAAGTCTAAGTGTCTAAGATACATGAACCCAGAAATACATCTTCAAAACTCAAATAAAGGTACAGTAATCCACAAAGTAAATACAACTCCAGACAAAAAGAAATAACTACCTAAATAAACCCTACTGTGTCTCCTCTAGGCTAGCAGGCAACCTCCAAGCTATCTGTAAAATTTATCAACAGGTCCAGTCAGGACTGGAGCGAGTACAGTACATCTCAACAGATCATAGCAGGTTAGAAAACATATAACATGCAGTAAAGTAAGATACAGGTACTGAAAGAAAACAGTATGTAAACAGAGAGGTAACTGTAATAGAAATATCTACTATACATAGAGAACTAGCATGTGACTAGTGAGTCAGAGTACAATATGAACATGTAAATGGCCTGGGATGATTCTGATAAGACACTAAGGAATGATTCTGATAAGAAACTACTGGTGTATTATTCACATGTCCACATATACTCCCCCGTACCCCCAATCAATACACAAGGATCCAGCCAGGTTATGTTATGATGCTATGTAACAGACCCCGAAGGTAGTAGACCCCGAAGGTGGTAGACCCCGAAGGTGATAGACCCCGAAGGTGATACATAGTAGACCCATAAATGGGATAAGGATTCCAGGATGACTCTGTGATCATAAGAGTATATGTCACAAGTGATCGAAGAATCAACGAAGCAACGAAGCATAGTGATACGCCATGCAAGTGAAACGCACAAACATAGAGTACCCGATGCTCCCTAAGGATAACATCTCAAGAAGGGATCCATATAGTACCAATCCGTGTGACCAACGTGACAGTACAAGTAAAGTAATCTACTGCAGGAAATAATTCTAAGCAGGATATGAAATGAACAGAGAATGTACTCGCCTCGATAACCTGAACAGCTGATAAGTATAGAGGGGTCCCACTGAAGCCACAGAGTCCTATTTAAAGCAACACAGGTTACAAGGTGTTCAAGTTGTAATAAATGAATCCACAACAATCTATTTTATTCTAGGTTCTTCTAAGTCAAACAACTCTAGGTCGACTCCGGTCAATAATCTAGTCAAACTAGGTCAAGTGTTGACTTACAGTTGACTCTGGGTCAACTGGTCAACTTAGGTCAATCAGGGTCAATTCTAGTCTAAAATAAAGTGTACTTCGTTATTTGTACGTCGAAACTTACGGCACGCAAATCGAGATAAGAAGATTATCGGTAAGGTTGATAATCTTATTATAGTGATCCACGTGTCCAACATGTCAATTTCAGCGATGTGAGATCACTGGAATTGGCTGATCTCAGTTTCGTTGTACTAATCCCGAAATACGAACATTATATGAATTAATTATTAATTAATTAGAAAAATGCTAAACTCAGAGAAACTATCAACAAACATTGTCGGACGATGAAATAAACATCGCCAACGTGTCCAGAATGGTTAATTTAGCTAGGATAGCCTACCCGTCGGTCCAATTTGGACACAAGGGCAAAAAGGTAATTTTGGGCCAAAACGGTGTCCGTGTCGGAGCCGTTTTGCACCGAAAAACGTGCAAGAAAACAAGCCAATAAAATATAACAAATTATATGTCCACGAAACCAAAATGTCGATACGAACCCAACGGTATCTCCAGAATTGGATTCCGTTGACCCGATCTCAATTTGGCCCGTTGACCAGAACTTGGAATTCCGGTTTGCACGAAAATACGTGCCAGAGTCAAAGTCCTCAAAACTCAGCAAACTACCTGTCAACGAGTCCAGAATGATGATACGAACTCAATGGTATCTCCGGAATTGGATTCCGATGAGCCGAACTCAAAATGGCCCGTTGACCCGGATATTGGTATCCGACTTGCACCGAAATGCGTGCCAGACCCAATGTCCACCAAAACCTAGCAAATTATATGTCAACGAGTCCAGAATGACGATACGAACTCAACGGTATCTCCGGAATTGGATTTCGATGAGCCAGCGTCAAAAAGTCCCGTTGACCCAGAATGTGGGACCCGCTTTGCACCGAAAAACGTGCCCGGGCCCACGTTCTCCAAATCTAACAAATTTTATATGAAAACATGCCAGAACGACGCCACAAGTCTAATGGTGGTGTCAGAAATGAAATCTGGAGTCCCGTGTTCAAAAATGGAATTTTACAAGTTGGAAATTACGAATTCGGACGGCCAACTTTGGCGTCGAATTCAACCAATCAAACAAGCTCACAATGAAACGAAACTGAAGGGGTAGTAAGAGGGTTATACCAGCTTCGCACCGGAACTGGTAGCACGCCAAACGGAGCTGCGGTGGAGGAGATACAAGCTGACGAAGTTGGCCCCACGAAACTGTCCAAATTTAATACAATTTAAACGGTCAACTTGGTGGCCGGTTTTGATGTATCAAATGATAAAATTAACGGACGAAAATTGACAGGGATGAAGGTGGATATACCGAGATTGCGACGGAGCGAAGAAATCGCCGATCCAACGGTCGGATCTCCGGGAAAATGCGCACGAAGTCGCTGCGATGGGGCGCAATTTCAGCGTCGTTTCCGAGCTCGTCACGACGGGAACCCGTGCCAAACGCACGGATCGCCTCCGATACGCGTCGGGGAGAGAAGCAACGGCCACGGGGCCTTCTCCGGGGGTGCGCCCGGCCACGCGGGGGTCGGCCACGCCGACCACGGCGACGGTGGCGCCGGCGGTGGCGCCTGCACGCGCGCGGAGTTGCGCGGCTGTGCAGCTGCTGCACTGTGCGCCGCTGCTGTGCAGCTCTGTGCGGCTGCGCGGCCGTCCTGGCCCGGCGGAGGCGCCGTGGGGATGCACGGCGAACGTGCGGCGGGGTGGTCGACTGGGCTAAGATGTTGGTGGTGGTGATGATGTTTAGATGGTGGCTCGGGTTAATGGTGAAGATGATGATATGGAAGAGGAGGAGGAGAAGGAGGAGCTGTGGGTGGAGGCCATGGCCAGCGGCGAGGCCACGCCGGAGGGGAGGTCGGCCTGGGGAAGTTGTGGAGGTCGGGTGTGTGTTGTAGTTGCTGATGGTGTTGGTGTTGTTGTAGTTGAGTATAGGAATAGAAATAAAAAAAGGAAGGAGAGAGAGAAAGAGGTGTTATTAATTATGAGAGAGGGAGAGAAGGAAAAAGTGTATTCCTCTCAAAGTTAGGGCCGGCAGCATGCTGCTATGGATGTGAGGGGAAAATCAAGGGTTGGGATCAATTGAAGGGAATCAAGGGCTATGAATTAATTAGGGGAAAATTGGTCATTCCTATAGGATTTAATTCAACAGAAAATTCCGATAAATATAGAAAAATAGGTAGAAAGAATAATTAATATTTTTGGGCAAGAAAATACGAGGGTGTCCCGATAGAGAATAACATGGAGCTGGACTGGGATCGGTGGAGCCGGATTGGGTCAAAACTGGACATCGTGCAAAAAATAGAATTATAATTAGACGTTGATGATCATGTGCAAATAAGTAGCACATGGAGATTCCAATAAATGGGACACAAGTGGCGGACGGATAGTAGGCTCAAAGTGGGCCATGTCCATAGTTGGGGCTGACAAGTTTTGGTCGACAGGGGACCCACAAATCAGGTTGGAAAATGAATGTGACGCCGTGGCGTGAAATAAAATCGGGTCACGTGTCGAAAAAGTTGTGCGAATCAAATGGAGCTCAAAATGACGTATCTGAGGGGGACACAAAGGTCATGGGTGACGAGCGTCTCGAGTAGATCATCAATGAGGAGTTGGTTTCAAGAAAATGACTGGTCTAGCGCTCCCAATTTAAATGTCATGGTAACGCGCTGAAAATGATCAAGGAAAAAAGTGGGAAAATCAATTACTGATCGAACGGTCTAATTTGACCCGAAGTTCAGCGAAGAAAAAGGGGCACAAGGGAACAAGTTTGGGTGGGACACCATATACCGTCATGAAGGTAATCGTGTCCACTCCAAAACTCGTGAAGAAGATTTTCAGAGTTGAACATCCCTGATACTCCAAATATCAATGGCATGAAAAGTACACTAACAGATAAATAAATAGAATGAAATATTTAATGTAACCAAACAATCAGAAAATAAATAAAATGAAAAAAAATCAACCCGAATTTCAGGGTGCTAACATCCTACCCTCCTTATAAAAATTTCGTCCTCGAAATTAAAATGTCCCTACTCCCTCTAGGTCAAACCCCCACAATCAAAGTCCCAGAACTTAAACAAATCATACCATCAAATAAAAGAACGGCATACATGGTCATGGCATACGGTGGTAGTGAAAGTCTCATCTAGGTATACTAGTCATGCTAACCGAATTGGTCATAGGGTATCAAAACACACAAGCAATCCAGAGTGCTAAACTTAGAAAAGATACAAAAATAACAATCATCAAAACTGTAAGACAGCCTACCATCCTATGTGAAAACTGGTACTTATCATAAAAATAAAGAAAAGTAACTACCAATTATCTTTAAAGGGTTCAGAAAAAAATCAAAATCAAAGTTAAGAATGAAAGTCACTTGCACGAAAAATCCAATCACAATATATATTAAAAATATTTATTCTCGATACGATCTAAGTTGATCAAATTGGGAAAATCAAAATTTAGGCAATGTGGAGGACAGGTTCAACAAAGTCTGAGAACGAGCATACAAGGATAGAGATTCGGGTCACAATCAAAATTAAGTACAACCAAGATATAATTATGATAAGAAAAGATAATCGAAGTCGATTTGGTCGTGATTAAGGAAACTATGATTCAATAATATTGAAAACACTTTGGGGAAAAACAAGGGAAGATTTCATAAGGAGTCAAGTTAATCATCTCTCTCTAATACCATCAAGTCTGTCATTTGCTAAATCATATTTTCTCACAAATCCCAATATAAAATCAACCTTCATATGA
Organism: Iris pallida; assembly: GCA_029216955.1. Taxonomy (NCBI): domain Eukaryota; kingdom Viridiplantae; phylum Streptophyta; class Magnoliopsida; order Asparagales; family Iridaceae; genus Iris; species Iris pallida. The sequence goes on from JANAVB010004800.1 coordinate 20,221,529, forward strand.
CTACCCTCGAAATTATATAACCTTCAATCATCTAAATCTATACCACAATCACCATAGGCAAAATTCCAAACTTCCAAAACATTTCCCACGAAGCATACCCCTCTTAATTAGGTATCAACACTTACCCATTTAATCAAGTTTCCAAATTCTTTCACCTCGTTCTAAATTAGATCTGAAACCTCCAAATCCAGTTTATGGAATCCTCGTACTTGTTTAAATCAAGCCTCGTATTTATTCAACCATAATACCACCATGTCATACAAAATTTATTCTCGTTTTATAAATCAACCTTCATATTTCCTTCATGTTTATCTTTAAATATTATCCTTTTTAAATTCTACAATTTCTCCTAATCATCAAAATAATTTCTATAACGTAAAATCCTTGCGTTCTCTTTGTCTCTAGTCACCCTCTCAAAATATCTGGTTCAACTTCGCATAATCATAGAAAACAATCAAATTCTCATTTCCATCTCTAAATTTCACATAGACTTGTAATAGTTCCCAAGAATCAATAACCAAGATTTCTAGTTCTCAAAGTAGGTTGACCTCTGATATCCTCATTAGTTTTGAAATACATCCATGAATTACTCATAACCAAATTTTCTGCAATTATTTCTAAATTGATAACGTTTATCACTCAATTCCATTCTAAACCTTTACCACATTTCTATCTCAAAATTTTTTTTGACATCCAACATTTTGATTCCTACAAAATTATCACATAATAACCAATTACGTCATTTCCATACTAGATGGTTTACGTCACTTTCTCAACTTTTCTCAAGCAAAATGGTATGAAGGTTCAAGAGTTTTCAAGGTATAGCTGACAGAATTATATACGAGACAGGAAATTGATGTAATCATGATAGTTGTATAAGACAAGGAATGATGGAAATAAAATATTGGCAGGAGAAGAAATGGTAATAAAATCTGTGCTGCTTATCTGTTTTAAAAGAGAAAATTATTTTAAAATCCAGAGTTAAAATATCAAATTTAAGATAAAGTCTAGCAAAATTTTCGATTCATTGTATTATGAAAAACTCATAGCAAGAAATTTCACAAGGTTTATAAAACCAACTAAACTTACTCCTGAGTTAAATAATAGGAAACTAGACAAACAAACAAATAATAATTCTTTTTTTTTGAATGACTGAAACAAAGTAGAGAAAACATGTTTGAAAACATTTAAGGTACAATCTGATAATCATATGCGTCTATCCAAATCATGGTACTCTAAATCCTCGTCATACTAGTAAGCAAGGCTACGATAATCACAGAGTCCTCGACTTGGGCACATACCTCTAGGATCATGGTATTTAACATTTTCGCGATGCCGCTAGCTTGGCTGCGAAAACCTTAAATTCCCACACCCGAGAAATATATCCAAGTCAACTATATGTCCTCACCATGCTGGCAAATATGACTGTAGAAGACTAGATTCCAAATCTTAGATGACCTAGCCCATATAATTTCATCTTGACAAAAATTAAATTTAAATCAACAACGATTACTAAAAAAAAAAAAAATCAAATTTATCAACGAATCATCAAGATTCAAAAATGAACAAAAATCCTTCAAATCACATAACTACAAACTCGGATGCTATAGCTAACATCAAGATTCAAAATTCAACAATCTTCATCAAAACCAGTAAATACTAACTCAATTTCAATAATAATCCCTAAAAATCAAATTCAATAACAGAAAGTAAAGATAATCAAATCAAGGAAAAGAGTTTTCAAATCGAAATTAAATAAGATTCTCCAGGGTCGTCTCGGGAATCTCTCAAGGGTTCCTATCTGTGATTGAGTACCTTCAAAATATATCCTAATCCTACTGCAGGCTGTAGTGGTACTCTAGTTCGAATACCACTACACTTTAGTCTAGACCTGCATGGGCCACCACTAAAAACGTGTCACGACCCGCGCCCCAGAGTTAGGGCACGAGGACGTAACAACGCCCAGCCTACGCCGCAGTGTCGGCGGTAGAACGCTGTCCTAGGTCTCAATGCATCTAACAGTATAAGACTAAACAGTTTATACTCCCCGAATGGGGGTGACATAGCAGATACAACTCAATCACATCTAAGGTAGAGCATGATAAGAATAGATAAAACATAAAATCCAAAATAAATACAGGAGATAGAAGTCTAAGTGTCTAAGATACATGAACCCAGAAATACATCTTCAAAACTCAAATAAAGGTACAGTAATCCACAAAGTAAATACAACTCCAGACAAAAAGAAATAACTACCTAAACAAACCCTACTGTGTCTCCTCTAGGCTAGCAGGCAACCTCCAAGCTATCTGTAAAATTTATCAACAGGTCCAGTCAGGACTGGAGCGAGTACAGTACATCTCAACAGATCATAGCAGGTTAGAAAACATATAACATGCAGTAAAGTAAGATACAGGTACTGAAAGAAAACAGTATGTAAACAGAGAGGTAACTGTAATAGAAATATCTACTATACATAGAGAACTAGCATGTGACTAGTGAGTCAGAGTACAATATGAACATGTAAATGGCCTGGGATGATTCTGATAAGACACTAAGGAATGATTCTGATAAGAAACTACTGGTGTATTATTCACATGTCCACATATACTCCCCCGTACCCCCAATCAATACACAAGGATCCAGCCAGGTTATGTTATGATGCTATGTAACAGACCCCGAAGGTGGTAGACCCCGAAGGTGGTAGACCCCGAAGGTGATAGACCCCGAAGGTGATACATAGTAGACCCATAAATGGGATAAGGATTCCAGGATGACTCTGTGATCATAAGAGTATATGTCACAAGTGATCGAAGAATCAACGAAGCAACGAAGCATAGTGATACGCCATGCAAGTGAAACGCACAAACATAGAGTACCCGATGCTCCCTAAGGATAACATCTCAAGAAGGGATCCATATAGTACCAATCCGTGTGACCAACGTGACAGTACAAGTAAAGTAATCTACTGCAGGAAATAATTCTAAGCAGGATATGAAATGAACAGAGAATGTACTCGCCTCGATAACCTGAACAGCTGATAAGTATAGAGGGGTCCCACTGAAGCCACAGAGTCCTATTTAAAGCAACACAGGTTACAAGGTGTTCAAGTTGTAATAAATGAATCCACAACAATCTATTTTATTCTAGGTTCTTCTAAGTCAAACAACTCTAGGTCGACTCCGGTCAATAATCTAGTCAAACTAGGTCAAGTGTTGACTTACAGTTGACTCTGGGTCAACTGGTCAACTTAGGTCAATCAGGGTCAATTCTAGTCTAAAATAAAGTGTACTTCGTTATTTGTACGTCGAAACTTACGGCACGCAAATCGAGATAAGAAGATTATCGGTAAGGTTGATAATCTTATTATAGTGATCCACGTGTCCAACATGTCAATTTCAGCGATGTGAGATCACTGGAATTGGCTGATCTCAGTTTCGTTGTACTAATCCCGAAATACGAACATTATATGAATTAATTATTAATTAATTAGAAAAATGCTAAACTCAGAGAAACTATCAACAAACATTGTCGGACGATGAAATAAACATCGCCAACGTGTCCAGAATGGTCAATTTAGCTAGGATAGCCTACCCGTCGGTCCAATTTGGACACAAGGGCAAAAAGGTAATTTCGGGCCAAAACGGTGTCCGTGTCGGAGCCGTTTTGCACCGAAAAACGTGCAAGAAAACAAGCCAATAAAATATAACAAATTATATGTCCACGAAACCAAAATGTCGATACGAACCCAACGGTATCTCCAGAATTGGATTCCGTTGACCCGATCTCAATTTGGCCCGTTGACCAGAACTTGAAATTCCGGTTTGCACGAAAATGCGTGCCGGAGTCAAAGTCCTCAAAACTCAGCAAACTACCTGTCAACGAGTCCAGAATGATGATACGAACTCAATGGTATCTCCGGAATTGGATTTCGATGAGCCGAACTCAAAATGGCCCGTTGACCCGGATATTGGTATCCGACTTGCACCGAAATGCGTGCCAGACCCAATGTCCACCAAAACCTAGCAAATTATATGTCAACGAGTCCAGAATGACGATACGAACTCAACGGTATCTCCGGAATTGGATTCCGATGAGCCAGCGTCAAAAAGTCCCGTTGACCCAGAATGTGGGACCCGCTTTGCACCGAAAAACGTGCCCGGGCCCACGTTCTCCAAATCTAACAAATTTTATATGAAAACATGCCAGAACGACGCCACAAGTCTAATGGTGGTGTCAGAAATGAAATCTGGAGTCCCGTGTTCAAAAATGGAATTTTACAAGTTGGAAATTACGAATTTGGACGGCCAACTTTGGCGTCGAATTCAACCAATCAAACAAGCTCACAATGAAACGAAACTGAAGGGGTAGTAAGAGGGTTATACCAGCTTCGCACCGGAACTAGTAGCACGCCAAACGGAGCTGCGGTGGAGGAGATACAAGCTGACGAAGTTGGCCCCACGAAACTGTCCAAATTTAATATAATTTAAACGGTCAACTTGGTGGCCGGTTTTGATGTATCAAACGATAAAATTAACGGACGAAAATTGACAGGGATGAAGGTGGATATACCGAGATTGCGACGGAGCGAAGAAATCGCCGATCCAACGGTCGGATCTCCGGGAAAACGCGTACGAAGTCGCTGCGACGGGGCGCAATTTCAGCGTCGTTTCCGAGCTCGTCACGACGGGAACCCGTGCCAAACGCACGGATCGCCTCCGATACGCGTCGGGGAGAGAAGCAACGGCCACGGGGCCTTCTCCGGGGGTGCGCCCGGCCACGCGGGGGTCGGCCACGCCGACCATGGCGACGGTGGCGCCGGCGGTGGCGCCTGCACGCGCGCGGAGTTGCGCGGCTGTGCAGCTGCTGCACTGTGCGCCGCTGCTGTGCAGCTCTGTGCGGCTGCGCGGCCGTCCTGGCCCGGCGGAGGCGCCGTGGGGATGCACGGCGAACGTGCGGCGGGGTGGTCGACTGGGCTAAGATGTTGGTGGTGGTGATGATGTTTAGATGGTGGCTCGGGTTAATGGTGAAGATGATGATATGGAAGAGGAGGAGGAGAAGGAGGAGCTGTGGGTGGAGGCCATGGCCAGCGGCGAGGCCACGCCGGAGGGGAGGTCGGCCTGGGGAAGTTGTGGAAGTCGGGTGTGTGTTGTAGTTGCTGATGGTGTTGGTGTTGTTGTAGTTGAGTATAGGAATAGAAATAAAAAAGGAAGGAGAGAGAGAAAGAGGTGTTATTAATTATGAGAGAGGGAGAGAAGGAAAAAGTGTATTCCTCTCAAAGTTAGGGCCGGCAGCATGCTGCTATGGATGTGAGGGGAAAATCAAGGGTTGGGATCAATTGAAGGGAATCAAGGGCTATGAATTAATTAGGGGAAAATTGGTCATTCCTATAGGATTTAATTCAACAGAAAATTCCGATAAATATAGAAAAATAGGTAGAAAGAATAATTAATATTTTTGGGCAAGAAAATACAAGGGTGTCCCGATAGAGAATAACATGGAGCTGGACTGGGCTCGGTGGAGCCGGATTGGGTCAAAACTGGACATCGTGCAAAAAATAGAATTATAATTAGACTTTGATGATCATGTGCAAATAAGTAGCACATGGGGATTCCAATAAATGGGACACAAGTGGCGGACGGATAGTAGGCTCAAAGTGGGCCATGTCCATAGTTGGGGCTGACAAGTTTTGGTCGACAGGGGACCCACAAATCAGGTTGGAAAATGAATGTGACGCCGTGGCGTGAAATAAAATCGGGTCACGTGTCGGAAAAGTTGTGCGAATCAAATGGAGCTCAAAATGACGTATCTGAGGGGGACACAAAGGTCATGGGTGACGAGCGTCTCGAGTAGATCATCAATGAGGAGTTGGTTTCAAAAAAATGACTGGTCTAGCGCTCCCAATTTAAATGTCATGGTAACGCGCTGAAAATGATCAAGGAAAAAAGTGGGAAAATCAATTACTGATCGAACCGTCTAATTTGACCCGAAGTTCAGCGAAGAAAAAGGGGCACAAGGGAACAAGTTTGGGTGGGACACCATATACCGTCATGAAGGTAATCGTGTCCACTCCAAAACTCGTGAAGAAGATTTTCAGAGTTGAACATCCCTGATACTCCAAATATCAATGGCATGAAAAAGTACACTAACAGATAAATAAATAGAATAAAATATTTAATGTAACCAAACAATCAGAAAATAAATAAAATGAAAAAAAATCAACCCGAATTTCAGGGTGCTAACAGACTGGGACGTTACATATTTTTGTGGTGGCCTATGCAGGTCGAGTTTATCACTTCGGTTACGTTACTGTACCGAAGTGAGCCTGCAACATAGGATTAGAATCTAGGAATCTCATCCATACAGCTTGACTACTTCCATTGGCTTCAAATTCCGAACTCTCGTTCGACTTCCTTGAATTGCATCTTGCTTGATTCCTTTCTACCGTTGATTCCTATTTTCGTGCTTAGAGTCAACTAGGAAGATGACTACACTAGTATATGCTCATAGGTCAAACACATAGCTAAAATGGTCATATTGGCAATTGGAATACATCTAAGACACTAATTGAGTTAAAAAGTTTTTTTTAAAAGTGTGATTTAATGATTAGTAATTTGTAAAGTAGGATACTACCAAGGAAAGTTTTAATCTTGAGATTTCTAGATAGTAAAGTCCATAGGATTGATACTACAGGAAGAAAAAAAAATATAGCTAGAATCTTTATACCCTTGATTTAAGAAATTGATTAGCTTTTTAAGATTTGACATTTATGATTTATTGGATTATAGTTATACACCTTTGAACAGTTATAAATTGGGTTTGAAAATGATCTTAGATTTCAAATGTGGTTGTAGAAATTATTTAAATTTGCGTCGTACAACTTGCGATTTTCGTGTTTAGCAAATTTTGGAATTTTAAGTGGAAGTAATGATGATAAATTTTGGTTTAAAATATTTGAAAGCTATGAAAACAATTTTTGAAATTTTTATTATTTTAAATTGTGTCCTATGATTGAGGATTTATAAATCTATTTAGATTTTGGGTTCTTTTAAAAAATAAAAAAAATTGAATTTGGATATCAAATTTCGTAAAATTATTTTTTATTGTATGACTGATAAGATTGTTTGAAATTTTAGTTTAATGTTGGATTATTGATATCACAAATTTTTGAAATAAAATATAAATGTTTTAATGATGTGATAAGGTTGTTTTGATTGATCAAATAAAGTTACCATTTAAAAGTTGTGATTATGTTGGAATAACTTAGTATGAATAGAAGTTATAATTGATGAGTGCATTAAAATATTGAGCTAAAATTTTGAGATTGCTTGTATGTGCTAGAAATTTTTATCTGGGGAGCTATTAATTTTGTAGAGTTTTAAAGTTATGATTGGTTATGGATATTTTATATATAGGTTCATGATTTATGAACTCTTGAGTTTGAAAGTTGAATTGAAAATGTAAAATTTTGAAAAAGTCAGTAGTAACATGATAAAAATTTGCTTTGAGATTTATGCAAGTGATTTTAATTTATTTATTTTTTTTATGATAAGTTTGAACGGCTTGGAGTGAATACAAATTTTGGTGGTTTATTTTTGAAAGTTTATTTTTGGAACTTTTGGAGGAAACTCGAGCTGAAATTTTAATGGTATGCCACCAAGATAGCCCTAATAAGTTAGAAGTATTCCATCCAAAATGCCATGTCACTCATGACTATGATAGTAGTATGTACACAAGTATTGTTAGTCATCTACCAAACTATGCGACTATATCCCAATCTTGACTTACTCGACCTTCCTTCAATTCTAGATCTTTTAATTGCGACCTTCTAACCCATTTGTAATTTGAATAATGAGTTAATGGTTCCTTAACTGTATTCATTTAAGAGGCTATCTTCTCTCTAGTATTGTGTTCCTAAATTATTTTTACTGGATTCTTTAATTAATTTTATTTCATGCTTTAACTTAATTTTCTTTAATTTTTGTGCATTAATTATCGCCTCCTGAACTCCCACTTTCTATTTTTGATCTTCTGGCGTCCCCTACCGTAACTTGTATATTTGGAGTACAACACTAAACTTTTCCTCCCAACAAATTTCATATGTAAGACCTAGACAAGCCCACCTTCAAGTAGATATATCATGACCTACTAGAACACGTCTCCTTGTATACTATTTTTATGATATGACCTTCTGATCAAAATGGCTAAACTATAATCTTTACCATGATACCGATATATTTTTCGACCACGGATAGGGATTCAACCTCGACTCAATTCTTTCGATCCGATATGTGATTTTGTTCTACTTAATTCCTTAAATGCTTAAAATTATGCTTTATCTTGATTGCTTGACCCATTGTCCCATCACACTACTAGTTTAACTTTTGTAAGTTTGGTAGAATACCTCACGGCCCAACAAAGCCTTTGTCCTTGTGACATGTGTTGATAAGTTTGCTCAGACTATAATTTTAGAGGACCCTAACTTAGCTAGTCAACCAAGCCAACTGCACAGGCCCAAACTTCGGGCAAAAATTAGATTTTAAAAGATCCTGGACTATTTAATTTCCTTCATCAGTACTTCCCTTGCTCATATTTTGACTATCTTATGCTGCTAATATAGCTTCAGTTTTGCAAGCTTATTTCTTTACCAAGCTTGATCATGACATATTTTATTGGGTGCATCCACTAACATATTGTCTAATCAGAGCCGGTGCATGATGGTCTGATCAACCTATTGCACTTTGGTTCGCTTTTCACATATTGTTCTACGTGGATGGAGACATAGTAAACTTGTCCTAGAGTCTCATCTGCGACAGCATTGACAACCCTCGTTTGAATTATTTCCGTCGCCTATGAACCACGTATTCGTACTCAATAGCATCGTCCTTGAACTCTCTATTGCTTTTTACTTTACTTATATTAGAAAGACCAGACACTGTACATGATAGATAGATGCAAGATATCACCTTTAGTTTTCCTATCCGTTATTTCAATACGAATTTAGATAGCCACCGACCAACTCATGTGGCTATATCCTCGCCTTTAACTACTCTTCATATTCCTCAACCCCATCTACCTTATTAATCCTAAATTTCGAGGAAGAAATTCTTGTAAGTTGGGTAGGATGTAAAACCCCTAATTTTTCTAAAAAAAATTTATTTAAAAAAAAGACTTAAAAACTTATTTTTATGCAATTTATTTTTTTATTATTATTAGAAGTGACCTTAGCCATTGTTGAATTTGGGAACACAAGACTACCATAAATTTTGGCACGGAAGATGTAGCAGTGTGTCTTGAATAGTGTATTAGCCATGCCATGGGAGGCCTAGCTATAGTTTTGTCCAAACTAGAAAAAATAGGCCAAGTTGTGCATTAACTTATTTTAACTATTTTAATTAAATATTATTTTTATATATTGATTTTTAGGTGATCAGGTTTGTCCAATTCAGTCCGAACTGGATCCGAACCAAATTTAAGCCCATGTAGGCATGGGATGGGACCAAGGCCATATAGACATATTTTATGTACATAGAATATTTCCTAAATTATTTTAGAAATTCATGTACAATTTCAAATTATTTAATTATTTGTGCAATTATTGGTATTTTATTATTAAAATAATGTTCCCAATATTTGTACAAATTTTTTGGACCCAAATAAGGGTGTGCGGTATAAGCCCACCAAAAACCCCATTTGACTATTTAATATTTTATTATTATTAATGTTATTTTTGTTATGATTAAATAATATTAATATTATTAACTGTTGCCTTCTATGGTAAATTGAATTTGTATATATGTATGTAAATGTGTTTAAATACATTAATTATTTGAATAAATAATATTAAATTGTTATTTAAATTTGTGGTGATTTTATGGTACATTTAGATATATACATAATAGATATAGATATATATAAATATATATATAAAAGATTTACTTAAGAATAAGAAAGTAATAAAAAAAAACATAAAGGGTGGTCGGCCCCACCCGACCACCCACACATACACATGCATGCAAAGAGCAGCAGTTGCATTGTGCGCCCATGAAGCTTGGCCGACCCTTAAAGCAAGTAGCAACATGAGCCATGTAGAGGCCGAACCCCCTAACCCCATTACATATATACACATATATTCATATATATTTAACTCTCAAAAGAAAAACCCTAATTTCCTCCTCTTTCCTCCTCCATCCTCCTCCCTCTCCTCGGCATGCTTGCCCAACCTCGCCAGAGCGACAGCAGTGCCGTCTCCCGGTCGTTACGACGACAACAACAACAATAGTTTTCTACTTTAAGATATTCCACTTCCCTGATCGATATCTCCCTCATTTTAAATCCGTTTTTAGATCCGTAAATTTATGTAAAAAGCCCACAAGACCCTCTTCAAGATCCCCCGGGTGGATTTTGACATGGCAATCCAACTTGCTCAAAAAATCGAGACAAAGTAGGAGAAAAACCACTTTTCTGAATATTAAAAACTGTTGTAAAACACCAACTTGTCGGCCAATTTTCGTTCTGTACAATATGACTTTGTATAAAATAATTAAAGAAAATCAAAGACAACATAACCGAGATTGTAACGCACCTTCTGGATTCACTTTTCATCTAGTGTGCAAAAAGTTACGCGTTGTTAAAGTTTCACAAAAAATTATAAATTATATTTTCAAAAAGTAGAAAAACACCCGATACGGCATGCGCCCCGACAAACCGGGCGACGTGGTCGCGCACTATACGCATCGAAAGGCGCGTATGGATGTTGTCGACGTGTGGGAACTGACAGAACCCGATTTTGTTACATGTGCGCGACGAAATCAGTGCGTATCCGTCGAGATACCCCGTATCGACCCTTTGCAAATTAAGTCACAACTTTGTGCACGCTCATCATATCGCGATGAAACTTGCGCCATTGGATTCGAAATATTTTTCTGGTCCTGTGAGCAAAGTTTGGTCCGATTCTGAGACCATTGATCAGGACGCTATTTTGGCGGGCCCACAATCCCACTCAACGGGTGATTTTGTGCACGGCCCACCGGAATCCAAAATTGGACATACTGTTGGGTTCATCTCATCAAAATAAATTTGTAGACATATAGTTTGACGACTTTAGAGATCGTAGATATTGGCACGTATTTCGGTACAAAGCGGGTCCAACGACGGACATCGTTTTGACCCGAAATTATAATTTTGCTCCTGTTCCAGAATTTGACTTTTGGACAGGCGTTTCCTAGGCATATCTTTTATTCCAAACTCGTTCGTGATTTTTGTTTCAGCATCCGGAGCTTCTTGTGGATTTTGACTTTCGTGTTGACGATTCTGATTGTTGGATTTTGCTGCTTCTCGTACCACCCTCAGGCAAGATACCTTGCCTTATTTACTGTTATAATTATATGCACCTTTATTTATTTATTTACTGCATATTTATTATCTATTCTTAGTTGGATCCATTACTTGCTATTTTTAGTTTACTATATTTTGCTTTCAGTTATTTTTCCTTCTTGTTTTTTTTGCATATGGACCTAGTCTTAGCGAACTACCTTCTGTTAGTGACCTTGGAAGGGAGAAGACAGTTAAATGTATGGGCTACTCCAAAACCAACAAAGGTAGTAACTGCGTACTACGGTAGTCGAGTCGCGAGGGTCACTAGCCTCGAGCTATGTGGACTGATGGGTCACGTGGGCCGCTAGCCTCGAGTTATGCCGGCTGATAGTATTGGTACTTGACGTGTGCGTGTTGAGAGTTGTGCATGTTCAGAGTTGTTACCTTGTCTTGGGGGATTCAGCCTTCACCTGCCCATACATCGATATGTCTTCTAAATTGCCTACTAGAAAGGTTAGGAGACCTTAGCAAATTTCATGTTCCAATCATGGCATAGAAAAATGTCACATCGCAGAGTAGTATTTTATCCCTTGTCCTTGTTTGGTTGTAGGGGTAGCCTACTGTTTCGATGATGGGATATTGAGCCGTGTTATGGTTTGGACACTTTTACTTTATCTTTACTTTATGGTGCATTTATATTCAGTTCATATGGCATATTCTTCATGTATCTTGTTACGTCCCTCTGAGGACATGGTTATCTCTCCAGGTGTGTGTACTTCTGTGATATTGCAGGTGTTCTAGTCGAGGTCGCGATCTTCTCTATTCATTCAAAGATGACGTGTCTTGGGTCTTCTTTGCTACTCCCGCCAAATTATTTACATTCCATGTATATTTTTCTTACTTGTTGGTAGTGTATTTGTCTCCGTCCAACGTATTGTACAAAGACTTATAACAGTTGATTATATGATATCTTTTATCCTTCATTTGTGGATGAGATTAGATTACTCTTGGTTTACTGCATTTTACAGCTTATGTATTCATACGAGGTTTTTATATATTGGAGTATGCTTCGTATGTAAGAAGCTGGCATGAATACGTACCTAGTCCTAAGTATTTTGGGACTGGGGCGTTACATACACACCCCCTTAGTTCTACCATAGATTTGTTTCTAGCAGGTTCTACATTGAGAAGTTCTGCGACGAACTACTTTTAGCAAGGTTATGCAGCGAGAACTTTTGCAACAAACTATTCCTAGCAAGGTTATTCGACATATGCTTCTGGCAGACATACTTCTACTGCATATACTACCATGTTCAGCGGCAATAAGTTCTACAACGAACTGCTTCTAACAAGTTTTGTTATGAGAAATTTTATATCGAACTACTTCTAGCAAACTTGATCATAAAGGATGATTTTGTCACTCCCCGATCTCAGAGGATCGAAAACTAGCCACTAGACGTGATGCCATACAAGACTAGATTGCACTTGTATAAGACAAAACTATTACAGTTTGTCACGACCCACACCCAGTGTAAGGGCACGAAAAGTAACGAACGCCCAGCCTACGCCGCAGTGTCGACGGTAGAACGCTGTCCTGAGTCACCATATCTAACACAGTCTAAATAAGCTATGAATAGAGAGTAAAATAATACGTAACTCAATCACAATACTAAGATAGAATAGAAGAAGAATCCCAAGAGAGTCACAATAAAAGTCTAGGTGTAAACTACCAGAATAAATCTCAAGTACAACTCATAAAGTCTCAAACAAAAAATACAAGTAAAGTACTAAGTCTCAGCTAGACTATGGGCAAGTCCTCAGCGACTGTGGGATCCTCCTGTGGGTCCACGTCGATAGTGTCATCTAAGCCAATGCCATAATAAGTAGGACAGTACTCCTCATCATCACCTGTAAAATTTTCAACATGTCCAGTCAGGACGGAACGAGCACATATCTTTCACAACAGTTCATATCAGGAATGGACATATAAAGCAAGCTATAGAAAACTATACATGAATCGCTGTAAGGAGAAATCAACAAGAGAGAAAATATAAGCTGAGACATAATATGATAAATAGAGAGATGTAACCTTCTACGTGAATCAGAGCATGAATTGGTTATGTAAACAGCTTGGATTGCACATGGATACAGCTATGGAATGCACATGGATACCTACTGGGGATAATGATCACACAACCAACTACACTCTCCCTGCCCCCAACCAATACACAAGGATTAAAGCATGTTATGTTATTGCACATGGATAAAAACTACTGTATACATGGAACTCATATGGTCATGAGTGTACATGAATAACATATGAGTGCACATGAATAAATATGAATACATGGAGTACATGATGACCATGATAAAGTACATGAACATGACATACTCGATGTATCCGAGGGGATAACATCGCATGAAAAGATCCAGAGGGTACTAATCCGTGTGAACATCGTGTCAGCATCAAGTATACTAGTCTATAACAAGAGTACATATCCAAAGAAGTATGAAAAGATCAGAGAATGTACTCGTCTGGAAATCTGAACTGCTGATGATGAAAAGTGACTGGACTGGAGTAATAAGATCCTATTTAAAACAACCACATGTCATAATACAGTCTAAACATCATAAGGAAAACCTTCAATGTAAATTCTACATGATTTGGGTCAATCTAAGTCAAAGTCAACCTTGGGTCAACTTTGGTCAACCAGACTAGTCAAACTAGGTCAAAATTAGGTCAACTAGCCTATAGGTCAAATTTTAGGTCAATCCTAGATCACTAACCTATTTGTCAAGTTTTGGTCAATACTAGATGTAATGTTGCTTTTGGGGTTAAGGTTGAGGTTACCCTAGGTTCCAAGTCATGAACCTAATCATATCCCTATATATATATATATATATATATATATATATATATATGTATACTATTGGCTTACCTTACATAACTTAATTGCCTAAAGTAAGTATTACCTATCTCAATCTCAATACCTTCAATATCCCTTAACTCCAATTAACCACACACTCTCAAGCATTAGCACTCAATACATGCACTAGGCCAAAGCCTTGCTACTGCAGCTGCCTATTATTGCAGCAACTGCTGCTATGCAGCATGCTATGCTGCTGCAGTTGCAGGCCTAACTGCAATGCTACTGCAGTTAGCCTACTCCCCAATCCTTCATCACAAAACACACATACATATATACATCTCAAAACCAATTTCTACTTTAACTACAACAAACAATTTTTAACTACCAACTAAACTGAACTTGGCCTTTACCTAATATCAAATTTCGATCTCAGATTCTAATCTACTGATTTCCTGTTATTCACCTTAACCCAACTGGGATCAACTAACAATAGATCAACAATTTAGATAGAAATCATTAGCTAACTCTCTACTCAACAAGTCCCAACAAAATCAAATCGAAGTAGCCTGAACTTCTCCAACATATGTATACATATAACCCAAACTCGAACACAACCCTCTCTACCATGCAACTAGTAGGTATCTCCTAGATAGGGTTATATAGGATCTACAGGTTGATTTACACAGGCTTCACATTCGAAAATATGATGGAATCATAACAATTACTGAAACAGGAAATATTTGAACTCAAAAACCCGATACTCAACCCAATATCTAACATGACCTAAAACCGTTCAAAAATCTAATGATATTCAAAACTAATGGTTGGTAAAGTATCTCGTGTATATAAACATGCAATCAGGTGCAGTTGTGTCCAAGGAACAGGAAACGAAGTGTCCAAGATACGCGAGTATCAGAACTGGAACCCAGTACTCGTGCACGCGTGTCACGCGACCTAGGGCTCGACACAGACCAAACTACGACACGTGGTCACTCTTACATGTAGCCCACATGTAGGGCTACTATCCCATGTGTCTGTACTGGCCACACGACGCGTGTCCAAGTCGCACGATACGCGTATCCGACGCTAAAACTGGGCGCGCGCGACAGTGCAAAACCTGTGCCATGTCGATTTCTCTCTCGACTCTCCATGAAACCCAACCAAACTTATTGGGCATCATGATAGACATTGCCCCTACCCATAACCCAAAAATCACGTGTCGAGTCGCTGTGTCCAGCGAGAACGGACACAGCAGCAGCAGGGCATCGAGACGCAGTCTCGTGCTGCGTGTCCAACCCGATTTTAGGACACGAGACGACACAGAAACCCAACATAAAATATATATATGCAATCTACATCTAAAGGCCTACAGGATCATGTAATTAGTTTACCTAAACAACAATATTGAATTCTAAGTGGCAATTCGTCGAACACGTGCCGTAAGGGACCGACACGGCTCGATACCTCCATCAAACGGAGTCAAAATCTCACCAAATTACATGGGTGGGTCGAGGGTACCTAGATGCATGCTACCATGAAGAAAAATTAGGAAAAACTATAGTGTTTAGGTGTTTACCTATTGAGAGTTGAAATATCAATGAAACTGACTCCTCGAACAATGAGACGACCATTTTTCACTAAAAAAATGCCTCCAACTCCTTGCTAGCAATGATCCAGCAAGTTCTCCTTCTTCCCACGATCACAACGCACTTCGTTTGAGGTGAAACGGAGGTTGGATGAGAAAGTTAGGGTTTTGGAGAGCTGGAAACTAGGGTTTTGTAAAAAAGGGGTATTAAAACCAATACAAATGTTTATATAGGGGGATTTCCTGATTTGGCCGGCCAGGCTATTCCTTCTAGGGTTAGGGTTGGTTCATGGGCCCCTCTTCTCTGTCTAAGTTAAGTTTAAGCCCACTAACAAAAAGGCTTAAAAGGCCAATTAATTAAATAGCCTAAAAAGGGTCAATTGGCTTTCTAAATTGGACCAAAGACTAATATAAATTTCTAATTAGCTAATGATCATCATATGTCATGGTTAGTCTCTAATATGGATTATCTAAGGTTAAACCAACTGCTAAAACAAACACAAGCCCAAAGTATCTAGAAAATCATAAAATGACTAAAATGACTAAAAATGACTTAAATACCCTTATTTCCAAAAAGTGGGTGCTACACAGTTCCTGGTATTTCTCAGAAAACAACGACAGCGTAGCAAAACCAAGCAGATAAATTGAAGTCACAACAAGATATAAAAAAATGTATCTCTTTATTGATAATTATAATAGATTACAAGACTTGCAACTGAATACAGAGTTTACAACAGATTACAATACTCTTGAATAGTCAACTAAATATATACTTGCCATTTAGGCATTACAACCGAACATGCCAACTTTGCTTACAATCTCATTGGTTCATCTAAGTTACACTGTTCCATACATTATGTCCCGTATAGCAGAAGACATCGTCTTGCAAGAAGTGCTTATGTACACCCATCCGATTCATCAATGCCAAGCACAGATCAAATAATTTCTCCCATGTACGAGCACCTGAAATATTACCCACAACGTATAAATACTACAATTGCGAATTTCTACTTCTTTTGAAACCTTGGTACTAAGTTTTGAGTTATGAATTTATTTCCTAGTTTTGAAACTTTATTTTTGAAAATAATATTACAGTTTTGAAAATTTATGAAATTATTTCATATTTGAATATTATTATAGTAATTCTATTTCAGAATTATTCATTAATTATTATTTCATATTGAATATTATTATAGTAATTCTATTTCAAAATTATTCATTAATTATTATTGAGGCCTACCAAGCCTTGGGCCTAGATTGCGGGGCTAATAGCTTTGGCTATGGTATTTCTATCTATTGGTTAGCTTAACTATTTGGTTAGTTAATAATTACTAAATGGTTGTGATTACTTATTAATTAGTAATTAGTTAGCAATTAGTTTGAGTTAGTTAGGTTAGTTGGATTAGTTAGCTTATTCCACTATAAGGCCTAGATCAATTACAAATTATACTTGGTGCCACTTGGCTTGTAGATCACTCCACACTCTTTTATTCTACCTATTTAAATATTGGGACTCCCAATATTTTTATTACATAATATTCTATTCCTACACTTTCTCTCCTGCCACTCTCTCTAGCCCCTGTTCGACTTCATCTTCGATGACTCCGCCGTCGTGCTCCGACGACTCCATCACCACCACCCCTGTACACCGTCACCATCCCTCATCGACCTCCACTTCCGATGACACCACTGCCGCCCAACAAGGCTACGATCGCGTCTCCAGATCAGTCGTTGCTACTCCTGCGATCCAATTCCCAGAACCTCCACCGCCGATCACCATATCACCACCACCAACGACCCGATCTCCCCAACCACTGCATCTACCAGTGCGTGCACCGCCAGTCGCCGAGTTTTCCTTGAACTCAGGTTTGTCTCCAATAGATTGGAGTCCTCGCAGCCTCGACACTGCAGTGTCTGCGCCAAGCCAGAAAAATAGTCAATCACCATCGAGCAGCTCGTCGCCATCACTCCTCTTTTTTTGAGATGAGTGTTCTCGTGAGCCGCACCGTCTTCGACTGTCGAGCTCGCTCCTTGAGCTCCGAGCTGCTGCGAACTTCGAAGGACGTCGAGCGCCACTGTTCGACCCCGGTCGTCGGCTCTCTCGACGACCAACAGAACTCGATCTATCGTCAGCACACCTTCCTACCGTCTCTCTGGGTAGATCCGACTACACCACATGACCGGATCCGAGCCTATGCTCCTCCTTCCTCCCAGCAGCTTCCCTCTCCTAGATCTGCCACTTCCATCTCGATCTCCCGGTGTAACTCCCTAAACCTATTTTCGTATATTTTTGAAATTATTGAAATTTTTTCTAAAAAGAATTTCTTTTTTGCTTTTAGTAAAACTTTTATCTTAAAATTGGTTAATTAAATTGATCTCGATCTTTGGTTAAACTTATTCTCTAAAGTCTTGATTTTCTTTTTAATGATTAGTAATTTTTTTTATTTGTTAGATGCAATATGTGAATAAATATTCTAATAGTAGATTAATTAGCTAAGTTATGGATTGAACTACTCTAAATGTATTTGTTAATAATTTGCCTAAAATGATTTTTTATATTTCAAAACACATATATGTATTAAATATTATTAAATCTTTATTTTGTTAAATCTTTCATCAAATAGTTTGTTAGTAATATAGTTTTAATTTTTCCTTAGTTATTATACCTGATAGTGTTAATTACTATTACTAATTAATTCGTAGTTATACTTTTAATAATTAGGGTTATCATGATGAGTAATTGAGTGTATTTTAAACTAAGTTTAAATCATTATTTTGTTTATTGATTAATTGGGTTTCTAATTAGGCCTACCGAAACTCAGGGCTCTGGTCTGTGGACCTTGACCTACTAAATTTTTAGAGAGAAATTGTTATGATTTTATTGTTTAGTTATAATTATTTCTTAGCTGTTAGTAATTAATTTGGCAGTTAGTTAATCAGTTATAGATTAGCTAGTTTGTTACAAATTAATTATGCAGTTACAAGTTAGTTACTCATCAATCCCAATTGCCCTCAGATCTGTTTAATATTACCAAGGGTGCCACTCAGCTGCTTGGAAAACACTCTAATTTTCTATTATAAATATTAAACAATTATTATTATTATATTATTTTTTGACACTAGTCACTGACACCCTTTCCAACACATCACTTTGTTCACTGTTCTACACTGCTGCTCCTGGCCGATCCCTGGTCGTCAGTCGTTGCTGTCTCGCCGGAGATGACGAACCGCCTAGTCATCACCGAGAGGCTGCATCACCGCCCCACGATCGCCAGTCACCATCGCCAAAGCATTTCGCCTCTCGCCGTCTCGCAAAGGAGTTGCGAGCTTCGTCGAGATCGAGAACCTTTACAGCAGCACCTCGCGTGAGAAGACTCGACGGCGCTTTCCACCATCCAGATCCATAACCGCATCATCGAAGTCCCGCCGGTCGACCTCTGCTCCACCGGAGCCATTCCGCTTGATCCCAGCCACAGCGAATGTCGACTTCGATCCACCGTCTCTTCATCCCTACCATGCCTAGCCGCTGGGTTCCCATAGCCGCAGCTCTTCGTGTCACCTCGGCGTCCCCGACTCGGACCTGGAGCTCCGGTCGCGTCTCGTAGCCGGATCCTGTCCGCTCCTCTGTGCCTTCCTTTAGAGTTTGAGCCGCTGGAGACGAGGTCTCGCTGCCATCAGATCGGAGCCTTCTCGACGTTTCTTCCAAGCCGACGTCGCCATAAGCATCTCCACTCGTCGAATTGCCACCAGATTTGGTCGTTTCCGTTGAGGAGCGTTGATCTTCACCGTTCATCGCAACCAATCTCCACCTCCACTCTGTTGCAGCCGGTCGCCCTTGATCTCCAACTAGTTCCATTCAGAGTCGCCACGCTTGGAGCCGATGTAAGCCTCCCATTTTCATATGTTCCCTCTTGTTCTTCTCCTTTTCACTTTCTCCTATATTTTATATTACTGAGTTTTGGAGAGTCGATTGGGGAGTGAAGTGAGGAGTAGGAATGGAAGGAAGAGAGTGGAGAAGATGATGTGAGAGTGGGGGGTTTGTGAACGGCTGTTAAGTGAGAGAGAGACTTTGTGAGGAGTTGGAGGGTTTGTTGTTGTGAGCTTGCGGTTTGGTAAGTATTGGGATGGTAAGAATTAATGAAAAAATAATAGCTTAGGTTGGGATTCTTTATGGCTGGAGTAATATTATGAATGTTGTGAGAGAGAGTACTTTTTAGAGTGTGCTCTCTTTTCCTGTGTGTGTCAGCTTTGACCCTTCAAGAATCGAAGAGTCACCTGTGTTCCTTCAGAAATTGAAGAATCTTTACTTGACCCTTCATTATTCAGAGTTAAGTTTGGGTTAATATTTAAATGGTGTAGCTCAGTGAAGGGGAAAAATTATATGGAGGAGAGAGGAGAGTTTAAGTGAGGGATTAGTTTTATTGGACCAGGTCGGCTGAGAGGGAACCTATAGGCTGAGTGTAGGCTCCAAGCCCACGACATAATACTTAAAAAGTTAGATAGTTCCTGTAAACCGAAATCAGAGCCCATTAAGTTGGGTTCAAATAAAGTTTTATCTGTTGGTGTTGGGCTCTGTTTTAGGCTGCAGAAAATAATTAGATTAGAGTATAGGATTGGAATGATTTGGCTGAGCCCATGGTCTAGGTTAGAGTTGTGATTCTGGGTTAGTTTTATTATTGTCACCATTATTATTGTAGTTGTTAAATGCTAATTAAATTAACATTTAATATTTCTTGCTATAGTAAATAAATTAATAAAGATTTGCAAATATATATGTACATACCAATACTGCTTTATCTAGACAAAAGCCTTAGTTAGCATTATATTCCAAATAAATATTCTAAATCTTTACTTTGATAATTAGAATATTTATTAATTTAGTGTAGTCTCTCAATGTCATATGGTATTGCTAAGTTATATAGCCTATTTTGCTATAAAAAAATCTGTTAAACTATTTTTCTAATAATTATTAATAGAAGATGATTAGTTATATATATATATATATATATATATATATATATATATATATATATATATATATATATATATATATATATATAGCTTATTAGTAATATTGGATAGTTAGCTAGATTAGCTATATTGAGCTAAATGTCATTATTTTATAACCTAACAAACTTGTACAACCAGGTGGACTTTCACACTTATGCTATACTATTCTCGGACTTCCAAAGCAAGGCAAGTACACCGACCGAGCTTTTACTTTGTGATTTTGTCTTATATTCATGTGCCATATTTTTATATCGGACACGAGATACACACGATTGCCTTGTACCTTGTTCATTGTATTGTAAGTCATTGTTATCACGGGATTGGAGAAAATATTGACTAGTGTGTGACCACACCCAACCTAGGTATTGTGAATAGCCTAATCGTACACCTCACGTACGATTAATCCTAACCTTGTAGAATTGTGAATTATGGATTGTGAATTGTGGTCCCCAACCGGGTCACACATTAGGTTAATATTTCAAAGGTCACACTTGCATTGACTGTCGTGTTTATTGTCTTATGCATATTGATTATCGTGTTCATAGTTTCATTCTTGTATTTCAGTTTCGCATTCCACTTCTGGTACCATAGTTTTATCTTCAGTTCTCGTACTCTGGTTTTATCTTGTATTTTGTATTTCAGACTATATTATATATTATTTCTTGTCGGGATTGTACTTTGCTCTCTTCCTGACAGGATACGTTGCAGGTGAGCTTGAGGCCATTGAGCATTGAGGACATCATTGAGTGCAGGATTTAGTTCATTGCTTGTATTTTATTTTCTTGAGATTATATTTTGAGATTCATTATTATATTTTATTTTACCGGATTTGTCTCCGGATAACATTGTATAAATTGATTGATGGATTATGGTGATCCTTCTGGAAATGTTTTATAGATGCTGTGGATGTTTACATATCATTGTGACTTGGAGTTTTCCTTAGTATTGTACAGCTTACTTCGTCGTGTCCATCGACGAAGGTTGGGCGTGTCCGACACGTACCCGATTATTCGGGAGCGGGTCGTGACACCCGGCGTCGATCGACCCCGGTGAGCTCCTCCTTACCACTCCTCTCCCCCCTCCTTTCTTTTTGGCTGTGAATGTTTTCTCTCTCCAAAGAGAAAAGACATCAGAGTTTTAAACCTATATTTTGGATTGGGTAGGGCAGCCAATTACATTGTTTATGCTTTCCTTGTGTTTTTGTTAATTTTGGCTAAACAATTGGGCTATGGGCTCTAAACTCATTTGTCTAGATTATTTGATTGCTGATTGATTAGTTGATTGGGCTTCAGCCCAGATCCTGATTTGAGCTGAGTTATTTTTACTAAAATTGCAGGCCAGTCTTAAGGCCCAGGTCCAAGGGCTTTAGGCGGGATTATATAAGATGTATATGTATATATATTACCACATTTTTAATAATAGCAAGTTTTTAGTATATTATGTCTATAAATTTTTTTTTATATATTATATTAGTTTATGCTTGGGATCTATAAAAGGGGATTATCTATATTTTACTTTCTCAAATATTAGTTTCAAATAGTATATTTACATATTTTGCTATAATGATCCTTTAGAAATAATCTTTAGATAATTAATGTATAAATTTATTTTAATGATACTTTGCCAATATATATGTGTGTGTGTGTGTGTGTGTGTGTGTGTGTGTGTGTGTGTGTGTGTGTGTGTGTGTATGTTAATAGTGATTTAGAGGTTAGTTAGCAATATTGGCTAGATTGTTATTCTAGAATTTAACCTATTCTTGCCCTATTCTAGGTGAACTTTGAGACATTGGATTTGCAAGGACAAAGGCAAGTACACTATAATTGAACTTTACTTTGTATTCTGCATTACATTGATCTCATATTGGACACGTTGTACATACGATTGATCATGTGCTTCTGGTTCTGGTATATATCATGTTATTGTTCTTTACTTGTACATTGGGGAGGGAAAATACTGCAGATATGTGACCAAACCCAACATAGGATTCATGTGAATAGCTTAGGTCTCACATCGTACACGTGGGACTTTAAGCCGTACCATTATTCATGTACCATGTGCTACCCCATCCGGTCACATATTCTAGTAGCTATTTCAAATCACTATTGCATGGTCGTGTTCTTTATGGATTTTGATCATTGTGATATTGTTCATCTTTGCAGGTTAGCCATGTATTATCGTTGCATTACAGTTTTACATTGTACATGTTCATTTCGTAGGATTGTACTTTGCTTCTTTCCTGACTGGATACGTTGTAGGTGTCGATGTATTCTACCTTATCATTATGGCTTACAGACAGAGATGATAGTTAGTTAGCAGGAAGGCTACGAGGAGATCAGTGATGGGTTAGGACATTAATGTACATGTTTACTTTCAAATTTGATGATATTGTACTAAAAGAACATGGTGTATGTAATATTATTCTAGCATGTGATTAGATGATGTGATGTAATTTCATGATATACTTTGAGTTATTAGATACTTAGTACAACTTACTATATTGAGTCTTCCAACGTAGGCCGGGCATGTCCGACTCATATTCGAATACTCGGAAGCGGATCATGACACAATACGGGTCAGTACGTCATCAATGTACTAGCAAGAGGTGCTGCCCCAACTCACCTAAGAAGACAACACTAAGTAATCATGTTGTAAAATATTATTAAAAGTGGTCTTTCTCGTTGCCTTAGGGTCAATTAGCAGTTCATATCCGACAGAAGTAAAGCATGCATTTATTCATAGCCAGCATAATGTAAAGTAATATGCTAGCACCCTTTGGTGATTTTTTACCCACGGTCATGTCGCCATCCATGTACATTATAATACTTACTTAGCATGCACAAGACATTGTTAGGAACAATATTATTTTATCATAATTACCACCATTAAGGTGATTCTTACCAATAGCCTACATCCTTCCATGTATTGAGTATTAACTTACTCTTCCTACATAAGACATCATTAGCACTGGACCTATCTATATAAAGGTCACTAGTGATACACCATCTTGGACTTTAAATAGTAAACGGCTAACTCCGAATGGGGTGCGAGTCTATGGGAGATTTCCGAATTACCATGCTACTACTTCAGTACCATGGGAGTTCGGTGTCCCTTTCAGTAGGCGGTAGAGAACCCCTACTGAAAGTCCCAAAAATTTTGATGTCAGTACGTCGACACCAATCCTTGTTCCCCCTAGGATGAATCGGGTTCGTGGCCTCGAAGTACCGTTCAAGGAACTACCTTGTGCACAAGTTGTCCATGATCATGCAAGTATATGCAACTTAGCTAATAAGAAACATAACATGCATGATAATAGCATCTCCCACACGTAAGCCGTAGTTCTCATTTCGTCTTGCCATCTTTCCTAATCCTGGGTCTTACTGTAATCAACATTCTATATCGACAATAGAATAATAGAATGTGATTACCCAAGCCCTTCCCCGCATCTTTGATACTATACATCTTTCAATCGGAACTCAATGTACCCACCACCCAATTCTTGAGACTTAGCATATGTGTTACCATACGTTCATTCGGACATAATTCAAGCATACTCGCTGCCCAGTTCTTTGGGTCTTATTATTTGTTTAACCATCTATTCATCGAGCTGAGGCACGATATACTCACTGCCCAAGTAGTTGGGACTTTTCCTTCACCTATCACATATTTTATTGCAATGCACGCAAGCATACAATTCATCATTGAGCAACAACAGTTTTCGGGTCATGTGATTATTATCTTTCATTATCTTTCCGACTTTCATGCAAGGTGTTATTCAGCAATTCAACGAGTAAACATAGCATACAACCCTTTTATTAAGCGTGAAGCTAAAAGATCTTCAAAGGGTTCAATACTACTCACATTATAAAACGATTTCTGCTACGATTGCATATCCTTCTGAGCGATCCTTTGCATATTCTCAAGTCAAACAAGGCTTCATCGAACCAACCAGCTATCATAAGGTATCTTGCGGGTCTGGACACTACAATATATACCACTCTAAAAAGTTTCATCCTCGAAACTTAAACCAAACTCATCCTCATAACTTCAATAGAATTTATGAAACTTCCTATGATCAACTTGGACTATTTAACATTTCTCTGCAACGTCTCGATTGATTTCAAGCAATGTACCATCTTTCTACAACACCCCAATTTGATCCCAAATAGTTTACCACCCAATGCTCGTGCAATTCCTTAGCACGTGAAAATATTTCTTCGTGACTTCATTTGAATTCAGCATACCACTTAGCTAGAATCATATACACATTTTAGTGTCCAAAATACATCCATTTCAACCAAGTCCAGTCATAGAGAAAACGAATGAGCTACAGGTATAACTTTAGTTCCAATGTTAGCAATTTCTCTTGAGCATCTCGTATAGCCACAATTCACTTATTCAATTCTCCAACCAACTAATAACACAATGAATGTTACCAATTCCAACTCGAATAATTTTCTACACAACCGATTTCAATTTTTTTAAAGTATTCTGACGTAGTCATATCAAATTTCCAACGAATCCAGAGTTTCCTTTCAAGTATATGGTCATTCATGCCACCGAAGTTGATAATCCCATAGCCACATTTCATTTCGATACCATGATTCTCATTGATCAACTCACGTACCCATTATTGTTCGCCTCCGTACACTTTATTTGCAATTCGTAAATTTTTTGATCATGATTCATCTTTCAAGTCGTACCATCATTCGATTCTAGTAAAATCTCTCGATGTACTTAAATCTTTTCTCGTATTGATCAAGCCAACGTATTATCATCTTGCATGTGCAACTCTCATTTCCAGTAGCATTAATTCTGAGGGTCATTTAAAATTGTATTTGTTTTCATCGATTTCAACTACATGTACTAGTCCATCCCGTGTTATACTTATTTTCAATTTCGATCTGATTGTCCATTAATAAAGTTATTCCGACTGTCTCAAGGCGACTACCATCAATTCTTGCAGCTTAATATGATTTAACCAATCAACCATTACAATCCCACCAGTTCTAATAAATTTGAATTAAGGCAACCAAGTTCCGAAGCCAACATGATCCCTCACTCCGTCCAACTTGTAACATAAATTTTCCAAATCTTTATTCCATTCCGAAGTTTACTTTCCGACATATCTCACTAATTCCGGCTATACCCACGCAACATCAATAGGCACATCCTACTGGCCTCCAACAGTCAACTTAGCGTTCAGTCAAGTCTTTACAGTCAGCTAATCTAAGCTAAACCAGACATTCAGCTAACTCATCTGAAATGGATAGCTATCAGGGACATACTTATCTCTTATCTTAGAGGTGTAAACCCCCATTGTGATTTTTTTATCTTGGTATTTATTTAATTAACATGAGATAGAGATTGGGAATGGTAGATAATTCTTTAAATCAATTTCTAGAAGTTTATAGAAAATACATATAGGTAATACAATTATATAAACCATAGCATTTTTGAAGGAGGGAGGACTAGCCTACAACCACATATATAAGAGGGGCTTCAATGCAAACTCACTAATTCAAATCTCTGCTCTATAACCGACCCTAGCCGAAGCAGAGCTTCGATTTAAACTCAGTTTTATATTTCCAAATCTCTGAGGGATTTGGCCACATCCATAAACTTGGATATATAAGGAGGGGAGATCGGCATAAATTCATCATCCTTCTCTCCATCGAACCCTAAAAATCATCCACTTGCCTCTCGAAGCCACCTGGGAGACTTTCGGCTAGAAGGAGGAGAGTAACCGAGCCAGGGACAGCCACATTTCTCTTCGAATCAACTCTGAATCCAGGAATCCATTAATAGGTAACATCCTAATCTTTTCCTTGCTAGTTTCAAGTTCAATACGAAATCTAGGACACCACATGTTTGTTGAAACACTTAGGAGGGAAGTCGAGTATCATATGTAGCATGGGGGACTCCAATACTATGGTGTACCTGGGAATATTGGCAGATGGCAACCATGGGTTCCATAGGCAGGCTTTAGACGGGTAGGACCAGTCCTGTGTAGAGGCAAGTGTTTTCCAGAGATAGGATATTAATGTGCAACATGGACCAGAGCTCTGTTCTCAGGTTCGTATGCCTATATACCTATTACAATAGGAAGAGAGCTTTTAAACATATTCATGCATAAATTTGGGTAACCATGTATTAGTTACATATGGAGGAGGTGTCTAACCATGTTTGATAACTTGTAGAACCCAAGGATGGTCGCTTGATCTTACTAACTGAAAATAGAAAATCAGTGAAGGGAGCAGGATATAATCTGTAGCAGTGGACCTTTGGCCAAATAGGAGTAAGTTAGGATCAGTTCCTAATACCACCCATGAGGTTCCATCTGACCACATAGGTATTATTCCCTGCAGTTAGAGGCAATGAAGAGTACAGGTCTGACATAATTAAGGAGAAGTATCAGTAGGTATTGGTTCAAATCTCTGTAGTGCTGTCATTACCATAATTGATGTATATGTATGTCATCCTTGATTTCTCAATTCCTGATATGTGGGTTCAATCCATGATTGTATATGTTAAGTCCAGACCTAGGAAAGGATAACCTATGAGTAGGTGAATGGGTGTCATGGGAACTGTGAAGATAACTATAGAAGGAATCCTCTACATATCTAAACATGTACATCATATATTGGGTTCAGTTAACAAAGAACAAGTTGTTAGTTAGGGTGTTTAGATGGAGAAGTATATAGGTAAAGGTCCGTGTCAATGGCAGTAGGCAAATGTACTGGGTAACAACAGGTAAAGCCTGGGTGTTCATGGATACCATCATGTGATCCATAGGATTCCAGGGAAGGCTATGACCTATCAGTAAATTCTGCATTTAGATGGATTTGGTAGCAGTCCATAAATGGGACTTGGTATCAGACTTTAATAGACTTGATACCCAGTTCATTTCATTCCTCATATATTCAAGTATACATTTCAGTCCCTGTTTACCTTTACACTTCAGTCCCAAATTAACACTGTCCCTTTAAAGTATAGCCCAGTAGGTTTTGTTCAGTCCTTGTAAACATTAAACCATTTGATTTTAGTTCTGTCCCCAGGGTATACATGTTCTGTCCTCATTCCTTTTGATGTCAGTCTCATATTTGAACTTTTGTTCAGTCCCTTGTCACTTGTGCCAGTCCAATTACCTATTGGTTTTAGTATTTGTTCAGTCTTAGCTTATACATCAGTCCATCTCTTCTCAGTCTATTAGATATTCAGTCCCCTGCATTCTTAATATACTGTCCATATTTGATGTTCAGTCCAGGAAATCTTGCTCAGTCCACATGAAGAAGTAGCAGTGGGACTAAATTGATATGGAGAAAAAGGGATTGGCAGCAGGCTAACCTAAGAAGGAAAATTGAGTGGCTTGGACTGGCCTTGAATGTGCACTTGTGCACAAGCAAGGGCCAGTTCTGCATACAGGTGATGTGAGGCAGGCCCTTGGTTGGCCTGCTGTCTTTGAGTCAGTGGCGAAAAGTATCACTGATGTATGAGGATTTTACTAATGTTTCAAGTAGAGGAATATGAGTATTAGTTGGATTTGGATTGAATAGAAGATAGGTTCAGTTGGTTGAGTTTAATAGAGATATATGAGTGTTGACAGTTAACTATACTGTGAGCACCCCAAATTTTGGGTTTTTTTTATTTTTTATTTTCTGACTGATTTTAATTTCAATAAATAAATTATTCTATTTATTATTTAATTGTGCTTTTCCGTGCCTTTGATATTTGGAGTGTCAGGGATGTTCAACTCTGGAAATCTTCTTCACGAGTTTTATAGTGGACAGGATTACCTTCATGATGGTATATAGTGTCCCACTCAAACTTGTTCTCTTGTACTCTTTTTGCTTCGCAGAACTTCGGGTCAAATTAGACCATTTGATCATTAATTATTTTTCCCACTCTTTTTCTTGATCATTATTAGCACGTTACCGTGACTTTTAATTTGGGAGCGCAAGACCAGTCAGTTTCTTGAAACCAACTTTTCATGTATGATCTACTCGAGACGCTCGTCACCCATGACCTTCGTGTCCCACTCAGACACGTTATTTTGTGCTCCATTTGCTTCGTACAACTTTCCTGACACGTGATCCAATTTTATTTCATCCCACGGTGTCACATTCATTTTCCAACTTGATTTGTGGGTACCCTGTCGACCAAAACCTATCAGCCCCAATTATGGATATGGCCCACATTGAGCCTACTACCCGTCCGACACTTGTGTCTTATTTATTGGAATCCTCGATTCCGTAGAATCGATAGTCGTCCCCCGGGCGTGATGCCGTGCAAGCCTAAGTTGCGCTCGCACAAGGCATAGTCATAAGGTTATCCGAAACACAACAACAAGAGAATGCGCAGAGTAAATTGAACACACATTATAGAGAAGAAAATTTAAACTTTATTGATAATGAACATCATTTTACAGACTCGATACAAAGGCGCCGCGTGGGCTTTTTACAAACTGACTCCATTACAAATGAACGTCGACGAGATAGCCATTCCATACATTTCATCCCTTGATTACAACCAGCATTACAAAACCACCTGGGATGACGGAAAGCTGCTCCATCTGTCTTCTTGGCCTTCGACAGCGGAGTCTTCAAAAGGTTGGATCCAAACTTCGACCGTAAGGACGAAGCTTCAAAACACACGAGCGTTGCCTTCCTTCACGTAGCACGCTCCTCCCGATCTATCACACCTGTAGAGAGCGAGGATCAGTACAATCAACATGTACTGGCGAGTGACTAATTAATTTCCAGGCTCTCATTTGGTTCAAGAATTTAGATAAAATCATACAACTTGCTTTTAGTGGTCTTTCTAGCCATCCTAGATATTTTCATAAGAAGTATTAAGTTATACCAAGATTTCCTCCGGCAGAGCGCGCCGTGCGACATAAAACTTACCATCACCTTCCCTGTTAGTTGATCACAATTTATATCAAGTGTTTGATATGGAGGTCACTAGCATTAACTAGCCATCTTGGACATAGCCTAGTAATACGGGACCCTTGCAACGCAAGTAGCGAGCTCCGATGCAAGTTTCCGTCTTACCGATTGCCTATTACCCAGCTCGGCTATAACCTGTTTCTTCCTAGGCCGAGTCGGTCCCGTGGCCCCGGGTTGCCGCTCGAAGAAACCATCGTCCTTGTCGACAAGTTGTCCATGACCATGATAGGTTAACATGGTGTATTTTAGGATACCGTTGAGGCTTGTTATGTAATCAATTCATTTACTTGGTCGTTTTGCAGGCCTAAAATAATTCTATCTCTTTTCAACACAATTCATTTCTTTTTCACTTCTGACATACAGGACTTGCATTCTGCAAGCGAATCATTCAATTTTAATATCATTACCCGAGTTCTCATTTTGAAATAGAGGGTCGAGACGAAGGAGGTCTGCCACTCACCTTGAGTTTTTACTTGAGACGAGAGACTGGTTGGCCGTGCTAGACGTTGCCTACACGATCACCTGAAATCGCACAAGCAACCGATTAGAACACTGTGTTATTCAAGGAAATTTGATATGAATGCGAAGTTCGAAACGTAAGCCATGAAAACCATCGAAAACATTCACGAAAACGCATTCAGAAAACAAAGCCAAAACCAACGCAAGCAGCGTGAAAAGCAGAGCAACGGGAGGTCTCTCCCGACTCAGCCGCAGAGTCAATCCTTGAGGCGCAGCTCGCTGAATATGGGACTTGGTTTCGAAGAAGCCATTCCATAACATGGAATGGATCTTAATTCAACCGTTCCCGTTCGATCGATTCGATCGATCCCGACCTATCGGTCCCGACCGAGTCGATAGCGACAGTGTTCCTTTCTCGCGCACCCCATGGACGGACAATGGGGCACGATGTAGGGACGGGGCACTACACCATAACCAACTAAAAATAAGTTTCGTCCTCGAAACTTAAGAACAAACCTACCTCTATGAAAATAATGAAGAAAACTTTTCTTTCATCTGACTCGAGTTCCCATGTCGACTCTTCTGCCGCATAGTTCCTCCAGAGTACGCGAACAAGAGGGATCACTCGACTTCGCATAAGCTTATCCTTGCGTTCTAAGATTTGAACTGGCTCTTCAACGTAGGATAAGTCGGACTTTAGCTCCAGCTGGCCAAAATCCACCACGTGGCTAGGGTCGTGCACATACTTCCGCAGCTGAGAGACGTGGAAGACATTGTGTACACCTTCGAGCGCCGGCGGTAGGGCAATTCTATAGGCTACTGTGGCGACCCGCTCGAGTATTTCGAACGGCCCAACAAATCTCAGACTCAGCTTTCTCTTCGCGCCGAACCGAGTAACTCCTCGCATAGGCGACACCTTCAGGAACACATGATCGCCCACTTGGAACTCAAGCGGTCTTCGATGGGTGTCGGCGTAGCTCTTTTGCCGACTCTGTGCAATCTTCAGGCTTTCCCGAATTAGCTTGACCTTTTCCACAGTCTGTTCCACCAGCTCCGGGCCGAGTATCTGTCGTTCCCCGACTTCATTCCAGCAAATGGGCGATCTGCACTTCCGGCCGTACAAAGCTTTATACGATGCCATTTGGATGCTGGATTGGTAGCTATTGTTGTACGCAAATTCTGCCAGCGGTAGGTGGACGTCCCAGCTTGATTTGAAGTCAATTACGCAGAGCCGTAGCATGTCTTCGAGAATCTGATTAACGCACTCCGTTTGGCCGTCGGTCTGAGGATGGTAAGCTGAGCTGAACTGCAACTTGGTACCCAGCGCTGACTGAAGGCTACTCCAGAATCGCGACATGAACCGTGAATCCCGATCAGAGACGATGGATACTGGAACTCCGTGCAGCCGTACTATCTCGTCAAGATAAATCTGCGCCAGGCGATCAATGCTCCAAGTAACTTTGATGGCGATAAAGTGCGCTGACTTGGTTAATCGATCGACATGACCCAGATGGCGTCATTCTCCCGTGGTGTCTTCGGCAGGCCAACAATAAAATCCATAGTGACGTGATCCCACTTCCACTGGGAATAGCGAGGTTCTGCATCTCCCGGCCCGGTCGCTGATGCTCAGCTTTCACTTGCTGACAGGCCATGCATTGTGACACGAAGAGCGCCACATCTCTTCATCCCGTGCCACCAGAAGGTCGTGCGGAGGTCCTTATACATCTTGGTACTGCCTGGATGTAAGGTATATTTTGCATAATGCGCCTCCGATATTATCTCCTTTCGCAGTTCTGAATTATCCGGAACACATAGTCGGCCATTCAATCTCAACACGCCGGTCTTGTCTTCCGCAAAGTCGGTCGCACTACCTGTCAAAATTTGCTCGCGCATTTTCTTCAGGAACGGATCATCCTTCTGAGCGGCCATGATCTTTTCCAGCAAACTCGGCTCTAACTGAAGCTGCGCCAACCGTATATCCCTGAATCGAACCCAGAGATCGATGCCCATTTTTTCTAGATCTTGTAATAGTCTGTGGTTGATGGACAGCGAGGCAAGATATTTTCGACTCAGAGCGTCCGCCACAACATTTTCCTTGCCCGGAGTGTAGTCGATCGTCAAGTCATAGTCTTTGATCAGTTCGAGCCAGCGCCTCTATCGCAAGTTCAATTCCTTCTGAGTGAAGAGATACTTGAGGCTTTTGTGGTCGGTATAGATCGCGCACGCCACACCATATAGATAGTGACGCCACAATTTCAACGCGAACACAATCGCCGCTAACTCCAAGTCGTGCGTAGGATCTTCTCGTGCGACTTTAACTGTCTGGAGGCGAAGGATATCAACTTGTTTTGCTGCATGAGCACATCCCAAGCCCTGGCCTGAAGCATCGCTGAATATCTGAAAACCCTCTGGCCCATCCGGAAGTGCGAATATAGGTGTCGAAATCAGTCGCTGCTTTAGCTCCTGGAATGAAGCTTCACAGTCATCCGACCACTCATACGCGACTCCCTTTTGAGTGAGGCGAGTCAGTGGCGATGCAATCTTCGCGAAGTCTTTCACGAAGCGTCGATAGTATCTCGTCAAACTAAGAAAGCTTCGAATCTCACTAGCAGACGCAGGCCGCTTCCAATCAGCAACAGCTTCCACTTTCTTCGGGTCGACTGCAATGCCTTCGAACGAAATGATGTGACCAAGAAAGGATACGCCGCTTAGCCAAAATTTGCACTTACTCTGCTTCGCGTACAACTCATGTTCTCGAAGTGTTTGGAGCACGGCCCGTAGATGTTCTGCATGCTGCACCCTGTCCTTCGAGTAGACAAGAATCATCAATAAAGACTACCACAATTATCAAGGAAGGGTCAAA
>JANAVB010004800.1:20254592-20412092 GCA_029216955.1 Iris pallida
AGATATATAAAATATATATAAAGATTTACTTAAGAATAAGAAAGTAATAAAAAAAACATAAAGGGTGGTCGGCCCCACCCGACCACCACACATACACATGCATGCAAAGAGCAGCAGTTGCATTGTGCGCCCATGAAGCTTGGCCGACCCTTAAAGCAAGTAGCAACATGAGCCATGTAGAGGCCGAACCCCCTAACCCCATTACATATATACACATAATTCATATATATTTAACTCTCAAAGAAAAACCCTAATTTCCTCCTCTTTCCTCCTCCATCCTCCTCCCTCTCCTCGGCATGCTTGCCCAACCTCGCCAGAGCGACAGCAGTGCCGTCTCCCGGTCGTTACGACGACAACAACAACAATAGTTTTCTACTTTAAGATATTCCACTTCCCTGATCGATATCTCCCTCATTTTAAATCCGTTTTTAGATCCGTAAATTTATGTAAAAAGCCCACAAGACCCTCTTCAAGATCCCCCGGGTGGATTTTGACATGGCAATCCAACTTGCTCAAAAAATCGAGACAAAGTAGGAGAAAAACCACTTTTCTGAATATTAAAAACTGTTGTAAAACACCAACTTGTCGGCCAATTTTCGTTCTGTACAATATGACTTTGTATAAAATAATTAAAGAAAATCAAAGACAACATAACCGAGATTGTAACGCACCTTCTGGATTCACTTTTCATCTAGTGTGCAAAAAGTTACGCGTTGTTAAAGTTTCAAAAAATTATAAATTATATTTTCAAAAAGTAAAAAACACCCGATACGGCATGCGCCCCGACAAACCGGGCGACGTGGTCGCGCACTATACGCATCGAAAGGCGCGTATGGATGTTGTCGACGTGTGGGAACTGACAGAACCCGATTTTGTTACATGTGCGCGACGAAATCAGTGCGTATCCGTCGAGATACCCCGTATCGACCCTTTGCAAATTAAGTCACAACTTTGTGCACGCTCATCATATCGCGATGAAACTTGCGCCATTGGATTCGAAATATTTTTCTGGTCCTGTGAGCAAAGTTTGGTCCGATTCTGAGACCATTGATCAGGACGCTATTTTGGCGGGCCCACAATCCCACTCAACGGGTGATTTTGTGCACGGCCCACCGGAATCCAAAATTGGACATACTGTTGGGTTCATCTCATCAAAATAAATTTGTAGACATATAGTTTGACGACTTTAGAGATCGTAGATATTGGCACGTATTTCGGTACAAAGCGGGTCCAACGACGGACATCGTTTTGACCCGAAATTATAATTTTGCTCCTGTTCCAGAATTTGACTTTTGGACAGGCGTTTCCTAGGCATATCTTTTATTCCAAACTCGTTCGTGATTTTTGTTTCAGCATCCGGAGCTTCTTGTGGATTTTGACTTTCGTGTTGACGATTCTGATTGTTGGATTTTGCTGCTTCTCGTACCACCCTCAGGCAAGATACCTTGCCTTATTTACTGTTATAATTATATGCACCTTTATTATTTATTTACTGCATATTTATTATCTATTCTTAGTTGGATCCATTACTTGCTATTTTTAGTTTACTATATTTTGCTTTCAGTTATTTTTCCTTCTTGTTTTTTTGCATATGGACCTAGTCTTAGCGAACTACCTTCTGTTAGTGACCTTGGAAGGGAGAAGACAGTTAAATGTATGGGCTACTCCAAAACCAACAAAGGTAGTAACTGCGTACTACGGTAGTCGAGTCGCGAGGGTCACTAGCCTCGAGCTATGTGGACTGATGGGTCACGTGGGCCGCTAGCCTCGAGTTATGCCGGCTGATAGTATTGGTACTTGACGTGTGCGTGTTGAGAGTTGTGCATGTTCAGAGTTGTTACCTTGTCTTGGGGGATTCAGCCTTCACCTGCCCATACATCGATATGTCTTCTAAATTGCCTACTAGAAAGGTTAGGAGACCTTAGCAAATTTCATGTTCCAATCATGGCATAGAAAAATGTCACATCGCAGAGTAGTATTTTATCCCTTGTCCTTGTTTGGTTGTAGGGGTAGCCTACTGTTTCGATGATGGGATATTGAGCCGTGTTATGGTTTGGACACTTTTACTTTATCTTTACTTTATGGTGCATTTATATTCAGTTCATATGGCATATTCTTCATGTATCTTGTTACGTCCCTCTGAGGACATGGTTATCTCTCCAGGTGTGTGTACTTCTGTGATATTGCAGGTGTTCTAGTCGAGGTCGCGATCTTCTCTATTCATTCAAAGATGACGTGTCTTGGGTCTTCTTTGCTACTCCCGCCAAATTATTTACATTCCATGTATATTTTTCTTACTTGTTGGTAGTGTATTTGTCTCCGTCCAACGTATTGTACAAAGACTTATAACAGTTGATTATATGATATCTTTATCCTTCATTTGTGGATGAGATTAGATTACTCTTGGTTTACTGCATTTTACAGCTTATGTATTCATACGAGGTTTTTATATATTGGAGTATGCTTCGTATGTAAGAAGCTGGCATGAATACGTACCTAGTCCTAAGTATTTTGGGACTGGGGCGTTACATACACACCCCCTTAGTTCTACCATAGATTTGTTTCTAGCAGGTTCTACATTGAGAAGTTCTGCGACGAACTACTTTTAGCAAGGTTATGCAGCGAGAACTTTTGCAACAAACTATTCCTAGCAAGGTTATTCGACATATGCTTCTGGCAGACATACTTCTACTGCATATACTACCATGTTCAGCGGCAATAAGTTCTACAACGAACTGCTTCTAACAAGTTTTGTTATGAGAAATTTTATATCGAACTACTTCTAGCAAACTTGATCATAAAGGATGATTTTGTCACTCCCCGATCTCAGAGGATCGAAAACTAGCCACTAGACGTGATGCCATACAAGACTAGATTGCACTTGTATAAGACAAAACTATTACAGTTTGTCACGACCCACACCCAGTGTAAGGGCACGAAAAGTAACGAACGCCCAGCCTACGCCGCAGTGTCGACGGTAGAACGCTGTCCTGAGTCACCATATCTAACACAGTCTAAATAAGCTATGAATAGAGAGTAAAATAATACGTAACTCAATCACAATACTAAGATAGAATAGAAGAAGAATCCCAAGAGAGTCACAATAAAAGTCTAGGTGTAAACTACCAGAATAAATCTCAAGTACAACTCAAAGTCTCAAACAAAAATACAAGTAAAGTACTAAGTCTCAGCTAGACTATGGGCAAGTCCTCAGCGACTGTGGGATCCTCCTGTGGGTCCACGTCGATAGTGTCATCTAAGCCAATGCCATAATAAGTAGGACAGTACTCCTCATCATCACCTGTAAAATTTTCAACATGTCCAGTCAGGACGGAACGAGCATATCTTTCACAACAGTTCATATCAGGAATGGACATATAAAGCAAGCTATAGAAAACTATACATGAATCGCTGTAAGGAGAAATCAACAAGAGAGAAAATATAAGCTGAGACATAATATGATAAATAGAGAGATGTAACCTTCTACGTGAATCAGAGCATGAATTGGTTATGTAAACAGCTTGGATTGCACATGGATACAGCTATGGAATGCACATGGATACCTACTGGGGATAATGATCACAAACCAACTACACTCTCCCTGCCCCAACCAATACACAAGGATTAAAGCATGTTATGTTATTGCACATGGATAAAAACTACTGTATACATGGAACTCATATGGTCATGAGTGTACATGAATAACATATGAGTGCACATGAATAAATATGAATACATGGAGTACATGATGACCATGATAAAGTACATGAACATGACATATCGATGTATCCGAGGGGATAACATCGCATGAAAAGATCCAGAGGGTACTAATCCGTGTGAACATCGTGTCAGCATCAAGTATACTAGTCTATAACAAGAGTACATATCCAAAGAAGTATGAAAAGATCAGAGAATGTACTCGTCTGGAAATCTGAACTGCTGATGATGAAAAGTGACTGGACTGGAGTAATAAGATCCTATTTAAAACAACCACATGTCATAATACAGTCTAAACATCATAAGGAAAACCTTCAATGTAAATTCTACATGATTTGGGTCAATCTAAGTCAAAGTCAACCTTGGGTCAACTTTGGTCAACCAGACTAGTCAAACTAGGTCAAAATTAGGTCAACTAGCCTATAGGTCAAATTTTAGGTCAATCCTAGATCACTAACCTATTTGTCAAGTTTTGGTCAATACTAGATGTAATGTTGCTTTTGGGGTTAAGGTTGAGGTTACCCTAGGTTCCAAGTCATGAACCTAATCATATCCCTATATATATATATATATATATATATATATATGTATACTATTGGCTTACCTTACATAACTTAATTGCCTAAAGTAAGTATTACCTATCTCAATCTCAATACCTTCAATATCCCTTAACTCCAATTAACCACACACTCTCAAGCATTAGCACTCAATACATGCACTAGGCCAAAGCCTTGCTACTGCAGCTGCCTATTATTGCAGCAACTGCTGCTATGCAGCATGCTATGCTGCTGCAGTTGCAGGCCTAACTGCAATGCTACTGCAGTTAGCCTACTCCCCAATCCTTCATCACAAAACACACATACATATATACATCTCAAAACCAATTTCTACTTTAACTACAACAAACAATTTTTAACTACCAACTAAACTGAACTTGGCCTTTACCTAATATCAAATTTCGATCTCAGATTCTAATCTACTGATTTCCTGTTATTCACCTTAACCCAACTGGGATCAACTAACAATAGATCAACAATTTAGATAGAAATCATTAGCTAACTCTCTACTCAACAAGTCCCAACAAAATCAAATCGAAGTAGCCTGAACTTCTCCAACATATGTATACATATAACCCAAACTCGAACACAACCCTCTCTACCATGCACTAGTAGGTATCTCCTAGATAGGGTTATATAGGATCTACAGGTTGATTTACACAGGCTTCACATTCGAAAATATGATGGAATCATAACAATTACTGAAACAGGAAATATTTGAACTCAAAAACCCGATACTCAACCCAATATCTAACATGACCTAAAACCGTTCAAAATCTAATGATATTCAAAACTAATGGTTGGTAAAGTATCTCGTGTATATAAACATGCAATCAGGTGCAGTTGTGTCCAAGGAACAGGAAACGAAGTGTCCAAGATACGCGAGTATCAGAACTGGAACCCAGTACTCGTGCACGCGTGTCACGCGACCTAGGGCTCGACACAGACCAAACTACGACACGTGGTCACTCTTACATGTAGCCCACATGTAGGGCTACTATCCCATGTGTCTGTACTGGCCACACGACGCGTGTCCAAGTCGCACGATACGCGTATCCGACGCTAAAACTGGGCGCGCGCGACAGTGCAAAACCTGTGCCATGTCGATTTCTCTCTCGACTCTCCATGAAACCCAACCAAACTTATTGGGCATCATGATAGACATTGCCCCTACCCATAACCCAAAAATCACGTGTCGAGTCGCTGTGTCCAGCGAGAACGGACACAGCAGCAGCAGGGCATCGAGACGCAGTCTCGTGCTGCGTGTCCAACCCGATTTTAGGACACGAGACGACACAGAAACCCAACATAAAATATATATATGCAATCTACATCTAAAGGCCTACAGGATCATGTAATTAGTTTACCTAAACAACAATATTGAATTCTAAGTGGCAATTCGTCGAACACGTGCCGTAAGGGACCGACACGGCTCGATACCTCCATCAAACGGAGTCAAAATCTCACCAAATTACATGGGTGGGTCGAGGGTACCTAGATGCATGCTACCATGAAGAAAAATTAGGAAAAACTATAGTGTTTAGGTGTTTACCTATTGAGAGTTGAAATATCAATGAAACTGACTCCTCGAACAATGAGACGACCATTTTTCACTAAAAAAATGCCTCCAACTCCTTGCTAGCAATGATCCAGCAAGTTCTCCTTCTTCCCACGATCACAACGCACTTCGTTTGAGGTGAAACGGAGGTTGGATGAGAAAGTTAGGGTTTTGGAGAGCTGGAAACTAGGGTTTTGTAAAAAAGGGGTATTAAAACCAATACAAATGTTTATATAGGGGGATTTCCTGATTTGGCCGGCCAGGCTATTCCTTCTAGGGTTAGGGTTGGTTCATGGGCCCCTCTTCTCTGTCTAAGTTAAGTTTAAGCCCACTAACAAAAAGGCTTAAAAGGCCAATTAATTAAATAGCCTAAAAAGGGTCAATTGGCTTTCTAAATTGGACCAAAGACTAATATAAATTTCTAATTAGCTAATGATCATCATATGTCATGGTTAGTCTCTAATATGGATTATCTAAGGTTAAACCAACTGCTAAAACAAACACAAGCCCAAAGTAT
Source organism: Iris pallida (assembly GCA_029216955.1). Taxonomy (NCBI): domain Eukaryota; kingdom Viridiplantae; phylum Streptophyta; class Magnoliopsida; order Asparagales; family Iridaceae; genus Iris; species Iris pallida. Next base: position 20,260,942 of record JANAVB010004800.1, read on the forward strand.
CTAGAAAATCATAAAATGACTAAAATGACTAAAAATGACTTAAATACCCTTATTTCCAAAAAGTGGGTGCTACACAGTTCCTGGTATTTCTCAGAAAACAACGACAGCGTAGCAAAACCAAGCAGATAAATTGAAGTCACAACAAGATATAAAAAAATGTATCTCTTTATTGATAATTATAATAGATTACAAGACTTGCAACTGAATACAGAGTTTACAACAGATTACAATACTCTTGAATAGTCAACTAAATATATACTTGCCATTTAGGCATTACAACCGAACATGCCAACTTTGCTTACAATCTCATTGGTTCATCTAAGTTACACTGTTCCATACATTATGTCCCGTATAGCAGAAGACATCGTCTTGCAAGAAGTGCTTATGTACACCCATCCGATTCATCAATGCCAAGCACAGATCAAATAATTTCTCCCATGTACGAGCACCTGAAATATTACCCACAACGTATAAATACTACAATTGCGAATTTCTACTTCTTTTGAAACCTTGGTACTAAGTTTTGAGTTATGAATTTATTTCCTAGTTTTGAAACTTTATTTTTGAAAATAATATTACAGTTTTGAAAATTTATGAAATTATTTCATATTTGAATATTATTATAGTAATTCTATTTCAGAATTATTCATTAATTATTATTTCATATTGAATATTATTATAGTAATTCTATTTCAAAATTATTCATTAATTATTATTGAGGCCTACCAAGCCTTGGGCCTAGATTGCGGGGCTAATAGCTTTGGCTATGGTATTTCTATCTATTGGTTAGCTTAACTATTTGGTTAGTTAATAATTACTAAATGGTTGTGATTACTTATTAATTAGTAATTAGTTAGCAATTAGTTTGAGTTAGTTAGGTTAGTTGGATTAGTTAGCTTATTCCACTATAAGGCCTAGATCAATTACAAATTATACTTGGTGCCACTTGGCTTGTAGATCACTCCACACTCTTTTATTCTACCTATTTAAATATTGGGACTCCCAATATTTTTATTACATAATATTCTATTCCTACACTTCTCTCCTGCCACTCTCTCTAGCCCCTGTTCGACTTCATCTTCGATGACTCCGCCGTCGTGCTCCGACGACTCCATCACCACCACCCCTGTACACCGTCACCATCCCTCATCGACCTCCACTTCCGATGACACCACTGCCGCCCAACAAGGCTACGATCGCGTCTCCAGATCAGTCGTTGCTACTCCTGCGATCCAATTCCCAGAACCTCCACCGCCGATCACCATATCACCACCACCAACGACCCGATCTCCCCAACCACTGCATCTACCAGTGCGTGCACCGCCAGTCGCCGAGTTTTCCTTGAACTCAGGTTTGTCTCCAATAGATTGGAGTCCTCGCAGCCTCGACACTGCAGTGTCTGCGCCAAGCCAGAAAAATAGTCAATCACCATCGAGCAGCTCGTCGCCATCACTCCTCTTTTTTTGAGATGAGTGTTCTCGTGAGCCGCACCGTCTTCGACTGTCGAGCTCGCTCCTTGAGCTCCGAGCTGCTGCGAACTTCGAAGGACGTCGAGCGCCACTGTTCGACCCCGGTCGTCGGCTCTCTCGACGACCAACAGAACTCGATCTATCGTCAGCACACCTTCCTACCGTCTCTCTGGGTAGATCCGACTACACCACATGACCGGATCCGAGCCTATGCTCCTCCTTCCTCCCAGCAGCTTCCCTCTCCTAGATCTGCCACTTCCATCTCGATCTCCCGGTGTAACTCCCTAAACCTATTTTCGTATATTTTTGAAATTATTGAAATTTTTTCTAAAAAGAATTTCTTTTTGCTTTTAGTAAAACTTTTATCTTAAAATTGGTTAATTAAATTGATCTCGATCTTTGGTTAAACTTATTCTCTAAAGTCTTGATTTTCTTTTTAATGATTAGTAATTTTTTTTATTTGTTAGATGCAATATGTGAATAAATATTCTAATAGTAGATTAATTAGCTAAGTTATGGATTGAACTACTCTAAATGTATTTGTTAATAATTTGCCTAAAATGATTTTTTATATTTCAAAACACATATATGTATTAATATTATTAAATCTTTATTTTGTTAAATCTTTCATCAAATAGTTTGTTAGTAATATAGTTTTAATTTTTCCTTAGTTATTATACCTGATAGTGTTAATTACTATTACTAATTAATTCGTAGTTATACTTTTAATAATTAGGGTTATCATGATGAGTAATTGAGTGTATTTTAAACTAAGTTTAAATCATTATTTTGTTTATTGATTAATTGGGTTTCTAATTAGGCCTACCGAAACTCAGGGCTCTGGTCTGTGGACCTTGACCTACTAAATTTTTAGAGAGAAATTGTTATGATTTTATTGTTTAGTTATAATTATTTCTTAGCTGTTAGTAATTAATTTGGCAGTTAGTTAATCAGTTATAGATTAGCTAGTTTGTTACAAATTAATTATGCAGTTACAAGTTAGTTACTCATCAATCCCAATTGCCCTCAGATCTGTTTAATATTACCAAGGGTGCCACTCAGCTGCTTGGAAAACACTCTAATTTTCTATTATAAATATTAAACAATTATTATTATTATATTATTTTTTGACACTAGTCACTGACACCCTTTCCAACACATCACTTTGTTCACTGTTCTACACTGCTGCTCCTGGCCGATCCCTGGTCGTCAGTCGTTGCTGTCTCGCCGGAGATGACGAACCGCCTAGTCATCACCGAGAGGCTGCATCACCGCCCCACGATCGCCAGTCACCATCGCCAAAGCATTTCGCCTCTCGCCGTCTCGCAAAGGAGTTGCGAGCTTCGTCGAGATCGAGAACCTTTACAGCAGCACCTCGCGTGAGAAGACTCGACGGCGCTTTCCACCATCCAGATCCATAACCGCATCATCGAAGTCCCGCCGGTCGACCTCTGCTCCACCGGAGCCATTCCGCTTGATCCCAGCCACAGCGAATGTCGACTTCGATCCACCGTCTCTTCATCCCTACCATGCCTAGCCGCTGGGTTCCCATAGCCGCAGCTCTTCGTGTCACCTCGGCGTCCCCGACTCGGACCTGGAGCTCCGGTCGCGTCTCGTAGCCGGATCCTGTCCGCTCCTCTGTGCCTTCCTTTAGAGTTTGAGCCGCTGGAGACGAGGTCTCGCTGCCATCAGATCGGAGCCTTCTCGACGTTTCTTCCAAGCCGACGTCGCCATAAGCATCTCCACTCGTCGAATTGCCACCAGATTTGGTCGTTTCCGTTGAGGAGCGTTGATCTTCACCGTTCATCGCAACCAATCTCCACCTCCACTCTGTTGCAGCCGGTCGCCCTTGATCTCCAACTAGTTCCATTCAGAGTCGCCACGCTTGGAGCCGATGTAAGCCTCCCATTTTCATATGTTCCCTCTTGTTCTTCTCCTTTTCACTTTCTCCTATATTTTATATTACTGAGTTTTGGAGAGTCGATTGGGGAGTGAAGTGAGGAGTAGGAATGGAAGGAAGAGAGTGGAGAAGATGATGTGAGAGTGGGGGGTTTGTGAACGGCTGTTAAGTGAGAGAGAGACTTTGTGAGGAGTTGGAGGGTTTGTTGTTGTGAGCTTGCGGTTTGGTAAGTATTGGGATGGTAAGAATTAATGAAAAAATAATAGCTTAGGTTGGGATTCTTTATGGCTGGAGTAATATTATGAATGTTGTGAGAGAGAGTACTTTTTAGAGTGTGCTCTCTTTTCCTGTGTGTGTCAGCTTTGACCCTTCAAGAATCGAAGAGTCACCTGTGTTCCTTCAGAAATTGAAGAATCTTTACTTGACCCTTCATTATTCAGAGTTAAGTTTGGGTTAATATTTAAATGGTGTAGCTCAGTGAAGGGGAAAAATTATATGGAGGAGAGAGGAGAGTTTAAGTGAGGGATTAGTTTTATTGGACCAGGTCGGCTGAGAGGGAACCTATAGGCTGAGTGTAGGCTCCAAGCCCACGACATAATACTTAAAAAGTTAGATAGTTCCTGTAAACCGAAATCAGAGCCCATTAAGTTGGGTTCAAATAAAGTTTTATCTGTTGGTGTTGGGCTCTGTTTTAGGCTGCAGAAAATAATTAGATTAGAGTATAGGATTGGAATGATTTGGCTGAGCCCATGGTCTAGGTTAGAGTTGTGATTCTGGGTTAGTTTTATTATTGTCACCATTATTATTGTAGTTGTTAAATGCTAATTAAATTAACATTTAATATTTCTTGCTATAGTAAATAAATTAATAAAGATTTGCAAATATATATGTACATACCAATACTGCTTTATCTAGACAAAAGCCTTAGTTAGCATTATATTCCAAATAAATATTCTAAATCTTTACTTTGATAATTAGAATATTTATTAATTTAGTGTAGTCTCTCAATGTCATATGGTATTGCTAAGTTATATAGCCTATTTTGCTATAAAAAAAATCTGTTAAACTATTTTTCTAATAATTATTAATAGAAGATGATTAGTTATATATATATATATATATATATATATATATATATATATATATATATATATATATATATATATATATATAGCTTATTAGTAATATTGGATAGTTAGCTAGATTAGCTATATTGAGCTAAATGTCATTATTTTATAACCTAACAAACTTGTACAACCAGGTGGACTTTCACACTTATGCTATACTATTCTCGGACTTCCAAAGCAAGGCAAGTACACCGACCGAGCTTTTACTTTGTGATTTTGTCTTATATTCATGTGCCATATTTTTATATCGGACACGAGATACACACGATTGCCTTGTACCTTGTTCATTGTATTGTAAGTCATTGTTATCACGGGATTGGAGAAAATATTGACTAGTGTGTGACCACACCCAACCTAGGTATTGTGAATAGCCTAATCGTACACCTCACGTACGATTAATCCTAACCTTGTAGAATTGTGAATTATGGATTGTGAATTGTGGTCCCCAACCGGGTCACACATTAGGTTAATATTTCAAAGGTCACACTTGCATTGACTGTCGTGTTTATTGTCTTATGCATATTGATTATCGTGTTCATAGTTTCATTCTTGTATTTCAGTTTCGCATTCCACTTCTGGTACCATAGTTTTATCTTCAGTTCTCGTACTCTGGTTTTATCTTGTATTTTGTATTTCAGACTATATTATATATTATTTCTTGTCGGGATTGTACTTTGCTCTCTTCCTGACAGGATACGTTGCAGGTGAGCTTGAGGCCATTGAGCATTGAGGACATCATTGAGTGCAGGATTTAGTTCATTGCTTGTATTTTATTTTCTTGAGATTATATTTTGAGATTCATTATTATATTTTATTTTACCGGATTTGTCTCCGGATAACATTGTATAAATTGATTGATGGATTATGGTGATCCTTCTGGAAATGTTTTATAGATGCTGTGGATGTTTACATATCATTGTGACTTGGAGTTTTCCTTAGTATTGTACAGCTTACTTCGTCGTGTCCATCGACGAAGGTTGGGCGTGTCCGACACGTACCCGATTATTCGGGAGCGGGTCGTGACACCCGGCGTCGATCGACCCCGGTGAGCTCCTCCTTACCACTCCTCTCCCCCCTCCTTTCTTTTTGGCTGTGAATGTTTTCTCTCTCCAAAGAGAAAAGACATCAGAGTTTTAAACCTATATTTTGGATTGGGTAGGGCAGCCAATTACATTGTTTATGCTTTCCTTGTGTTTTTGTTAATTTTGGCTAAACAATTGGGCTATGGGCTCTAAACTCATTTGTCTAGATTATTTGATTGCTGATTGATTAGTTGATTGGGCTTCAGCCCAGATCCTGATTTGAGCTGAGTTATTTTTACTAAAATTGCAGGCCAGTCTTAAGGCCCAGGTCCAAGGGCTTTAGGCGGGATTATATAAGATGTATATGTATATATATTACCACATTTTTAATAATAGCAAGTTTTTAGTATATTATGTCTATAAATTTTTTTTTATATATTATATTAGTTTATGCTTGGGATCTATAAAAGGGGATTATCTATATTTTACTTTCTCAAATATTAGTTTCAAATAGTATATTTACATATTTTGCTATAATGATCCTTTAGAAATAATCTTTAGATAATTAATGTATAAATTTATTTTAATGATACTTTGCCAATATATATGTGTGTGTGTGTGTGTGTGTGTGTGTGTGTGTGTGTGTGTGTGTGTGTGTGTGTGTGTATGTTAATAGTGATTTAGAGGTTAGTTAGCAATATTGGCTAGATTGTTATTCTAGAATTTAACCTATTCTTGCCCTATTCTAGGTGAACTTTGAGACATTGGATTTGCAAGGACAAAGGCAAGTACACTATAATTGAACTTTACTTTGTATTCTGCATTACATTGATCTCATATTGGACACGTTGTACATACGATTGATCATGTGCTTCTGGTTCTGGTATATATCATGTTATTGTTCTTTACTTGTACATTGGGGAGGGAAAATACTGCAGATATGTGACCAAACCCAACATAGGATTCATGTGAATAGCTTAGGTCTCACATCGTACACGTGGGACTTTAAGCCGTACCATTATTCATGTACCATGTGCTACCCCATCCGGTCACATATTCTAGTAGCTATTTCAAATCACTATTGCATGGTCGTGTTCTTTATGGATTTTGATCATTGTGATATTGTTCATCTTTGCAGGTTAGCCATGTATTATCGTTGCATTACAGTTTTACATTGTACATGTTCATTTCGTAGGATTGTACTTTGCTTCTTTCCTGACTGGATACGTTGTAGGTGTCGATGTATTCTACCTTATCATTATGGCTTACAGACAGAGATGATAGTTAGTTAGCAGGAAGGCTACGAGGAGATCAGTGATGGGTTAGGACATTAATGTACATGTTTACTTTCAAATTTGATGATATTGTACTAAAAGAACATGGTGTATGTAATATTATTCTAGCATGTGATTAGATGATGTGATGTAATTTCATGATATACTTTGAGTTATTAGATACTTAGTACAACTTACTATATTGAGTCTTCCAACGTAGGCCGGGCATGTCCGACTCATATTCGAATACTCGGAAGCGGATCATGACACAATACGGGTCAGTACGTCATCAATGTACTAGCAAGAGGTGCTGCCCCAACTCACCTAAGAAGACAACACTAAGTAATCATGTTGTAAAATATTATTAAAAGTGGTCTTTCTCGTTGCCTTAGGGTCAATTAGCAGTTCATATCCGACAGAAGTAAAGCATGCATTTATTCATAGCCAGCATAATGTAAAGTAATATGCTAGCACCCTTTGGTGATTTTTTACCCACGGTCATGTCGCCATCCATGTACATTTATAATACTTACTTAGCATGCACAAGACATTGTTAGGAACAATATTATTTTATCATAATTACCACCATTAAGGTGATTCTTACCAATAGCCTACATCCTTCCATGTATTGAGTATTAACTTACTCTTCCTACATAAGACATCATTAGCACTGGACCTATCTATATAAAGGTCACTAGTGATACACCATCTTGGACTTTAAATAGTAAACGGCTAACTCCGAATGGGGTGCGAGTCTATGGGAGATTTCCGAATTACCATGCTACTACTTCAGTACCATGGGAGTTCGGTGTCCCTTTCAGTAGGCGGTAGAGAACCCCTACTGAAAGTCCCAAAAATTTTGATGTCAGTACGTCGACACCAATCCTTGTTCCCCCTAGGATGAATCGGGTTCGTGGCCTCGAAGTACCGTTCAAGGAACTACCTTGTGCACAAGTTGTCCATGATCATGCAAGTATATGCAACTTAGCTAATAAGAAACATAACATGCATGATAATAGCATCTCCCACACGTAAGCCGTAGTTCTCATTTCGTCTTGCCATCTTTCCTAATCCTGGGTCTTACTGTAATCAACATTCTATATCGACAATAGAATAATAGAATGTGATTACCCAAGCCCTTCCCCGCATCTTTGATACTATACATCTTTCAATCGGAACTCAATGTACCCACCACCCAATTCTTGAGACTTAGCATATGTGTTACCATACGTTCATTCGGACATAATTCAAGCATACTCGCTGCCCAGTTCTTTGGGTCTTATTATTTGTTTAACCATCTATTCATCGAGCTGAGGCACGATATACTCACTGCCCAAGTAGTTGGGACTTTTCCTTCACCTATCACATATTTTATTGCAATGCACGCAAGCATACAATTCATCATTGAGCAACAACAGTTTTCGGGTCATGTGATTATTATCTTTCATTATCTTTCCGACTTTCATGCAAGGTGTTATTCAGCAATTCAACGAGTAAACATAGCATACAACCCTTTTATTAAGCGTGAAGCTAAAAGATCTTCAAAGGGTTCAATACTACTCACATTATAAAACGATTTCTGCTACGATTGCATATCCTTCTGAGCGATCCTTTGCATATTCTCAAGTCAAACAAGGCTTCATCGAACCAACCAGCTATCATAAGGTATCTTGCGGGTCTGGACACTACAATATATACCACTCTAAAAAAGTTTCATCCTCGAAACTTAAACCAAACTCATCCTCATAACTTCAATAGAATTTATGAAACTTCCTATGATCAACTTGGACTATTTAACATTTCTCTGCAACGTCTCGATTGATTTCAAGCAATGTACCATCTTTCTACAACACCCCAATTTGATCCAAAATAGTTTACCACCCAATGCTCGTGCAATTCCTTAGCACGTGAAAATATTTCTTCGTGACTTCATTTGAATTCAGCATACCACTTAGCTAGAATCATATACACATTTTAGTGTCCAAAATACATCCATTTCAACCAAGTCCAGTCATAGAGAAAACGAATGAGCTACAGGTATAACTTTAGTTCCAATGTTAGCAATTTCTCTTGAGCATCTCGTATAGCCACAATTCACTTATTCAATTCTCCAACCAACTAATAACACAATGAATGTTACCAATTCCAACTCGAATAATTTTCTACACAACCGATTTCAATTTTTTTAAAGTATTCTGACGTAGTCATATCAAATTTCCAACGAATCCAGAGTTTCCTTTCAAGTATATGGTCATTCATGCCACCGAAGTTGATAATCCCATAGCCACATTTCATTTCGATACCATGATTCTCATTGATCAACTCACGTACCCATTATTGTTCGCCTCCGTACACTTTATTTGCAATTCGTAAATTTTTTGATCATGATTCATCTTTCAAGTCGTACCATCATTCGATTCTAGTAAAATCTCTCGATGTACTTAAATCTTTTCTCGTATTGATCAAGCCAACGTATTATCATCTTGCATGTGCAACTCTCATTTCCAGTAGCATTAATTCTGAGGGTCATTTAAAATTGTATTTGTTTTCATCGATTTCAACTACATGTACTAGTCCATCCCGTGTTATACTTATTTTCAATTTCGATCTGATTGTCCATTAATAAAGTTATTCCGACTGTCTCAAGGCGACTACCATCAATTCTTGCAGCTTAATATGATTTAACCAATCAACCATTACAATCCCACCAGTTCTAATAAATTTTGAATTAAGGCAACCAAGTTCCGAAGCCAACATGATCCCTCACTCCGTCCAACTTGTAACATAAATTTTCCAAATCTTTATTCCATTCCGAAGTTTACTTTCCGACATATCTCACTAATTCCGGCTATACCCACGCAACATCAATAGGCACATCCTACTGGCCTCCAACAGTCAACTTAGCGTTCAGTCAAGTCTTTACAGTCAGCTAATCTAAGCTAAACCAGACATTCAGCTAACTCATCTGAAATGGATAGCTATCAGGGACATACTTATCTCTTATCTTAGAGGTGTAAACCCCCATTGTGATTATTTTTTTATTCTTGGTATTTATTTAATTAACATGAGATAGAGATTGGGAATGGTAGATAATTCTTTAAATCAATTTCTAGAAGTTATTTATAGAAAATACATATAGGTAATACAATTATATAAACCATAGCATTTTTGAAGGAGGGAGGACTAGCCTACAACCACATATATAAGAGGGGCTTCAATGCAAACTCACTAATTCAAATCTCTGCTCTATAACCGACCCTAGCCGAAGCAGAGCTTCGATTTAAACTCAGTTTTATATTTCCAAATCTCTGAGGGATTTGGCCACATCCATAAACTTGGATATATAAGGAGGGGAGATCGGCATAAATTCATCATCCTTCTCTCCATCGAACCCTAAAAATCATCCACTTGCCTCTCGAAGCCACCTGGGAGACTTTCGGCTAGAAGGAGGAGAGTAACCGAGCCAGGGACAGCCACATTTCTCTTCGAATCAACTCTGAATCCAGGAATCCATTAATAGGTAACATCCTAATCTTTTCCTTGCTAGTTTCAAGTTCAATACGAAATCTAGGACACCACATGTTTGTTGAAACACTTAGGAGGGAAGTCGAGTATCATATGTAGCATGGGGGACTCCAATACTATGGTGTACCTGGGAATATTGGCAGATGGCAACCATGGGTTCCATAGGCAGGCTTTAGACGGGTAGGACCAGTCCTGTGTAGAGGCAAGTGTTTTCCAGAGATAGGATATTAATGTGCAACATGGACCAGAGCTCTGTTCTCAGGTTCGTATGCCTATATACCTATTACAATAGGAAGAGAGCTTTTAAACATATTCATGCATAAATTTGGGTAACCATGTATTAGTTACATATGGAGGAGGTGTCTAACCATGTTTGATAACTTGTAGAACCCAAGGATGGTCGCTTGATCTTACTAACTGAAAATAGAAAATCAGTGAAGGGAGCAGGATATAATCTGTAGCAGTGGACCTTTGGCCAAATAGGAGTAAGTTAGGATCAGTTCCTAATACCACCCATGAGGTTCCATCTGACCACATAGGTATTATTCCCTGCAGTTAGAGGCAATGAAGAGTACAGGTCTGACATAATTAAGGAGAAGTATCAGTAGGTATTGGTTCAAATCTCTGTAGTGCTGTCATTACCATAATTGATGTATATGTATGTCATCCTTGATTTCTCAATTCCTGATATGTGGGTTCAATCCATGATTGATATATGTTAAGTCCAGACCTAGGAAAGGATAACCTATGAGTAGGTGAATGGGTGTCATGGGAACTGTGAAGATAACTATAGAAGGAATCCTCTACATATCTAAACATGTACATCATATATTGGGTTCAGTTAACAAAGAACAAGTTGTTAGTTAGGGTGTTTAGATGGAGAAGTATATAGGTAAAGGTCCGTGTCAATGGCAGTAGGCAAATGTACTGGGTAACAACAGGTAAAGCCTGGGTGTTCATGGATACCATCATGTGATCCATAGGATTCCAGGGAAGGCTATGACCTATCAGTAAATTCTGCATTTAGATGGATTTGGTAGCAGTCCATAAATGGGACTTGGTATCAGACTTTAATAGACTTGATACCCAGTTCATTTCATTCCTCATATATTCAAGTATACATTTCAGTCCCTGTTTACCTTTACACTTCAGTCCCAAATTAACACTGTCCCTTTAAAGTATAGCCCAGTAGGTTTTGTTCAGTCCTTGTAAACATTAAACCATTTGATTTTAGTTCTGTCCCCAGGGTATACATGTTCTGTCCTCATTCCTTTTGATGTCAGTCTCATATTTTGAACTTTTGTTCAGTCCCTTGTCACTTGTGCCAGTCCAATTACCTATTGGTTTTAGTATTTGTTCAGTCTTAGCTTATACATCAGTCCATCTCTTCTCAGTCTATTAGATATTCAGTCCCCTGCATTCTTAATATACTGTCCATATTTGATGTTCAGTCCAGGAAATCTTGCTCAGTCCACATGAAGAAGTAGCAGTGGGACTAAATTGATATGGAGAAAAAGGGATTGGCAGCAGGCTAACCTAAGAAGGAAAATTGAGTGGCTTGGACTGGCCTTGAATGTGCACTTGTGCACAAGCAAGGGCCAGTTCTGCATACAGGTGATGTGAGGCAGGCCCTTGGTTGGCCTGCTGTCTTTGAGTCAGTGGCGAAAAGTATCACTGATGTATGAGGGATTTTACTAATGTTTCAAGTAGAGGAATATGAGTATTAGTTGGATTTGGATTGAATAGAAGATAGGTTCAGTTGGTTGAGTTTAATAGAGATATATGAGTGTTGACAGTTAACTATACTGTGAGCACCCCAAATTTTGGGTTTTTTTTATTTTTTATTTTCTGACTGATTTTAATTTCAATAAATAAATTATTCTATTTATTATTTAATTGTGCTTTTCCGTGCCTTTGATATTTGGAGTGTCAGGGATGTTCAACTCTGGAAATCTTCTTCACGAGTTTTATAGTGGACAGGATTACCTTCATGATGGTATATAGTGTCCCACTCAAACTTGTTCTCTTGTACTCTTTTTGCTTCGCAGAACTTCGGGTCAAATTAGACCATTTGATCATTAATTATTTTTCCCACTCTTTTTCTTGATCATTATTAGCACGTTACCGTGACTTTTAATTTGGGAGCGCAAGACCAGTCAGTTTCTTGAAACCAACTTTTCATGTATGATCTACTCGAGACGCTCGTCACCCATGACCTTCGTGTCCCACTCAGACACGTTATTTTGTGCTCCATTTGCTTCGTACAACTTTCCTGACACGTGATCCAATTTTATTTCATCCCACGGTGTCACATTCATTTTCCAACTTGATTTGTGGGTACCCTGTCGACCAAAACCTATCAGCCCCAATTATGGATATGGCCCACATTGAGCCTACTACCCGTCCGACACTTGTGTCTTATTTATTGGAATCCTCGATTCCGTAGAATCGATAGTCGTCCCCCGGGCGTGATGCCGTGCAAGCCTAAGTTGCGCTCGCACAAGGCATAGTCATAAGGTTATCCGAAACACAACAACAAGAGAATGCGCAGAGTAAATTGAACACACATTATAGAGAAGAAAATTTAAACTTTATTGATAATGAACATCATTTTACAGACTCGATACAAAGGCGCCGCGTGGGCTTTTTACAAACTGACTCCATTACAAAATGAACGTCGACGAGATAGCCATTCCATACATTTCATCCCTTGATTACAACCAGCATTACAAAACCACCTGGGATGACGGAAAGCTGCTCCATCTGTCTTCTTGGCCTTCGACAGCGGAGTCTTCAAAAGGTTGGATCCAAACTTCGACCGTAAGGACGAAGCTTCAAAACACACGAGCGTTGCCTTCCTTCACGTAGCACGCTCCTCCCGATCTATCACACCTGTAGAGAGCGAGGATCAGTACAATCAACATGTACTGGCGAGTGACTAATTAATTTCCAGGCTCTCATTTGGTTCAAGAATTTAGATAAAATCATACAACTTGCTTTTAGTGGTCTTTCTAGCCATCCTAGATATTTTCATAAGAAGTATTAAGTTATACCAAGATTTCCTCCGGCAGAGCGCGCCGTGCGACATAAAACTTACCATCACCTTCCCTGTTAGTTGATCACAATTTATATCAAGTGTTTGATATGGAGGTCACTAGCATTAACTAGCCATCTTGGACATAGCCTAGTAATACGGGACCCTTGCAACGCAAGTAGCGAGCTCCGATGCAAGTTTCCGTCTTACCGATTGCCTATTACCCAGCTCGGCTATAACCTGTTTCTTCCTAGGCCGAGTCGGTCCCGTGGCCCCGGGTTGCCGCTCGAAGAAACCATCGTCCTTGTCGACAAGTTGTCCATGACCATGATAGGTTAACATGGTGTATTTTAGGATACCGTTGAGGCTTGTTATGTAATCAATTCATTTACTTGGTCGTTTTGCAGGCCTAAAATAATTCTATCTCTTTTCAACACAATTCATTTCTTTTTCACTTCTGACATACAGGACTTGCATTCTGCAAGCGAATCATTCAATTTTAATATCATTACCCGAGTTCTCATTTTGAAATAGAGGGTCGAGACGAAGGAGGTCTGCCACTCACCTTGAGTTTTTACTTGAGACGAGAGACTGGTTGGCCGTGCTAGACGTTGCCTACACGATCACCTGAAATCGCACAAGCAACCGATTAGAACACTGTGTTATTCAAGGAAATTTGATATGAATGCGAAGTTCGAAACGTAAGCCATGAAAACCATCGAAAACATTCACGAAAACGCATTCAGAAAACAAAGCCAAAACCAACGCAAGCAGCGTGAAAAGCAGAGCAACGGGAGGTCTCTCCCGACTCAGCCGCAGAGTCAATCCTTGAGGCGCAGCTCGCTGAATATGGGACTTGGTTTCGAAGAAGCCATTCCATAACATGGAATGGATCTTAATTCAACCGTTCCCGTTCGATCGATTCGATCGATCCCGACCTATCGGTCCCGACCGAGTCGATAGCGACAGTGTTCCTTTCTCGCGCACCCCATGGACGGACAATGGGGCACGATGTAGGGACGGGGCACTACACCATAACCAACTAAAAATAAGTTTCGTCCTCGAAACTTAAGAACATAACCTACCTCTATGAAAATAATGAAGAAAACTTTTCTTTCATCTCTGACTCGAGTTCCCATGTCGACTCTTCTGCCGCATAGTTCCTCCAGAGTACGCGAACAAGAGGGATCACTCGACTTCGCATAAGCTTATCCTTGCGTTCTAAGATTTGAACTGGCTCTTCAACGTAGGATAAGTCGGACTTTAGCTCCAGCTGGCCAAAATCCACCACGTGGCTAGGGTCGTGCACATACTTCCGCAGCTGAGAGACGTGGAAGACATTGTGTACACCTTCGAGCGCCGGCGGTAGGGCAATTCTATAGGCTACTGTGGCGACCCGCTCGAGTATTTCGAACGGCCCAACAAATCTCAGACTCAGCTTTCTCTTCGCGCCGAACCGAGTAACTCCTCGCATAGGCGACACCTTCAGGAACACATGATCGCCCACTTGGAACTCAAGCGGTCTTCGATGGGTGTCGGCGTAGCTCTTTTGCCGACTCTGTGCAATCTTCAGGCTTTCCCGAATTAGCTTGACCTTTTCCACAGTCTGTTCCACCAGCTCCGGGCCGAGTATCTGTCGTTCCCCGACTTCATTCCAGCAAATGGGCGATCTGCACTTCCGGCCGTACAAAGCTTTATACGATGCCATTTGGATGCTGGATTGGTAGCTATTGTTGTACGCAAATTCTGCCAGCGGTAGGTGGACGTCCCAGCTTGATTTGAAGTCAATTACGCAGAGCCGTAGCATGTCTTCGAGAATCTGATTAACGCACTCCGTTTGGCCGTCGGTCTGAGGATGGTAAGCTGAGCTGAACTGCAACTTGGTACCCAGCGCTGACTGAAGGCTACTCCAGAATCGCGACATGAACCGTGAATCCCGATCAGAGACGATGGATACTGGAACTCCGTGCAGCCGTACTATCTCGTCAAGATAAATCTGCGCCAGGCGATCAATGCTCCAAGTAACTTTGATGGCGATAAAGTGCGCTGACTTGGTTAATCGATCGACAATGACCCAGATGGCGTCATTCTCCCGTGGTGTCTTCGGCAGGCCAACAATAAAATCCATAGTGACGTGATCCCACTTCCACTCGGGAATAGCGAGGTTCTGCATCTCCCGGCCCGGTCGCTGATGCTCAGCTTTCACTTGCTGACAGGCCATGCATTGTGACACGAAGAGCGCCACATCTCTCTTCATCCCGTGCCACCAGAAGGTCGTGCGGAGGTCCTTATACATCTTGGTACTGCCTGGATGTAAGGTATATTTTGCATAATGCGCCTCCGATATTATCTCCTTTCGCAGTTCTGAATTATCCGGAACACATAGTCGGCCATTCAATCTCAACACGCCGGTCTTGTCTTCCGCAAAGTCGGTCGCACTACCTGTCAAAATTTGCTCGCGCATTTTCTTCAGGAACGGATCATCCTTCTGAGCGGCCATGATCTTTTCCAGCAAACTCGGCTCTAACTGAAGCTGCGCCAACCGTATATCCCTGAATCGAACCCAGAGATCGATGCCCATTTTTTCTAGATCTTGTAATAGTCTGTGGTTGATGGACAGCGAGGCAAGATATTTTCGACTCAGAGCGTCCGCCACAACATTTTCCTTGCCCGGAGTGTAGTCGATCGTCAAGTCATAGTCTTTGATCAGTTCGAGCCAGCGCCTCTATCGCAAGTTCAATTCCTTCTGAGTGAAGAGATACTTGAGGCTTTTGTGGTCGGTATAGATCGCGCACGCCACACCATATAGATAGTGACGCCACAATTTCAACGCGAACACAATCGCCGCTAACTCCAAGTCGTGCGTAGGATAGTTCTTCTCGTGCGACTTTAACTGTCTGGAGGCGAAGGATATCAACTTGTTTTGCTGCATGAGCACACATCCCAAGCCCTGGCCTGAAGCATCGCTGAATATCTGAAAACCCTCTGGCCCATCCGGAAGTGCGAATATAGGTGTCGAAATCAGTCGCTGCTTTAGCTCCTGGAATGAAGCTTCACAGTCATCCGACCACTCATACGCGACTCCCTTTTGAGTGAGGCGAGTCAGTGGCGATGCAATCTTCGCGAAGTCTTTCACGAAGCGTCGATAGTATCTCGTCAAACTAAGAAAGCTTCGAATCTCACTAGCAGACGCAGGCCGCTTCCAATCAGCAACAGCTTCCACTTTCTTCGGGTCGACTGCAATGCCTTCGAACGAAATGATGTGACCAAGAAAGGATACGCCGCTTAGCCAAAATTTGCACTTACTCTGCTTCGCGTACAACTCATGTTCTCGAAGTGTTTGGAGCACGGCCCGTAGATGTTCTGCATGCTGCACCCTGTCCTTCGAGTAGACAAGAATATCATCAATAAAGACTACCACAAATTTATCAAGGAAGGGTCAAAATACCCGATTCATCAGATCCATGAAGGCGGCGGGAGCGTTCGTCAGGCCAAATGGCATCACCAAGAACTCGTAGTGGCCGTATCGAGTACGAAAGGTGGACTTTTGCACGTCGTCTGACTTGATCTTGAGTTGATGATAGCCTGAGCGGAGATCAATCTTCGAAAATACCGAGGCACCTTACAGTTGATCGAATAAGTCGTCTATACGGGGCAATGGGTACTTGTTCCGGATGGTGGCCTTGTTCAACTCTCGATAATCGACGCACAGACGCATGGACCCATCCTTCTTCTTCATGAACAATACGGGCGCTCCCCACGGTGACACACTAGGCCGAATAAATCCTTTGTCGAGTAACTCCTATAGCTGGACCTTGAGTTCCTTCAGTTCGGCGGGGGCCAATATTCTGTACGGGGCCTTGGAAATCAGTCGGGTATCGGGGAATGTATCGATGCTGAACTCGATTTTTCTGTCGGGAGGCATGCCGGGTAGCTCATCCGGGAACACATCGGGGAATTCTGCCACAACGTCGATCTGACCCACGTTTGCACCATCCTGTCGCATGTCTCGGACGGACGCCAAATAGCCTTCGTACCCAGAATGCAGTATCCTCCGAGCAGAAATTGCCGAGATCATCATGCAGGTCGACGACGTCTCACCACACGAAAAGCAGAATTTAGGCACTCCTCGTATGCGAAAGGTGATCGTCTTTTTGGCGCAGTCTATGGTTGCGTTGCACGGCCCGAGCCAATCCATTCCCAGAATAATATCGAAGTCCTTCATGTCTAGGACTATCACGTCAAGACCGATCTTTTGACCGCCGATACAGATAATCCCGTCGGCGCAGGCTAAGTTTGTGAGTATTGGTGTGCCCGAAGGTGTGCTTACGCTAAGGTCAAGATCTAATGATATTACAGGAAATTTGTGCTCGGCGACAAAGTCCGCCGATATAAAACTATGTGAAGCACCTGAATCAAATAGTACACGAGCAGGCACATTATTGAAATTTAGTATACCTGTCACGACCGTATCTGATGCATGCGCTTCATCTCGAATCATGGCGTAGATGCGGCCCTGGACATTGGGGCGACGGTCTTGGCCATTTTGTGGTGCGGGTTGATGGGTTCGAGGCGCTGGAACTTGATTCCCTAGACGGTTCTGTTGGGGCGCCATTGGACGGTGCTGTTGGGGCGCCGTTGGGTTCGGCCTTCTGGTTGGACACTCAGTACGAGTGTGGCCCCTCTTGCCACAGTGCCAGTATCCACCCTCTGGTACCTGGCAATCGTCGATCGTGTGACCGATATTATGACATCGGTTGCAGTAAGGCTTTGGATTACGCCCTTGATATCCGCTTTAGGGCCCATTGTTCGGACGCTTGGTCACATTGTTCCCTCCTGTGTGGCTAGGGCGTTTGTGATTGTAGGTATGCACAATGCCGGCAGCACCTGGAGGATATTGGCGTTCAAGGCGGAGGGCGTGGTTGAGAGACTCCTCCATCGTTTTGTATTGCGGGACGGACACGTGGGCGTAGATGGATGGTCGTAGACCCACTTCGAACCGTCGAGCACGACTCGCCAGGGAGGACAGGAATTCTCCAGCAAACTTGGCTAACTTGTTGAACTCCGCCGCATACTGCCGCACCGTCATATTCTTTTGCCTTAGCTGCATGAATTTATTTTCCTTCTCTTGTCGAACGGCTTCGGGGAGGTACTCGATCTCGAACGCCTCGCGGAAGGTGGCCCAAGAAATTGCCACTGTCTCGTCGTCGCGTCTGATCGCTCGCTTTTGTACGGCCCACCAGTCGTGCGCGTTCGACCGGAGTAGAAGTTGAGCGCATGCGACTTTCTTGGACTCTTCGACGTCCAGCAGCTCGAACTTGTCTTCCAGTTCCTCTAACCAGTCGATCGCCAAGGAGGGATCTTCCATGCCGTAGAAAGAAGTATGACAACTTTTTGTGAATTTCGACACGTCGAAGTTAGAACTTCTCGGTGTTACATGTGTAGGCTCGGGTGCCTCCGGATCGACATCACTTTGTCTGGCCGCAGGCTCGGTCACGACAGGAGTTGTCGTGGAGTTGTTGTTATTGTTGGCCACCACCGTCTGTACAATCTGCTGAAGAGTATCAAGCTGCTTCTGCTGCAACTTGAATTGTGCTTCGAATCGGGCCTCGAACTAGGTCTGGCGTGCCTCTACCTCCCGTCGATGTGCCTCCATCTCCCGTCGATGTTGCTCATTCAGGCGTTGATTCTCCTGAGCTTGTTGTTGTTGCGCTTCCAGCATGCGCAACATCCGTTCCATTGCATCGTTAGAGGGTCCGGGCCTCGAGCTACTCGAGCCGCTCGAAGCACTTTCTTCGTTCAATGCCACGTTCACCGCCGCACCTTCTGGGATTTTGAAGGTAAAAATACATTAGTCACAAAACTTATTACAGACTCCCTCGTATGGAACGACATATCTCATCGACACGAGACCAACGATTTGAGACTAGAAACCCGACACTAGAGGCCAAGGACGTAAAGCCGTGCTCTGATACCAATATGTCACGCCCCGATTTCGTAGAATCGATAGTCGTCCCCCGGGCGTGATGCCGTGCAAGCCTAAGTTGCGCTCGCACAAGGCATAGTCATAAGGTTATCCGAAACACAACAACAAGAGAATGCGCAGAGTAAATTGAACACACATTATAGAGAAGGAAATTTAAGCTTTATTGATAATGAACATCATTTTACAGACTCGATACAAAGGCGCCGCACGGGCTTTTTACAAACTGACTCCATTACAAAATGAACGTCGACGAGATAGCCATTCTATACATTTCATCCCTTGATTACAACCAGCATTACAAAACCACCTGGGATGACGAGAAGCCGCTCCATCTGTCTTCTTGGCCTTCGACAGCGGAGTCTTCAAAAGGTTGGATCCAAACTTCGACCGCAAGGACGAAGCTTCAAAACACACGAGCGTTGCCTTCCTTCACGTAGCACGCTCCTCCCGATCTATCACACCTGTAGAGAGCGAGGATCAGTACAATCAACATGTACTGGCGAGTGACTAATTAATTTCCAGGCTCTCATTTGGTTCAAAAATTTAGATAAAATCATACAACTTGCTTTTAGTGGTCTTTCTAGCCATCCTAGATATTTTCATAAGAAGTATTAAGTTACACCAAGATTTCTTCCGGCAGAGCGCGCCGTGCGACATAAAACTTACCATCACCTTCCCTGTTAGTTGATCACAATTTATATCAAGTATTTGATATGGAGGTCACTGGCATTAACTAGCCATCTTGGATATAGCCTGGTAATACGGGACCCTTGCAACGCAAGTAGCGAGCTCCGATGCAAGTTCCCGTCTTACCGATTGCCTATTACCCAGCTCGGCTATAACCTGTTTCTTCCTAGGCCGAGTCGGTCCCGTGGCCCCGGGTTGCCGCTCGAAGAAACCATCGTCCTTGTCGACAAGTTGTCCATGACTATGATAGGTTAACATGGTATATTTTAGGATACCGTTGAGGCTTGTTATGTAATCAATTCAATTACTTGGTCGTTTTGCAGGCCTAAAATAATTCTATCTCTGTTCAACACAATTCATTTCTTTTTCACTTCTGACATACAGGACTTGCATTCTGCAAGCGAATCATTCAATTTTAATATCATTACCCGAGTTTTCATTTTGAAATAGAGGGTCAAGACGAAGGAGGTCAGCCACTCACCTTGAGTTTTTACTTGAGGCGAGAGACTGGTTGGCCGCGCTAGACGTTGCCTACACGATCACCTGAAATCGTACAAGCAACCGATTAGAACACTGTGTTATTCAAGGAAATTCGATATAAATGCGAAGTTCAAAACGTAAGCCATGAAAACCATCGAAAACATTCACGAAAATGCATTCAGAAAACAAAGCCAAAACTAACGCAAGCGGCGTGAAAAGCAGAGCAACGGGAGGTCTCTCCCGACTCAGCGGCAGAGTCAATCCTTGAGGCACAGCCCGCTGAATATGGGACTTGGTTCCGAAGAAGCCATTCCATAACGTGGAATGGATCTTAATTCAACCGTTCCCGTTCGATCGATTCGATCGATCCCGACCGAGTCGATAGCGACAGTGTTCCTTTCTCGCGCACCCCGTGGACGGACAATGGGGCACGATGTAGGGACGGGGCACTACAGCAGCTCACAGTCGAGCTCTTCCCAGCCGAGCCCGACCTCACCTCACTCCTCACCCGAGCTTGGCCCAGCCTCGCCGCCGGCCACCCTCCAGGCCGTCGGCCACCCACAGCACCTCCACCATCATCACTTCCCTCCTCCATCATCCCACACCTTAGCAACCACCATCAACCATCATCATCCTCAAAATCGCCACCACCACAAACCACCCTGTCGACCACCTGGCCGTAGCCCCGCCGCCGTGGCCTGGCCGTCACCACCACCTCCTTCCCGAATGGCCTCCACCGTGGCCGCACGCAACCTCCCCTCGCCGTGCCTGAGCGATGCCGTGGCTGCGCCGCTATGTCTAACTGGGCCAGTGCAGTCCCGAGCACAGCACAGTGCAGCAACTGCACAGCCGTGCAACTCCACGGGCGTGCAGGCGCCACCGCCGGCGCCACCGCCGTCGTAGTCGACGTGGCTGACCCCCACATGGCCGGGCGCACCCCTGGGGTAGGCCCCACGGTGGCCACCGTTCTCCGGGACATGTCGTCGAGACGATTCGTGCGTTTTGCACGAAGTTCCGTCGTGACGCGCGCGGGATTGATTCCGAATTTACGTTCCGTCGCAGCGACTTCGTACATATTTTCCTAGGAATCCGACCGTTGGATCGGCAATTTCTTCGCTCCGTCATAATCTTGGTATATCCACCTTCATTCCTGTCAATTTTCATCCGTTGATTTTATCGTTTGATGCCTCAAAACCGGCCACCAAGTTGACCGTTTAAATTGTATTAATTTTGGACAATTTCGCGGGTCAACTTCGTCTGCTTGTACCTCCTCCATTGCAGCTCCGTTTGGCGTGCTACCAGTTCCTGTGCGAAGCTGGTATAACCCTCTTACTATCCCTCCAGTTTCGTTTCATTGTGAGCTTGTTTGATTGGTTGAATTCGACGCCAAAGTTGGCCGTCCGAATTCATAATTTCCAACTTGTAAAATTCTATTTTTGAACACGGGACTCCAGATTTCATTTCTGACACCACCACTAGACTTGTGGCGTCTTTCTGGCATGTTTTCATATAAAATGTATTAGATTTGGAGAACGTGGGCCCTGGCACGTTTTTCGGTGCAAAGTAGGTTCCACATTCTGGGTCAACGGGACTTTTTGACGCCAGCTCATCGAAATCCAATTCCGGATAAACCGTTGAGTTCGTATTGTCATTCTGGACTCGTTGACATATAATTTGCTAGATTTTGGTGGACATTGGATCCGGCACGCATTTTGGTGCAAGTCGGATACCAATATCCGGATCAATGGATCATTTTGAGATCGGCTCATCGGAATCCAATTCCGGATATACCGTTGAGTTCGTATCGTCATTCTGGACTCGTTGACATGTAGTTTGCTGAGTTTTGAGAACTTTGGCTCCGGCACGCATTTCCGTGCAAACCGGAATTCCAAGTTCTGGTCAACAGACCAAATTGAGATCGGGTCAACGGAATCCAATTCTGGAGATACCGTTGGGTTCGTATCGTCATTCTGGTTTCGTGGACATATAATTTGTTATATTTTATAGACTTATTTTCTTGCACATTTTTTGGTGCAAAACAGCTCCGATACGGATACCGTTTTGACCCAAAATTATCCTTTTTGCCCTTGTGTCCAAATTGGACCGATG
This sequence comes from Iris pallida, assembly GCA_029216955.1. Lineage (NCBI taxonomy): Eukaryota > Viridiplantae > Streptophyta > Magnoliopsida > Asparagales > Iridaceae > Iris > Iris pallida. Next base: position 20,283,555 of record JANAVB010004800.1, read on the forward strand.
GTTAGGCTATCCTAGCTAATTTGATCATTCTGGACACGTTGGCAATATTTATTTCATCATCCGACAATATTTGTTGATAATTTCTCTAAATTTAACCTTTTTATAATTAATTAATAATTAATTCTTATAATGTTCGTATTTCAGGATTAGTACAACGAAACTGAGATCAGTCAATTCCAGTGATCTCACATCGCTGAAATTGATAAGTTGGACACGTGGATCACTATAATAAGATTATCAACTTTATCGTTGATCATCTTGTCTCGATTTGCGTATCGTAAGTTTCGACGTACGAATAACGAAGTACACTTTATATCTTTAATAATTAGACTAGATTTACCCTGTTTGACCAGAGTTGACCAGTTGACCAAAAGTCAACTGTAAGTCAACACTTGACCTAGTTTGACTAGATTATTGGCCGGAGTCGACCTAGAGTTGTTTTGACTTAGAAGAACCTAGGATAATATAGATTGTTTGTAGAGATTTATTTATTACAACTTGAACACCTTGTAACCTGTGTTGCTTTAAATAGGACTCTGTGGCTTCAGTTGGATGCCCTATACTTATTAGCTGTTCAGGTTATTAGGCGAGTACATTCTCTGATCATTTCATATCCTACTTAGAATTAATTTCTGTATTAAATTACTTTACTGGTTACTGTCACGTTGGTCACACGGATTGGTACTATATGGATCCTTTCTTGAGATGTTATCCTTAGGGAGCATCGGGTACTACATGTTTCGTGCGTTTCACTTACATGGCGTATCACTATGCTTCACTGGTTCTTTGATCACTTGCGACATATACTCTTATGATCGCAGAGTCTCCTAGAATCTCTTATCCCATTTACTAGATATCCTAGAATCTCCTAGAATCACCCATTTATGGGCATCTATGTATCACCCTTCGGGGGCCTTTGCATGGAATCATAACATAACCTGGCTGGATCCTTGTGTATTGATTAGGGGTACGGAGGAGTAGAAATGGACATGTGAATACTACCCAAGTAGTATAGCATCAGAATCTCTTTTATAGTGTAGCATCAGAATCTCCTATGCCATTTACATGTCTATATTGTACTCTAACTCACTAGCCACTGTTAGTTCTCTATGTATAGTAGATATTTCTATTACAGTTCTCTCTCTGTTTACATACTACATTTCTTTCAGTACATGTATCTTACTTTACTGCATAATTATATTTTCTAATCTGCTATGATCTGTTGAGATGTATTGTACTCGCTCCTGTCCTGACTGGACCTGTTGATAAATTTTACAGATGGCCTGGGATTGCCTGCTAGCCTAGAGGAGACACAGTAGAGATTGTTTAGATAGTTATTTCATTTTGTCTGGAGTTGTATTTACTTTGTGGATTACTGTATTTAAGTTTTGAGATGTATTTCTGGGTTTATGTATCTTAGACACTTAGACTTCTATCTCATGTATCTTTTTTGGATTTCATGTTTTACCTATCTTTATTATGCTCTACCTTAGATGTGATTGAGACTGTATCTGCTAGGTCACCCCCATTCGGGGAGTATAAACTGCTTAGCATTATATTGTTAGATGATGTGACCTAGGACAGCGTTCTACCGCCGACACTGCGGCGTAGGTTGGGCGTTGTTACGTTCTCGTACCCTAACAGTGGGTGCGGGTCATGACATATACTAATAGTTAGGCATATAGATATAAAATTATATAGGTAGATTTCATCAGATGAGAAGTAATGCAAGGAGGGCCCAAATAGAACCTGTGCACTTGGTACACAGGTCAGGCATGGAATATAGGACCTGCTGCCTTAGGCAGCAAGTGGAAGGGGTTTATTGGCCAGGAAGCTTGGCTATATAGAAGGTATGTGAGTTAGGGTAGATTGGTAAGAGTATAAATAATAATTGGCATGTTAGTTCATAAGGGTAGTGCCAACTGGTAGTATCTAGTTAATGATTAGGGGTCGAGTAAGGTCTAGGAAGTGTCAATAAGAAGTAGAGAGGTGTGAGCTGTGTCATGGAGTACATAGACAGATTCAAGAATACTAGTATCTAGTGATAACAGGCACTTTTGGAGGATATTGGTAGATTGATACAAGTAATCCAGATACCCTATATGTATAGGTAATCAATGTGGGTATACCAGTAATGGAAAAGAACTTACACGATCTCATAGCTTCAAACTCCATAGAAATCAGCCTAGAAATGTAATAAATGAATAGTTAAGCTTACTATTACTTTTAGATCATATTTTTGATACTGTAATTTATAAAACAGGTTATTTGGACTTCGATACGGATTCTGACCCGTATTCGTAACTCAGGACCCCATGCAAGTATACCTTGCGGAACATATAGTATTTACATTATTTTGTTTTTTTTTATTGTTTTCCTTTTCATACGGTCATATAATTCCATATTATGATTGTTTTGCCCTTGATTGTTTTACTTGTTCTAGATTTACGTGCACGTATAGGATATTCGACATTGCTTGATTATTGGTCTTATCGTGTTACCTTGTCTCGTGATTGAGTTGTCAGTTTCTATATCCTGTTCTTGACTTAACCATTCTTGACTGGGAGTATCTTGCATTGTACTACAGTTGAGATATACTATAGATTGGGAGTATCTTACATTGTACTACGACCTATAGCCGATTCTTTATCTTGATATTGCTTGATTGACTTGACTTGAGATATACTATAGATTGGGAGTATCTTACATTGTACTACGACCTATAGCATATATTGATTGATTGATTGACTTGATTTGCGATACTATGAATTGGGAGTATCTTGCATTGTACTACGATTTATAGGAGTCTGTTTGACCTTGTATCCTTTAGGAGAGGAGATCGATACTAGAATAGGCTAATCTCGACTGAGAGTATCCTGCTTGTATGTCAATTTAAACACTATGGATTGGGAGTATCTTGTATTGTACTACAAGCTATAGGAGTTTTGATTGATAGTTAGCCAAGTCTAGTATTACATTTCCACACGACTCGTCGTCCTTAGATGTTCTTCTTGCAGTGTTCTTATCCTCCATACATGTTATTTACTGTCATATTAGTAGGCATATTTTATGTATCTTGCTAGTCCTCTGAGGACCTGATGATCTCTTCAGGTAGCTGATTGCACGGGGTTAGTTAGCTGAGCATGTGGTAGTTGACTTCAGTCGCATGATTCAGGTATTTAGTTAGTGTTATTGATTTACTATCTTTCTCGTGCTTTTATGATATATCCTGCTTATCAGCTTAGCTTTATAGACTCCTATTATTCTTGGAGTATAATCGGACATATATGCTAGTGGGCTGCAGACCACGACCCATACTTGTTCATTCTTGTTTACATGATTCTTGTGGATTGAGATATAGTTTAGATTAGACATGATACCCTATTCTGGACAGCTTATACGTATTCGAGTAGGGCTGGAGTCCGCTCGATACGTAGCTGGCTTGTTCACGAGCTCATACCCAAAAAGCGGGTGCGAATCGTGACAAGAGGCAACCAACTCTTATCATAGGGACAACTCTATCTTATCTCAGGAGCAATCTATAATCCGACCAATCTAAGGGACGTGGGACACCACCCTAGTCTCATGAACTTATTATCAAGTTCAACAACTGAATATCATAGCCAACAAATTCGAAACTTAGGCAACCAATCGACACTCTAGGCAAGCAACTGACATTATAGGCAACCAACCGACATTCTAGGCAACCAACCGACATTCTAGGCAACCAACTGATGTTCTAGGGTGTAACGCCCCAGAACCAGAATACTGGAGAGCGGGGGCATACATAGCCAGCTACGTATATTAAAATGGAATTCACTTCGCTATACGATCACGGCTGTCTAGATATATGAGGGTTTAACTACAAGTCATCAGTCTCTTAAGGTCATGAATAAGCCTAGTGTCTCAATCTCAAGCAAGTAATAACAGTCACAAGATGTTAGAGCATCAAATATTGTCACCCTCATTTTTCGTATTTCGTATTTATACTCGTATCTGGATTTTGGCATGTATTTTATTTTTTTCTCAGCTTGTGGAATTTCGGTATTTCTCGTATTTTGGTTTTGGCAGGGCTCGGTTTTATTGGGGATGGTTCGATTTGGTTCGGTTTTATGCATTGGATCACCATTAGCCTACACTTCACCCTCAACACACCACAACCTCCACCATTAAAACTCTACCTACCACTCTCTATCTTCATTACTTCCTCTATAAATTTTCTTCTTCTTCTTCTCCTTCCTCTACACAACACTCCCAACCCTAGGCAAGTGCACCTTGCCACCACATGAAAACACCATTTTAATTGTCCATTTGCTAGTTTAGGACATGGTGATCAACATTAGTTCTTGTTATTTTGTGATTTGGAGCTTCCCTTGTCCTAGATCTAAGTTTTGCTATTTTCGGATTTTACATGGTTTGATCTACTTTAGTTGGATTTTATGGATTTTTGATGCTTCCATGTGGAAGAGCATTCAATTCCACACGAGTTGGAACTTTGGAAATATGGATTTGGAGTTCGGATGGCCAAGTTATGATGCTGTGTAGCCTTGAGTTGAACCATGGTGTTCTTGCTGTTTGGAGAAGACAGTGAGCAGTGTGCAGAGCTGTTTAGCTTACGCACACTGAGCTGTGCGCGCTCTTTAGCGTGCGTACGCAGACTTGGGTACGCTTCCTATTGAAAGCGTGTCTCTCTCAGCGTGCGTGACTTTCACGTATGCTGCTTCCCTGTAGCGTGCGTGACTTTCACGTATGATGCCCTCCTTGAGCGTGCGTGACTTTTCACCCACGCTGCTTCCTGTAGCGTACGTGACTTTTCACTCACGCTGCTCCTTGAGCGTGCGTGACTTTTCACCCACGCTGCTCCCTGTAGCGTGCGTGACTTTTCACTCACGCAGCTCCTTGAGCGTGCGTGACTTTTCACCCACGCTACTCCCTGTAGCGTGCGTGACTTTTCACTCACGCTGCTCCTTGAGCGTGCGTGACTTTTCACCCACGCTGCTCCCTGTAGCGTGCGTGACTTTTCACTCACTCTGCTCCTTGAGCGTGCGTGACTTTTCACCCACGCTGCTCCCTGTAGCGTGCGTGACTTTTCACCCACGCTGCTCCTTGAGCGTGCGTGACTTTTCACCTACGCTGCTCTTTCAGCGTGCGTGACTTTTCGTACGCTGCTCCCCTGACCCCTTGTTTAACCCATTGACCCTTGGAGTTTTGGTCTTATTTCTTTAAGCTTGGCTTTTCTATAAGCCTTATATATTGATATTTTATTAGATATTTTACGTCCATTTTATATCCTTACGCCTTTTGTCATGAACTTGATTTTACTTAATATGTTTGGAATGACTATTGTACATGGCATGGTATGGCAAGGAACTAGCATAACACGACAGTGACCCATAGTGGTGCACTCCTGACATGGCCGACCTGACATGATAGTGGCCCGTCGTGGCGTACTCCTGACAAGTACCCTGACATGATTTATTTTAATACTGTTACTTGACTTGCCTTGACACCGTGGGTAGTTCTTTCTTGCTTGCTTGTTAAATTCACTTGTCCTGTCTTGCATCATGTCTAGGAGGGGACTCCTGAGTACCACGGTCAGGAGTACCTACTAAAATGGATTAAGGTTAATAACTAGAATAACTCAGTAGTCATGAAGAGATGACACAGCTACAGGCAATCCCGTTACCTGGGCGCTCTTGGGATCTGTAGCCTGCCGTCGAGTAGGGCACATTTCCAGCGCACCGTCGAGTGTTGCACCCTCTAAGTCACCTAAGGGTACATTTGTCTCCTGGACGATGTACCCACCTGAATTCAACCCTAATCTTTCGTCCTGGGTAACCTGGATGGTCTACAGGGCTTGTGGCTGTGGAACAATCTCACTGCATCTTGTTAGTAATTAGGCCTGTGATAACCCTAGTTAGTTAAAGTAGTAAGCCGTAGTATCTGATTGGCCGTGATTGATTGAATGAGGTATAACCAGTTTAGCTATGTCTTGATCCAGTACAAGATTGCTCCCTGTCTTGATTTATTGCATTATTATCTTGTCGATAAATGGTGGGAAACCAAGTTCTGTTCAGATGAAGGGTTACAACCCCGGTCCTTATTTGGTTTACGGGTTGTAACCTGGCTATCGGAATAGTTCCATGGTTATCTCGTCGTATATCATCCTGATATGTTTTCGTAAATTCTAGTTTTTAATATTATATCTTCTTGTGTTAATGCTGGCTTTTGTTCTTATTTCGTGGCCCCCTTATGGCACTTGCTCTTTCTGGGGTTGACCCAGCTGGTTTTGTGTGGCCAGATTTTGGAGCAGCTCCCGAGGATCTACCAAGCTTCCAGCCCAATGGTGGCGACTAGAAGGAACCCGGGCTACGAGTGGGTTTTCTATTTTGTTTCGCTCACTCTATTATAAATTATTCTTTTGAGACGTTTAGCCGACGAGCACCTGTTAGCTCGATGCACTTTTACTTATTGTCTGCCTACGGGCTGTAAACATGATTAACAAATCCTAGGGTTGATCATGTATGACTTAAACTCTTGCTAGTCCTAACATTTTGTATGACTAGCTTCATGATCAGCTGATATGCAATATTTGGGACGCCTTTTATTGTATATTTAATGATCATACATCTTATAATTATATTATTTGCTTGAGATTGAGACAATAGGCTTGACCTTAAGAGACTGTTGGCTTATAGTAAACCCTCATATTTTGACAGCCGTGACCGTATAGTTGAGATGTATTCTATTTCAATATACGTAGCTGGCTATGTCTGCCCCCGCTCTCCAGTATTCTGGTTCTGGGGCATGACATGGTTTAAGTGGTGGCCCATGCAGGTCTTGTCAATCAAGAAATGTGAGGGTTTACCGAATAGATGTCTCAATCAGTATTCGTCCTTGATCTCCGCCCGTACTTTCAAATCCCTGAAATTTTTGCCCTGATTACATGCTTGTATCGTTGATCTTTCCTGGTCCTTCCTCATTGTTTTTCTGTGTCGTCTCCTTCAGCGGTACTGTACCTGACCCTGCCGATCAGCAAGGAAGAGCACCTCCCGTGGACCAGCAGCAACCTAGAGATCAAGCCCAGCATTCCGGGGTAGCCTCCAGAGTCATGCCTACTGGAAGAAAGTCACCAGTTCGGCCCGTCCAGCCCGCAGAGCCAGATGATGGTACCTTAGTAGGCCTCATCAGAACCTTGATAGCTTCCCAGGATCGTCGAAGCGACGCCCTGCACCAGACAGTTCAAGATGCTTTGAACCGAGGCGGACATCCAGGGAACCAGGCGGCTAACAGTTTCAAGCGATTGAACCCTCCTTTCTTCGACGGCAGCGAGGATGCGATTGTCGCGAATGCATGGCTTCAGGATACCGAGGTGATTCTGGAAGCAGCCAGGACACCTGAGAATGAGAAGATGGTGGTGGTACGCCTACAGTTGTTGGATTTAGCTCGCAATTGGTGGGCGGCGCAAGCCATGGGATTAGTGGCCCCCATTGCTTGGGCAGTGTTTAGAGAGAGATTCTAGACGAAGTATTTTGATGCTGTGGCTCGGTACGACTTACAGACCAGATTTACCAACTTGAAGCAAGGAGGCAGAACAGTCGACAGTTATGCATCGGAGTTTTCTAGACTCAGTAGGTTTGCCCCCACCTTGGTGGCGACCGAGTTTGATAGGGCCCAGCGGTTCCAGCAGGGACTGCATTTGGAGATCTTGTTGGCGGTTGACCAGTTCGAGCACCAGACGTTCGATGCAGTCTTGAGAGCAGCTAGGAGGCATGAGTACACCTTCCAGAGGATCGTGGATAGGATCGGAAGTAGGAAGCGGTCCCACAGTCAGATGCACCAATCATCAGCTCCAGCCCCGACAGATTGGGGATTGACCATTGGAACTCCGAGGCGGGCGGCCTCAGTAACGTCGGTTCAGTATTCGACCCCGACGTATCCGCAGCAGCAGAAGCAGAAGCAGACTTCCGCGATGGGATATTCTCATTGTGGGAAGCCAGGGCATGTGGTGGCAGACTGTCGTAGGGCACAGGGATTGTGCCTGGCTTGTAGAGCAGCAGATCAAAGAATTGGAGCTTGCCCGAATAGGGGTGGTTCATCAGCATCCAACCCTTCTAGCTCTTCGGTGAGAGGACCGGCCCCAGCACCAGTTCAGCAGCAACAGTATCAGTCTTCGAGGCCCTTGCCGCCTCAGACTCAGGCATTCCAGCAACAACACCCCCAGCAGTATGCACAAGCCCAAGCTCAGACCCAGAATAGGCAGAAAGGTTTCCAGCAGAGGGAACCAGCAGCCAGAGGACAAGGTCAGGCCATGATGATGGCTATGGAAGAAGAAGTTACACCAGGTGAGGTAGTGGCAGGTACTATTCTCGTCAACTCCTTTCTAGCTTCGGTATTGTTTGATTCTGGTGCATCGCATTCTTTTACGTCTGCACGATTTGCGACACGGATAGGGTTGGAGCCTGAGTCATTATCAGTGAGGCTCAATATACTTACTGGTAATGGTCTTGTGGGAGTAGATCGAGTATTTTCCTCGTGTCGGATCGTAGTTAGCGGTAGGGAGTTCCCCGCTAGATTCATAGAGTTTCCTATGGCAGACTATGATGTAGTCCTAGGCATGGATTGGTTGAGGAACCAGTATGCTAGGATAGACTGCCATGTTGGCAGAGTTGTCTTTAGTATCCCCGGCGAACCAGAGTTTTCGTTTTCCAGAGGCGCAGTGGAGCCATCTTTCCCAGCATTGCGGATGGCAGTAGCAGCAGTGTAGTTACCCCGGATAGTTGAAGAATTTCCAGATGTCTTTCCAGAGGAGCTTTCAGGGATGCCGCCAGAGCGGGAGATTGAGTTCACTATAGACTTGATTCCCGGGACAGCACCAGTGTCAGAGCGAGTCTACAGGATGGCGCCTTCAGAATTGGAGATTTTATACAAGATGATTGAAGAACTGAGGACCAAGGGATTCATCCGTGCAAGTGGATCTTCTTGGGGAGCCCCGATGCTTCTTGTGAAAAAGAAGGATGGTACGTCCAGGCTATGTGTTGATTATCGTACCTTGAATTCGGTGACAATCAAGAACAGATACCCTCTTCCGAGGATAGATGACTTGTTTGATCAGCTCAGAGGGGCTTCAGTGTTCTCGAAGATCGACTTGCGGTCGGGATACCATCAGATCAGAGTCAGAGAGCAGGACATCCCGAAGACAGCGTTTAGATCGAGGTATAGACATTGGGAGTTCCTTGTTATGTCCTTTGGAGCGACCAATGCGCCGGCAGTATTCATGGACCTCATGAATCGCATTTTCATGCCTTACTTGGACCAATTTTTGATCGTGTTCCTAGATGACATCCTGGTCTACAGCAAGAGTGAAGCAGAGCATGGGCAGCATCTCAGAGTCGTCCTTCAGACGCTTAGGGAGCATCAGTTGTACGCCAAGTTCAGTAAATGCGAGTTCTGGCTCGATCGTATTTCATACTTGGGCCACATCATTACCCGAGGAGGAGTGGAAGTGGATCCCCAGAAGATTGTGGCTATCGAGTCATGGCCGGTACCCAGCTCAGTGGCAGAGGTTCGCAGCTTCCTTGGATTAGCCGGCTACTACCGGCGGTTCGTTTCAGATTTTGCAAGGATTTCAGCGCCGATGACCCAGTTGACCCGCAAGGATGTGCCATTTGTTTGGACAGCAGAGTGTCAGAAATCATTTGAGAAGTTGAAGCGAGGTTTGATAACGGCTCCCATTCTCACCCTTCCAGATGGGACCGGAGGATTCACAGTTTATTGCGACGCTTCAGGCAGAGGATTGGGGTGTGTCTTGATGCAGCATGGGAAGGTAATATCTTATGCGTTACGCCAACTTCGTGATCATGAGAAGAATTACCCGACCCACGACTTGGAATTGGCGGCGGTAGTGTTTGCTTTGAAGTTGTGGAGACACTACTTGTACGGAGATAGAGTCGAGATCTTTACTGATCATAAGAGCCTGAAGTATGTTTTCACCCAGAAGGACCTTAATATGCGGCAGCGAAGATGGCTCGAGCTATTGGTGGATTATGATGTGGATTTGCAGTATCATCCCGGGAAGGCCAACGTTGTAGCAGATGCATTGAGCAGGAGAGCCGGAGTTTATCTCCTGACGGCGCAACCAGAATTATTGGCAGATCTTCAGAAGATGGGAATTGAAGTGGTTCTTCCTACCAGTATGGCATTGATGGTCAGTCTACAGGTTCAGTCCAGCATAGTTGAGAGGATCCGGGTGGCGCAGTCAACAGATTCCAAGATCCAGCGACTCAGAGCAGAGTGTGGAGCAGGAAGAAGGCCAGAGTTATATATCCATGAAGACGGTACACTTCGGTACGACACTCGTCTTTGTGTACCCAGTGGAGATATCAGACAGGAAGTCATGGCAGAAGCCCACAGTTCACAGTATTCTATTCATCCAGGTGGTACGAAGATGTACCGTGATATTCGTCAACATTTTTGGTGGAATGGCATGAAGAGGAAGATAGCCCGGTTTGTCTCTCGGTGTTTGGTTTGCCAACAGGTTAAAGCTGAACATCAGAGGCCCGCTGAACTTCTTCAACCCTTACCGATCCCAGAATGGAAATGGGAGCATATAACCATGGATTTCGTGACCGGATTGCCCAGGTCTCCGGCCGGCAGAGATGCTATTTGGGTAATTGTGGACAGGCTTACCAAGGTGGCACACTTTCTTCCATTCAGAGTTGGACAGTCGACGGCGCATCTAGCAGAGATGTACCTCAGGCAGATCGTCAGGCTTCACGGTGTGCCAGTCAGCATCACCTCGGACAGGGATTCAAGATTCATATTACACTTTTGGCGCAGCTTGCAGAAGAGTTTGGGGACTCGCCTTCAGTTCAGCTCAGCTTATCACCCGCAGACGGATGGTCAATCAGAGCGCACAATCCAGACTCTTGAAGATATGTTGAGATCTTGCACCCTTGACTTCGGTGGTTCATGGGAGAATCATCTGCACCTGATGGAATTCTCGTACAACAACAGTTATCAGGCCAGTATCCAGATGGCACCCTTCGAGGCTCTTTATGGCAGAAAGTACAGATCCCCGCTAGCATAGGACGATGTCGGAGAGAGGCAGATGCTCGGACCCGAATTGATTTCCCAGACGGTTGAAGTGGTCAGGAAGGTCAGAGATCACCTCCGAGTTGCCCAGGACCGCCAGCGCCATTGGGCCGATGCTCATCGGCGACCCTTAGAATTTACTGTCGGCGACCATGTATTCCTTAGGATCTCGCCTAACCGCGGCGTCATTCGCTTCAGCGTGCGGGGAAAGCTTAGTCCTAGGTATATAGGGCCGTTCGATATTCTAGAGCGAGTAGGAGATGTATCCTATCGTCTCGCTCTTCCGCCGTCGCTAAGTGAGGTACATGATGTATTCCATGTGTCCCAATTACGATGGTATATTCCGGACCCGAGCCACATCCTAGACCATTCGGAATTGGTTGTTGGTACTAACCTTTCGTATGAGGAGAGGCCCGTGTCTATTTTGGACCGGAGGAAGAAGATACTCAAGAACAAGACTATTAAATTAGTCCGTGTTGCTTGGGGTCATCACTCTCTAGGAGAGTCAACGTGGGAGCGTGAGGACGACATCCGATCGCAATATCCCTACCTGTTTGACTCGTGAGGTATAATGTCTTTCTTATGCCTTACATTTTTCCTTCCTTGCTTGCATTGTATGATTGTATGATTGGACTGCTTAGTGTAGCTTGCCTGTGCTTAGTGTAGCTTGCCGTGACAATCTCTAGCTCCCTGATTAAATTCCGAGGACGGAATTCTTTTAAGGTGGGTAGAGTTGTCACCCTCATTTTCCGTATTTCGTATTTATACTCGTATCTGGATTTTGGCATGTATTTTATTTTTTTTTCAGCTTGTGAAATTTTGGTATTTCTCGTATTTTGGTTTTGGCAGGCTCGGTTTTATTGGGGATGGTTCGGTTTGGTTCGGTTTTATGCATTGGATCACCATTAGCCTACACTCCACCCTCAACACACCACAACCTCCACCATTAAAACTTCACATACCACTCTCTCTCTTTATTACTTCCTCCATAAATTTTCTTCTTCTTCTTCTTCTCCTTCCTCTACACAACACTCCCAACCCTAGGCAAGTGCACCTTGCCACCATATGAGAACACCATTTTAATTGTCCATTTGCTAGTTTAGGACATGGTGATCAACATTAGTTCTTGTTATTTTGTGATTTGGAGCTTCCCTTGTCCTAGATCTAAGTTTTGCTATCTTCGGATTTTGCATGGTTTGATCTACTTTAGTTGGATTTTATGGGTTTTTGATGCTTCCATGTGGAAGAGCATTCAATTCCACACGAGTTGGAACTTTGGAAATCTGGATTTGGAGTTCGGATGGCCAAGTTATGATGCTGTGTAGCCTTGAGTTGAACCATGGTGTTCTTGCTGTTTGGAGAAGACAGTGAGCAGTGTGCAGAGCTGTTTAGCTTACGCACACTGAGCTGCGCGCGCTCTTTAGCGTGCGTACGCAGACTTGGGTACGCTTCCTGTTGGAAGCGTGTCTCTCTCAGCGTGCGTGACTTTCACGTATGCTGCTTCCCTGTAGCGTACGTGACTTTCACGTATGCTGCCCTCCTTGAGCGTGCGTGACTTTTCACCCACGCTGCTCCCTGTAGCGTGCGTGACTTTTCACTCACGCTGCTCCTTGAGCGTGCGTGACTTTTCACCCACGCTGCTCCCTGTAGCGTGCGTGACTTTTCACTCACGCAGCTCCTTGAGCGTGCGTGACTTTTCACCCATGCTGCTCCCTGTAGCGTGCGTGACTTTTCACTCACGTTGCTCCTTGAGCGTGCGTGACTTTTCACCCACGCTGCTCCCTGTAGCGTGCGTGACTTTTCACTCACGCTGCTCCTTGAGCGTGCGTGACTTTTCACCCACGCTGCTCCCTGTAGCGTGCATGACTTTTCACCCATGCTGCTCCTTGAGCGCGCGTGACTTTTCACCTACGCTGCTCTTTCAGCGTGCGTGACTTTTCGTACGCTGCTCCCCTGACCCCTTGTTTAACCCATTGACCCTTGGAGTTTTGGTCTTATTTTTTTAAGCTTGGCTTTTCTATAAGCCTTATATATTGATATTTTATTAGATATTTTACGCCCATTTTATATCCTTACGCCTTTTGTCATAAACTTGATTTTACTTAATATGTTTGGAATGACTATTGTACATGGCATGGTATGGCAAGGAACTAGCATAACACGACAGTGACCCGTAATGGTGCACTCCGGACATGACCGACCTGACATGATAGTGGCCCGTCGTGGCGTACTCCTGACAAGTACCCTGACATAATTTATTTTAATACTGTTACTTGACTTGTCTTGACACCGTGGATAGTTCTTTCTTGCTTGCTTGTTAAATCTACTTGTCCTGTCTTGCATCATGTCTAGGAGGGGACTCCTGAGTACCACGGTCAGGAGTACCTACTAAAATGGATTAAGGTTAATAACTAGAATAGCTCAGTAGTCATGAAAAGATGACACAGCTACAGGCAATCCCGTTACCTGGGCGCTCTTGGGATCTGTAGCCTACCGTCGAGTAGGGCACATTTCCAGCGCACCGTCGAGTGTTGCACCCTCTAAGTCACCTAAGGGTACATTTGTCTCCTGGACGATGTACCCACCTGAATTCAACCCTAATCTTTCGTCCTGGGTAACCTGGATGGTCTGCAGGGCTTGTGGCTGTGGAACAATCTCACTGCATCTTGTTAGTAATTAGGCCTGTGATAATCCTAGTTAGTTAAAGTAGTAAGCCGTAGTATCTGCTTGGCCGTGATTGATTGAATGAGGTATAACCAGTTTAGCTATGTCTTGATCCAGTACAAGATTGCTCCCTGTCTTGATTTATTGCATTATTATCTTGCCGATAAATGGTGGGAAACCAAGTTCTGTTCAGATGAAGGGTTACAACCCCGGTCCTTGTTTGGTTTACGGGTTGTAACCTGGCTATCGGAATAGTTCCATGGTTATCTCGTCGTATATCATCCTGACATGTTTTCGTAAATTCTAGTTTTTAATATTATATCTTCTTGTGTTAATGCTGGCTTTTGTTCTTATTTCGTGGCCCCTTGTGGCACTTGCTCTTTCTGGGGTTGACCCAGCTGGTTTTGTGTGGCCAGATTTCGGAGCAGCTCCCGAGGATCTACCAAGCTTCCAGTCCAATGGTGGCGACTAGAAGGAACCCGGACTACGAGTGGGTTTTCTATTTTGTTTCGCTCACTCTATTGTAAATTATTCTTTTGAGACGTTTAGCCGACGAGCACCTGTTAGCTCGATGCACTTTTACTTACTGTCTGCCTACGGGCTGTAAACATGATTAACAAATCCTAGGGTTGATCATGTATGACTTAAACTCTTGCTAGTCCTAACATTTTGTACGACTAGCTTCATGATCAGCTGATATGTAATATTTGGGACGCCTTTTATTGTATATTTAATGATCATACATCTTGTAATTATATTATTTGCTTGAGATTGAGACAATAGGCTTGACCTTAAGAGACTGTTGGCTTGTAGTAAACCCTCATATTTAGACAGCCGTGACCGTATAGTTGAGATGTATTCTATTTCAATATACGTAGCTGGCTATGTCTGCCCCCGCTCTCCAGTATTCTGGTTCTGGGGCGTGACAAATATACAATGGTAAGGCGTTCTATACATTACATATTTGGATGATCATGAAGCTAGTCATTACAAAATGTGAAAACTAGCAAGAGTTTCAGTCATACATGATCAACCTAGGATTTGTCAATCATGTTACAGCCCGTAGGCGGACAGTAAATAAAGTGCAATCAAGCTAACACGTGCTCGTTGGCTAAACTCCTCAAAAGAATATTTTTATAATAGAGTGGGAGGGCCAAAATAAACCCACTCGTTGCAAGGATTCATCTAGTGGTCACCATCTGGCTGGAAGGTAGGTGGATCCTCTGGAGCTGCTCCGGTATCTGGCCATACAAAACCAGCTGGGTCAGATCCCAGAAAGAGCAAGTGCCACAAAGGAGGCTTCACTTAAGAATTAAAATCAGCAATTAGCACAAGAGTATAAATAAATAGTAAGAACTGGAAGTATGGGAAAATCAGGGTGATATACGATAAGATAACCATGGAACTATTCAGATAACCAGGTCACAATCCGTAAACCAAACAAGAACCGGGGTTGTAACCCTTCCTCTGAACGGAACTTGGTTTTCCACCATTTATCGATGAGGTAAATACAAGAAATCTGGTCATGTAACAATCTTGTGCAAGATCAGGACAAGACTAGACTGATTAGACTCCATCCAACATGCACGGCCAAGCAATAAGTACGGCTTGATACTTTAACTAACTAGGGTTATCACAAGCCTAGTTACTAGCAAGATACAGCGAGATTATTACACAGCCATAAGCCCTGCAGACCATCCAGGCTATCCGGACGCAATTAGGGGTTGAGTTCATGTGGGTACATCGTCTAGGAAATGCATGTACCCTTAAGTAGCTTGAGGGGTGCAACACATGACAGTGTGCTGGAAATGTGCCCTACTCGACGGCAGGCTACAGATCCCAAGTGGGGCGCCCAGATAACGGGATTACATATAGCCGGGAAATCTCTTCATGACTACTGGATTATTCTAGTTATTAGCCTTAGTCGATTTCGGTAGGTACCCCTAACCGTGGTACTCAGGGGTCCCTATCCTAGACATGATGTAAGACAAGACTGGTTCATTTGTACAAGCACAATCGTCTACGGTGTCGAGGCCATTCATTCTTGTCATGTCAAGTTAGCCGTCGCAATAGCATATCGAGATATATCATGTCAGGTTTACTTATCAGGAGTGCGCCACGACGGGCCACTAGCATGTCAGGTTACTTGTCAAGAGTGTACCACTACGGGTCACTGTCGTGTTCATGATACATGTGCAGGATAACATAGTACAAGCATTCTATTAAGAGACCCAAGTTACACAGTGGGTCATAAGACATGAGCATAATAAAATAATTAAAATAGAAATGGGGCAAGGCTGGGGGAGGAGTCATACGGCTCAGGAAAATGAGTTCATGCGACCAGGGGGTAATTGGGCTCCTGCGGCCAAGAATCAGCAGGCTCATGCGACTCGGGTTCATGCGGTCGGGGTTTAAGGGCACATGCAGCTCGGGGAGACTGGGTTCATACGGCCAGGAGATCGGGTCTTATGCGGCTCGGGATCAGAAGTCCATGCGGCTGGGGGAGACAGGGTCTTATACGGCTCAGAAAAGAGGGGGCGCATGCGGCTCAGGGGAAGAAGTCCATACGGCTAGGAATTTATACGACAGGGAGCTCATGCGGCTTAGGAAAGTTCATGCGGCCAAGAAGGGATGGGCCTCATGCGGCAGAGGATCAGAAACTCGTGCGGCTCAGGGACTGATTCTCATGCGGCTCAGATTATCGAGTCCATGTGGCTCAAGAAAGTGGATCTTATGCGGCAGAGAAGTAGGGGGGTCTTATGCGGCTCAGAGGGAAGAGGGTCTCATGCGGCTAGGATTAAGAGTTCATGCGGCCGGCTAAGGCCATGCGGCCAGGGGAAAACTTGCCGCATGAATTGCCATGCGGTCAAGCACTGTTCTTCTTCTCCAATTTCCGAGGAGAAGAACCATGAAGGCCATGATTCCAAGCTCCATAAATCCTTCATCAAGGGTCAAAATCCGAACTTCCATAGGTCAAACTGGGGCAGAATGAAATTCTCTACAACATGGAACCATCAAAACTTGAAAATAACAAGGTTAAATAGATCAAAATCCAAGGAATCCGAAAATGACATAAACTTAGATCTACATGAATTGAGCCATGGAAATTAAAAATGCTAAGTACTAAAGTGTCTTAGAATGTTGTGAGGAAGAGAATAGAACAACTAAAGTTGAGTTCCTCCATGAAGCAAGATGCACTTGCCTAAGCTCTTCCTTTCTCGCTCAGGTAGGTAAAAAGTAATGGTGAGGAAGAAAAAGAGTAAATGAGGAGAGAGAAAGGGTTGGGGTTAATAAATGATGAGGGTGGTGGTAGGTAGGGGTCTTCTTTTGGTTCATGGTGAACTCAAAAGCAAACCAAGCCAAGCCGAACCAAACCAAGATAAACCAAGCAATAAAATGCCCAAATATACCATGCAAGGAAACATGTAATACGAGTCAAGATGCATACACGTATTCCAAAATACGTAATACGAACTATGGTCATTATAACTCTACCTACCTTAAAAGAATTTTGCCCTCGAAATTTAATTAAGAGGCTAGAGAGGCAAGGACAAGCTACACTAATCACAGTCAAGCTATACTTGTAGAAGCATGGAATTTCAGAACCAGAAAGTCTATGCGCCAGACTACATGCGCCAAAGCTTGGACAAAGTGCTTCACAGCAAAAAGCAACGAATATAGACATTGAAAGAGGACTTTTTATTTAACATATAAAAGTCTATTACATGTCTAAGAAAGACTGTTCAAAGGAGAATTTCTATAAAGAAAAGATCCTAAGTCTACAGCCAGCAATCAATATGCGCCCTCAGCCAGGTGCATCCCAACATGCGCCCTCAGCCAGGCGCATCCCACCATACGCCCTCAGCAAGGCGCATCCTTTTCAGCAGCTCAGTTATGTGCACCCTCAGTTATGTGCATCCCTGGGGCAGCTCGATTATGTGCATCCCTTGGGCAGCTCGGTTATGTGCATCCCTTCAGCAGCCCAGTTATGTGCCATCCTTCCAGCCAGGCTCACCTGGCCGAGCAGGACGAGGGTGGCAATTAACCCCCCCATCCAAAAGCCAAAGGAAGAGAAGAGCACCGCAATCGACCCGCGGCTAAAGGAGCAGCTTCCAACCAGAATGGGCAACACCCATGCAGAGAAGGAGCTCGCCAAAGCTCGAGGAAGACGGTTAGGGCACCGCAATTCCGATCTACGGCTCTTCCTGTACAACGAAGACGAGGCCCGGGTATCCCTATCTTTGGATGCAACAGGCACCTTCTGCCTGTCTCGGAAGCCCTCGACTCCGACTTTTGGATGTAACAGTCACCTTCAAGTACATCAATGAAGACATTGTGTCGCATCTTCACCCTCGGGAGCATCTCGTCAACAGAATGCATTCGAGTAAACAAATTCATGTCGGAAGGACGTGAGAGAACGAGAAGCAAACCCTCTCTCCATGCCACTATTTATAGGCCGGGCAGATCAAACCCATGCGCCAAGTGGATGGCTCTCCGAATTCCGTACAATGAATTTGCATTAAATGGATGAACCGGACGCTTCGAATTCAGCCAAGTTAAAATAGCTATTTAAAGCACTCGAAGAACATAACAGTTGCACCATCAAAGGCGTCTCACGAAGCGGATGTGCCGGCCAGACCGTGCATCACACAGACGCGCCCTTCAACATCAAAGCGCATCGCACAGACGCGCCCTTTAGTACCAAGAGCATCATGGGGATTCGTCCTCATGTGCCCCCATGCGCCTAGTGGGATGCCAACAAATGCGCCCACTCAACTGTCCATCGAATGTCACAAACATTAAATGCTAAACTGACAGAGTTGGCAGCACGCCTCCCAAAGTCTGAACAGTCGACAGCTTTTTCAGAAGACGAAGCATCGCCAACGTCAGCATCATTATTACTCCCCTCCGACGGCTACTGCCACGTAGCCACCCAACCATCTCGCATGCACCTCCGCGGCCATGCGTCCAAACCTGCATACGCCTCAAAAGCTGTACACCTCAGACTTTTCACTGATCTCTAAAGGCAGAAGGAAAGTCACTGATACAACTCTGCATGCTCCTCAAAAGCCATGCGCCCCAAACTTCTCCCTGATCCCAAAAGATAGGAGTAAAGCCACTACTGAAGCTCTGCATGCGCCTCAAAAGCCATGCGCCTAGAATGGTTCGTGACTCCTAAAGGTTATAAGCCAAAATTTCCTCATGTGTCCAATCCTAGGCGCATCCTACCAGACCATTCCCCCCACCAAATCCGAGATCTCCGAGCCATGGGTCGACGACACGTGTCCTTTGACTCAACTCATTCAAGATCTCAGCAACAGAAAGATCTTCTTCTCCACTACGTGCCGGTTCACAACAGCAACATGAAGAAGTCAACCCCCTCGATCAGGGCGCATCGTTCATGCACCTCCATCAGCAATCAACACGTGGCGTCCCCGCGTACAGGTGCATCCTACATATGCGTGCATGAGCAGCCAGCCTGCAAAACTATAAATAGAGGGATCATTTTCTTCTTTTACACACACGGACCAACCAACGTGCACACATATCAACTTCTACAGCGAACAGACCGAGTCTTTGCACCACCAGAGAGGTAGATACAGACACTCAACGTCTTCCTCCTCTCGGCGAGCTCCAGCACCCAGAGCAATCCAGACCTTCAGAGAACCGATAACCGTCGTCAGATCGTCAACGGAGTCAACGCATTACCACTCACTCCATCGGTGCAAGGGACCCAGATTAAACAAAAGTGTACTTCTAGGACTCCGTCTAAGTCCTATATTGTAACACTGTTCTGTTTGTATTAAAATTTACAATCAAAGAATTTTAATGGCAAACAAGCTGGCGACTCTGCTGGGGACCTCTTTCTCCTCCAACGAGAAAGCTGTGTCGTAATCCGACGACGTGAAGGTGGGCTCCTCCCACAAGACGCTGGTCGTACGCCTCAATCAACAAGCGTATGAGGAGTTCATATCTGAAGGCAGTGCGAGTCCTTCGAAGCGGCTGTCGAAGCCGAAGAAGACCCGTCGAGTCTGGGTGCGCAAGGTCGACGCCTCGGGCACCACCACCGAAGGGGATGCGCCAATCCATCCTTCCCTTCCTGCTGACGTCCTCAGCAACCAAGATGTGCCCGCTGGTACAGCGCATCTCTCGGGAAAACGTGCGGCTAACCACGTTCCCCAGCCATCTCCCTCTCAGGTGAGAAAGATGCATCGACGGAGCAGGGGCGCAGCCAATGCCCCGCGCATCACCTCTGATGCACCACAGAAGATCTCTGTCTTTGACAGACTCACTCGCTGTAGTAGCAAGGAGAATTTAGATTCTGAGTACTACGCGCCCCAGCGGCCTGGTACGAAGAAGTCCAAGACAGGACGGGCCATGCGTCCCAAACGTGCTATGCCAGCAACAAGCCAGAAGTATGCGCTCACAATCATGCGCGCTGCTGATGGTAAGTTGTACAAGGTCGACTCGAGTGCTGCGGCGCCGAGAACGAGCCGACCTTCAAAGTCCTTGTCTCACATGGGCGCATCTACTGCGTGCACAACCACGTCGAGTAAGATAAATCCAGTGGTCTTGAATCTCCGTGCCTCCTCTGGTTGTGCGTTTGAGGTCCGTTCAAGTCACTCCAAATGCTGTGGTTCCCCCACTACTGATCGGGATGCCTATTTGGTATTAGATCAGGGGGCGCAGCACTCACTTGACCACCCCGGCGCTTGGCCTTGCCATGCGCCTGAAAGGGGTACGAAGGTGGCACCCTCCTCCAACGATCTGTATAACGTGATCACTCACAAGCGCCGATCAGGAGAGTTGACTGATAAGCACGATGCGCCTCTCTCGGGGCATACTTGTGCTGTGGTCACCATCAACTGCTGTTGCAAAGCGGCAGTCCCACCAAGGCAGTCGTATTCCAGCGGCTGTAATCATCAACACCTCTCCGACGTCGCCTCGGGAAGAAGGTGTCAACAGAAGAGAAACCAATGGTTGCTTCATGCAACGTGATCTCCAACTCCTCGTTAGTCCGAAAGGCGACTGGCAGTTTCTCTTCCTCGTCCGAGAGCCAGCCGAGGAAAACCAAGACAGCTGTCTCATCCTCCGGAGTGTTCGAAGGCACTCGAGCGAGGAAGAAGTTCTTGGAGGAAGCTGGAGGTAGTCAGACCCTTGTCGAGCCTCCTTCCGAAGACGAGTGTGTCCAAAGCACACCTGGGGCAGATCCTCGAGGCAAAGTCAGCCTCCCAGAAGCCCCTGAAGACGAGGATATCCCCCAGAACATAGCTGGAGGTAGTCTAGCATCTGCGGACCCGAGTTCCAGAGACGAAGAGGCCCTTCAAGACGGAGCTGAGGGTAATCAGGCCCTTACAGATGCGCCCGTGGTGAATGTTCTCCCGAACATAACCGGGGGTAGCCAAGACGAAGCTCCAGGAGAGGCGACTCCCCTACAAGAGAGCGAGGCCGAGAGTGAGGCCTCAACCCATTCATCCACTCCCGGCAGCATCTTGACAGTAAACGTGACTGGGGATGATGTCGAGTCTGATGTACCGCCAACAGACCTCGTCCAGCGCATAGATACCCTGGAGGGAGGACTCAAAACCCTCTCTGCCTCCATGCAAACACTGACTCAAGCAGTGTTTGAGATACAGTCAGCTTTGACCAGGACACCTTCTACCGGTCCCGATCCAGGGGCCAATGGAGAGTCGAGTGTACCCCTTCAACGGGTATCCTCGGACGCAGGTCGCCAAGAAGCACCTCGGACGTCAGAGCCCTCAAATGCTCAACATCCGGTGGTACAACCTTCTCCGACTCCCAGCTCCACGGAAGACGTGGTCGAGATGATCAGGGACCTGCGCAAGCGCTTTGAGTCCAAGACGAGACAAGAGGAGCGCCAGAAAATGGGCATCCCCCAGCCTTATCCCTTCGAGTGGAACAAGGTGGTTTATCCTCCAAAGTATAAACCACAAACACCGATGCCGTACGACGGAAAGGATTCTCCTCGTCGCTACCTGACGTATTTCCAGTCTCAGACGGGACATCTTCCGAAGGAGGATGCGCTTCTTACCAGCATATTTGTTGGGGCACTGAAAGGAGTAGCGTACGACTGGTACTGCAGCCTCCCCGACAATTCAATATCTTCCTTCGACGACCTGACGTGCCTCTTTCTTGACCATTTTTACGATGGTGGGAAGGACATGACAATGGCGTCCCTTATAGAGATACGCCAGAAGGAGAAGGAAACAATTCGAGTGTTCATCGAACGCTTCCGACAGGCCTGCTTCAGACTGCCCTCGGGCATGCCAGAACATGCGCTTCTCTCCTCCTGCAGCATGAACATGCTGCCTGCAGTCAAGCTCTGGCTCAACTCTACTCCTCCTCCCGACTGGAGCTCCTTGATCATTGAAGCAGAAGCCACGGAGAAGAAGGCAGCCAACGCTCGTCTTCTGGGAGTCAGTTTTCCTGCCTTCGAGGACAAGGGAAAACGGCCTGCAACCAACAACCCCGTACGAGAGGCAAAGGGAAAGCAGGCATTGACTGTCAATGCCTCAAAAGGTGCGTCAGCACCTACTCAGAAGCCTCCACTTGCACCAAGGCCGAAGGAGGTTTACTCATTCAACGACGAAGACACCCTGCAGCTCTTTGAGATACTGAAGCAGGGCGACAAGATCAAGCTTCCGGACCCTAAGCGTCCTGATGAGGTTGGAAAAGTGGATAACCCGAGGTACTGTCACTACCATCGATTTATCGAACACCCAACCAAGGACTGCTATGTCCTCAAGAATTATATCTAGCGCATGATCAATGCGGACGTAATCTCCATCGACTACGAAGAAAAGACGGTATCGGCCAACGTGGGTGTCACTCCAGTTTGGTACCCTGCCGCCAACTACAACACAGGATGGCGTTGTCCCTATCCCTAAGGCGACAATGGAGGTGGTTAACTTACCACCAACCCGTGACAACGTGAGTGGACTCATCCCACTCACCACATCTCGGGGAGAGATCCTGTGGGTTCACCCGGATCTCGTCTCCGAGGTGACTCAACCGGAGGTACGCCCTACCTCCAAGTCCAAAGGCAGGAAGATCAAGTCTTGCTGCATGGTCTCTTCTTCAGCGGAAGAGGCACTTCCTGTGCAGACGCGTTCACAACAGAACGTCCAACCCGACGAAGCTGCCGTCGATGTGGTACCTTCTGGCACCGTCCCTGCTGTCCAGGACGAGGGCCCGTCTAAACCTTCAGCAGCCAATAAACAGAAGCAGATAGAGGCCCGCTTCGATAGGCCCCTGCGAAAAGAGAATACCTCGGGGCTAGCCAAGCCCCACAACTTCGACATACTGGCGCAACTCGCCAGTACTCCTGCCCGCCTATCTCTGTTCGAGCTCCTCCGTCTTTCCAAAGACTCCCGAGAAGCTCTCTGCGAAGCTCTGAAGGATGCTGAATCCTTTCTCAGTCAGGTCAAGCAGCCGGAAGATCTCCCGACTGTGTGCAAGCACTGTCACTGTACGGAGGAGGTTATCCCTAATATAACCTTCACCCACAGGACATGTTGCTCAAACACAATCGACACAACAGGCCGCTGTATTACACAGGGTACATCGGTTCAGTCAAGGTGAAGCGGATTCAGATCAATCCGAGGTCTTCCCTCAGCATCATCCCGAAGATGCTGCTCTCAACACTGGGGATCCCAATGTACCGACTGGCGCCCTCCAACACAACAATCAGTGGTTTCAATGCCAGCAAAAGCGAACCACCTGGCAAAATACGACTAAAGTGCCACATCGGTAACCTCAGAACCGAGGTCACTTGTTATGTCGTGGACGCTGAAGTCAACTACAACATTCTGTTGGGTCGCCCATGGCTGCACGAGTACATGGTGGTGCCATCCACGCTCCACCAATGTATGAAGTACGTGTCCACCAACAACGTCATCCGTACGGAGTTTGCGGACATCGACCCTTTCAAAGGGATAGAAGCCCACTTCACCGATGCCGACTTATACAAGTCACCTGACGAGGAGGAGGCCAATGATGCTGATGACGAAGCAGAAACGGCAGCAGAGCCGGACATGGAGCCTGATGTCACTCCCGATGCTCCTTTGAAGATCCGACTCAAAGGCAAACCGCCTCAGAGGTTGCCCTCCATGAGCATTAAGCTATCCGGAAAAGCACCAGTTGCTCCTGAAGCTCCCCTGAAGATACGGCTCAAGGAAAAGCCCCCTCAAACATCGGCTTCCCTTGTGGCAAAACTACAGGAGAAGGTGCCAGTCACCGGAGGCGCAGCGGAGGCACCTCTGAAGGTGCATCTTAAGGGCAAGCCGCCGCCATCCCAGCCGCCAGAGAAAGCCCATGTAGTCCTCTCGGACTCCCAGATCAACGCTGTGGTGGACCCTCCCGATCTTACTCCAGTGCTTACAGATGAAGAGCTGGAGGAATATATCTCGGCTGATATAGATGCCCCATCTCTCGACAATGTAATCCCACGGGATAAAATCTCGTATTTCATCAATAATATAGTGTCTTTTAATTATTCTAGTCTTCCACATTGGAATGCCATGTATACATTAGATAACGCTCTACGGTCGTTGCAAACACAAATAACGACCGTCCATCATGTAAATCGAGTACTCCCGTCCCAAGGGATCTGTTACATAGTCCCACCACGGAGTCGAGATGAAGAATCCATCATCTTCGGCAAGGTCGAGCATCATCAAGACCTCCCGCCACTCGAGCCAGAACCAGATGCCAGCAGAATGCAACTCTATCGGTACACAGACAAGGCAAAGTACCTCATCCAAAAGATGGGTTACGACCTAAAAAGCAACAAAGGCCTGAACTACGGCAAAGGTCGACGTCTCCCTCTCCGGCTTCCAACACCTAAGGGAAAGCCGCAGGACTACTACAACAAAACTCGATGAGGGGTAGGCTATGTCACGCCGCCGTCAACTTCAGAGAGTTCAGACGCAGAGAAAGTTGAACATTCTCACTCATCTGAAGCGTCAACGTGGGATTCCGATACCAGTATCGGATCTGTCTTCAAGAGAGTGCTGTCAGCCAACATGACATCTGCACAATCTCAAGAAGAAGAAGGCGAAGACCAAGCGCCGGAATTCTTCGAAGAAGAACCCCGGGCTCAACGCCTGGGACAACAATAGGAGTCTCGTTTTGAATTACGTGAACCTCCCACCGAAGACGAAGTCGAGCAGATCGACCTTGGGGATGGATCTTCTTCCAAACCCATCTTCGTCAGCAAAAGCCTAAACGGAGAAGACCGAGAATCTTTAATCCAGCTGGCTAAAGAATATATCGACGTCTTCGCCTGGAGCTACGAAGATATGCCGGGACTTGATCCCCAGATTGCGATGCATAGGTTGAACATCTTGCCTGATGCCAAGCCTATCAAGCAACAACAGTGGCGCTTCCGTTTGGACATTATGAACGCCATCGATCAGGAGGTAGACAAACTCTTGACTAGCGGCTTCATTCGTGAAGAGCAACACCTAGATTGGGTAGCCAACGTCGTCCCCGTCACCAAGAAGAATGGAAAGATACGAGTCTGTATCGACTTCAGAGACCTCAACTCTGCTTGCCCGAAGGACGAATTCCCGCTTCCAATCACCGACGTGATGATCGACAACACATGTGGTTTCGAGCGCATGTCTTTCATGGACGGGTATTCGGACTACAACCAGATCAAGATGTTTCCCGATGACGCAAAACATACGTCATTCAGGATTCCAAAGGGCATTTTCTGCTACACAGTGATGCCCTTCGACTTGAAGAATACTGGTGTGACATACCAACGTGCTATGAGCACCATTTTTCGTCAGCATCTTCGCAAGACAGTCGAATGCTATGTCGACGATATCGCAGTCAAGAGTCGTCTCAAAGGAGATCACCTGCAAGACCTCAAGACAGTCTTCGACCTCATGCGGGCGCATCAACTCAAGATGAACCCCGCTAAATCCTTCCTTGGGGTTTTGAGCGAAAAGTTCTTGGGCTTCATCATCACGGCGAAAGGCATTCATGTCGATCCCGAGAAGACCAAAGCAATTCTTGATATGGACCCTCCGAAGAATCTTCGAGAACTTCGAGGCCTACAGGGACGTCTGGCATACATCCGGAGGTTCATAGCAAACCTTTTCGGCAAATGTCAACCCTTCACCCAGCTCATGAAGAAGGGAGTCTCTTACGTCTGGACAGAGGAATGCCAAAAGGCTTTCGACGACATCAAAGCCTACCTGACGAGCCCTCCAGTCCCGGTGGCACCCGTCGCCGGCAAACCATTCCTACTCTACGTCCGTGCCATGGATCATTCCCTCGGCGCCCTGCTAGCTCAGAACAGTGACACAGGATATGAGCAAGCAATCTACTACCTCAGCCAAACTCTGATCGGGGCCGAACACCGGTACAACCCCTTTGAAAATGAGTGCTTGGCTCTAGTATTTGCCATCCAAAAGATCGTTATTATGTCTCGGGCCAGACAATTTACGTCATTTCCCGAGTCAGTCTGCTCAGGGTCCTCATGACGAAGCCAGGATCACTGAACTCCCGGCTAGCCACATGGGCGATCTTGCTAACGCCATACAACATGGTGTTCGTTCCACAGAAGGCTGTTAAGGGTCAAGCTCTGGCCGACTTCTTAGCTGCACACCCCATCCCAGAGTCCTCAAGACTCTATAAAGACATCCCGGATGAGGTCCAAGAATCAAATATCATCAAAGAAAGCTCCGTCTGGCGGATATTTTTCGATGGCGCTTCAAGAACAGGCCCCAAAGGCCAAATTGTCGCAGGAGTGGGGGTGGTATTAGTCTTCCCTGATCAGCTAGTCATCCAGCGTGCTTACTCCCTTTCGAAGCCGTGCTCCAACAACGTTGCTGAGTACAACGCGCTTATTATGGGACTCCAGCTAGCACAACAGCTGGGGGTGAATCATCTGGAAGCCTACGGCGATTCAAAGCTCGTCGTAAATCAGATAAAAGGGCAATACGAGATTCGCTATGAAGATCTGATCCCCTACCATGAAGTTGCATTGAACATCATTTCAACCTTTACCGGGTTCTTCATCGAACACGTACCTCGTCTACAAAATCTAGAGGCCGATGCTCTGGCTGGCCTCGCAGCCTCTTTGGCGGCACCTCTCGGAACTCAACACTACGTCACGGTGGTGGATCGAGACTTGGTCTGCCCTAAAAACAACCTGTGCTCACAAGTGGCTCACGCCAAGTCAACGGGTGCCGGTGTTAACGTCCGAGATTGGAGATTTTCGTTCATCGACTTCGTTGTCTACGGAATTCTTTCGGAGGACCCGAAAGAAGCCGTCTCAGTCAGGAGGCGCTCTCTTCGGTTCTACTACGATACGGCTACTAAAATGCTGTACCGACGCTCCTACGATGGACTTCTCCTTCGATGTTTGTCTAACGAAGAAGCAGCCGAAGCCCTTCGAGAAGCTCATGATGGAACCTACGGGGCCCATCAGCCCGGTCCTAAGTTGCAGGATCGACTACGACACATGGGCTATTACCGGCCAACCATGGCCGCTGACGCTGTTGAATATGCTAAGAAGTGCCATGCGTGCCAGCTTCACGCAGACTTCATTCATACACCGTCCGAACCACTACATCCTACAGTCGCCTCCTGGCCCTTCGAAGCTTGGAGAATGGATATTGTGGGACCGATCACCCCTCCTTCATCGAGAGGACACCGCTTCATCCTAGCAATCACCGACTACTTCTCCAAATGGGCAGAAGCAGTCCCTCTGGCAGAAGTAAAAAGCTCTAGGGTGATCAGCTTCATCAAGCACCACGTCATCTACCGTTTCGGGGTACCCCGAAGGATCATCCACGATAATGGTCCTCAGTTCATCAGCCATGTTTTCAGCCGATTCTGTGACAAGAATCGCATTCAAAACGTGGCATCAACCGCCTACAATCCGACAGCAAACGGATTGGCCGAGGCATTCAACAAAACTATCGTCAGGCTACTCAAAAAGGTCGTGTCATCTAACAAACACGATTGGAATGAAAATCTCGGCGAATGCCTTTGGGCCTACCGCACAACGGTACGGACCCCGACAGGCAATGCACCATTCTCCTTGGTCAACGGGAGCGAAGCGGTACTGCCTCTTGAGATCCAGATAGCCTCACTCCGCGTAGCAATCACAAACCAACTCACAGAAGAAGACAATCAACGTCGTCGTCTGCGGAAACTGGAGGCACTTGACGAAAAGCGTCTCCTAGCTCAACAACGCATCGAACTCTACCAAGCCCGTATATCACAAGCTTTCAACAAGAAGGTCAAGCAGAGGACTTTCCAAGTTGGCGACCTGGTTCTGGCAGTCAGGAGACCGATGGTGTTGACTCACAAGACACCAGGAAAGTTCGAGCCCAAATGGGAAGGACCTTTCATCATCGAGACGGTATATTCAAACGGTACTTACCGTCTCGCCAAACCCAATGGGGACTTGTTCATGATGTCCATCAACGACAAGTTCCTAAAGAAGTACTACTCTTGACATCTTTCAAACATGTGCTTCCACCAGGGGATCTGCGGACCCAATCATCAGGGTTCACAGATAATTCCCTTCCACAAAATTATACGCTTCCGGAACCCAGCTGTTCCGTGGCATCCTCCAGTAGAAGAACAACCACGTCCACATCACCTCTGAGTTGTTCCCCTACGCCCTACAAGGCAGAATCTTACACCCGTAAGATTACGCTATCCTTTATGTTTACCACGTCCACATTACCTCTGAGTAAACATTCCGTACAGACAACCCCCGCGTTGCCGTACATCGATCACAGAACTTCCACGTCCACATTACCTCTGAGTAGTTCCGTACATCTCCTAGAGTCATTCCTACCACGTCCATAACACCTCTGAGTAGGAAGATTCTATCATTCGAACCCCATATTTGCCACTTCCACATTACCTCTGAGCAAATACAATGGGTCCTTCAAACTTATTATCTGTATCTAAAACCAAGGTACGTAAAAGATAATAGGTCCACACAAATCATCAAAGTTCATGACAAGCAAAAAATGAACACATCGCAGAAAATGGTGTACTTCTTTATTTCTAAGAAAAAGGAGAGTAAAGGATTACACTATCCCTAACAAAAGTGGCAAAAATACAAAAAGCAGAGACTACAAGCCCTAAATATCCCCAGGGTTGGCGGAAAGCTCTGTAATTCGGCATTTCAAATCTGTCGCCCGAGTCTCCACAGTCGCCAAGACTCGACGTTCAGCTTCTTGACGCATCGCTTCAACAGCCTCAGCAGAAGTTTTATTCTCGTGCTTCTCATCAAGCTGCTGTCTCTGCTGAGCCAGGGTAAGAGCTCGAAGAGTGAAAGCCGCTTCCTTCTTCTTGAATGCTATGTGTTCAGCCTGGACACGTTCAGCGTCCAATAGGAGTCGGGCCCGCTGGTCCTCAAGGCGGCGCATCTGCGCGTCAATCTCCGCGATATCAGTATCCAACACAGCTCGCGTCTCCACTGTCTCCTGCATAGACTGAGATAATCGCTCCACTGTAGCTTCAGTCTCAGCCACTTCGCGTTCCCAGACACTCACAGTGGCCTCGTAGGAAGACTCAGTCTCGACGAGCAGCTTCTCCTTCTCCGCATCTATCAGGACGGAGAGGTCATTTCGCTGGATGCGCTCTAATTCGGAAAGCCTCTGGTCCAACTCAGCCACCGTGGCTTCCAGAATGACAGCCAAGTGATCGTGGCCCTGGTAAACACAGATTAGGTTGATATGAGGCAATGCCAGAGTTCTTGCCGTCACAAAGCTCCCCTTGACGTCCGTTACTGCCGACACCCCCTCTGCAGCATTTTGTACACTGCCTCAACGATGAATTTAACGATGAATTTCATATATTCATCTGCGTCCGCCAGCACCTACGACGTCATAGCAGGGGTTGGAGGAGCTCCTCCAGTCGGCGGACCGGAAGGAGACCCGCCGACTTCAACCTGCGAGGCTGGAACCTCGGTATCAGTAGGCTCTTCATCAATAGGGGCCTGACTACTAGTCCGAGGAGCTAAAGGAACAGAAGAAGCTGGGACAGGCGTCGAGATAGTACCCCAAGTGGAAGGAGCAACAGAGGGTTCCATCACACCCTTACCCTTCCCGAACTTGGAAGTACCACCGACGTCAGTGGCCACCTCTCCAATACCCAACGTGCTATCACCAGCCAATACTTCCCCTGGCAGAACGGGGAGATCAACACTCACCTCCCGACCCGTCCCTGAAGTCAGGACTGTCAGACGGGTCTCTTCATCAAATCCCTCTACAGGGACAGGATCTGTCGCTACCTCCTGATTGGTAGCCACCTCAGCTTCCGCCGCTGAGTCTGGGATAGGGCTCGACAATGATGCAGCCGACCTCCCCTCATCATAACAAGGAGGGGAATCAACCCTCTCCTCTGTTCCGACCATCTCTGTTGCCCCCGCAACAGGCTCTTGCAACCCTGGAGCGACGTCATCCGAAGACGATGAACTCCACCCCACATCATCATCACGAAGCCCCGTGTCCGCTGGACCCTCAACGTCCAAGGCCCTCACGGCAGCTGGCACCTCCCCGGAAGTTGCTGCAACCTCTGCATCTCTTTCAACAAATTCTGGAGATAGTAAAACCTCTGCAGGAACATCTTCAAGACTCTTCTCTATTGGAGACATTACCATCGGAGGGATGCGCTCATCAGAAGAGCTTGCTACCTCCTTCGGTTTACTGACGCCCGATTTTGAAATGCGGGTCTTTTTCTTCAACGATCCATACAAGAAGAAAAGCACAAGTCACCAAAATGACAAGATGAGCCAAAGTTACGGAGGACTCCTTACCTCAGCAGGAGTTGATTCCATTGGCGGTATAGGTGGTACTCCCGTTGCCTTTGGAGTCGTTGCCTTTCTCGACCTTTTTGGTACAGACGAGCCGGCTTTCGCGTCAGCCCGCCTCTTTCCAACAAGGGGATCTCTTACTGATGCTGCAGCAGCAGCCCAATATCCCGCCGGTTCTGGTGGGCGATATGACCGAGCCACCATCAATATGTTCGCCGTAGCCTCCAGCTGAGTTCCAATGATGAAACTAGTCTCTCTGTCATAACCTGGAGACGCAGCATTCATTGTGCAATACAGCTTAGCGGCCGAATACAGGATCTGTGGCCGAAGGTTGCGAACGGGTGCCGTGAACTGAACACCAGTACACCCGGTATTGTAATATTGCCAGCTCCGGGCTCCATCCAGCAAACTACCGATAAACCCCAGACTGTTACTGGGATTCCGTAGCATCAGTTGAGTATAGCCAAACTGGCGAGCGAACCGACTGGGCAGATATGGCTCCAGATAACACCTATTCTGGTTCCGATAGACCAAGTGAGAAGGCCGAATACTTTGCAACCAACGAAAACCCCATTTCGGCAGAGTAATCGCGTCTTCACCAGAGTCGACTAAATCTTGGTCAGCCTCGAAATCTTTGAAGATGGGGGCGACCTTGACAATCTCCCACCCCTGAAGGTAGGACAAAACTCTCCTGCAAACGGGGACGCCAGTGTGTAACCACTTCCTCTTATAGAAGCGGCGGATAAAGGCATCTCCTTCGATATGATCCTCCTCCGGACCGGGACTCATCACATTCGGATGATGCAGAATCAGCCATCCCATAAGATAATGGAATGGCAATTCAGCCCGGGGAAAGTTGTCGTTTTTACCTCTCCCCTGGATCACATCATCAGCAAAAGTCCTCAAACCCCGCAATAGGTTACACACCATCGCGGGAAGGAGAGCTAAGGGACGCCCAAAAGCCAACTTTACGGCAGGCAAAATAAGGTTCCGGTGTACCCTCTCCACTGCACCAGATTCGCCCGCAAATACACAATCTCGGAGCCATATTATCAAGTATGCTGTCAGCATCGCTTTAGACGACATCCGGTGCGCACAGTGCCATAAGTAGCTATACGTGTTCTTGCCATCCTCATTGGAACGAGGAGTCCTCTCGTCCAGCCGGCTTATCTCAGAAGTCACTTTTGCAGGTTTCAGCCCTTGCAGAGTCGTAAACCGGATCCTCGAGGGGTCCGCCAAATCCTGCTTGAAAACATAATCCCTCCAAGCAGTCACATGAGGCTGGGTCTTGACTTTGTCCTTTCGATGCATCAAATAATGATGGCTCGCCACTTCCTTGAAAACGGCCATCATCTTCGAGTCCTTATTTTCCAGAACCTGGATCTCTTCATTTGATGGGAAATATTCCTCGTACGGTTCTGAGCCCCAGGAAAGCTTGGACACTTCGTACATCTCGTGGAGAGCCAACCCCAACTCCCCCATGGGAGTGTAGAAGGTGCCAGTCTGGGTATTGAACAACTCCAAGAGTGCAAGGAACATAGGCTTATTGAGATCCACGCCAGCCTGCGTGGCACGGATAGCGGCTGTCAGCCCAATCTCCTTAAGCTCAGCCTTGAACTTCGAAAGCACCCAAGTGGTCAACTCGTCCCACCTCGAGATATGATGACACCAACCTTCGACCCTAAAGCTACCTTTCGGATACATGACCCTCGATGTCAGCATCCGACTCGCGAAGGTTGAGGCATTGAAGGCAAAAGTGTCAGTTGGGACTTCACTGTAGAGGCTCCCATGACGCAAAGTTCGGCAACTGAACGAGGGACCGATTCGTGAAGCAGCCAGGGTATCCCTCTGATTCGAGGTAGCATCAATCGAAAGAGCACCGCCCAGGGCTCCCCCCTGAGAGGGAGTAAGATCCCAGGGCATCCTTCTCTTCGAAGCTAAGCGACAGAAGGCCGTTAGCGGCAACTGGCGGTCAAGTTGTCGCATGTACAGCACCATGCCTTTTGCAGAAAAGAACTAGTCTTCTTTGACCTTCAGTATCTTCGCTTCAGTGGAGATCAGGCGGTCGTGAACAAAAAGGTGGGTTTCAAGAAGGTCACATCCTCGGATTCAGCAGATTTCAGTTTTCTGCTCTCCATCATGCTCTGGAGAAAAGTCGGCAACTGGTTCTGGATCTGCAGCACCCTCTCAGAAGGTTGATCCTGTAAGATAACACCCTTGGCAGGGTTGACAACCGCCTCATCAAAATCAACTCCCATTTGACAAAGGGAAGCATCCAGAAGGACCTCATTCAGCAACGGAATCGTCATCGATACTGGCACAACAAAAATCAAAGGTCAGGAAAAAAGACAAAGTGTGTCAAAGCAACCTGGCGCGTCATCCAGGTTTAAACCCATGCGCCTCAGTAAAAGGCTTCGGCGCATCATCAGGGTGTAAACCCATGCGCCTCAGTGAAAGGCTTCGGCGCATCATCAGGGCGTAAACCCATGCGCGTCAGGGTGTAAACCCATACGCGTCCGTAGTTAAACCTCGGTGCATGATAAAGGCCTAAACCTATGCACGTCGGCGGGGTGAAACCTCGGCGAGGACAGAAGTCCATGCGCGTCGGCAGAAGAGAGTTAGGGCACGTCAACTCAGTCGCATGATCCAAAGACCGCCTGAACAAAGAAAGTAGTAGAAAAGACGACACCCACCCGTCACAGCGGGGTGAACGTCGGCCGGAGTCACAATGGTGATAGGGGCATCCCCCTCGGCATACTCCACCGGCTCCTTTCCCTTGCCAGTACCGCCGCGAGGAGTCTTGAGAGCCATTCTTTGAGAGAAGAATTAGGGTTTTTGAAGAAGAACTCTAAAGAAAGCAAAAGCAAGGAGAAGAAGAACTCTCTCTCTCCATCTCTCGCCTATTTATAGGGCTTGGTCGCACGCGTGAACCGATGATGTTTGATCTCAGCCGTCGCCTCGGGTTCTGTGAAGAGATAACCACAAATGAAACCAAAAAAGATCATCATTAATCTTTTTAGGTTACCGAGGCGTCATCATTTGCACTAACTGAGCGGAGCATGCCCCCAGCACTGACGCGCGGAGTATCTATCCGCCCTAACGGTCATGCGCCTCCACTACCATGCATCTTATTCAAAGTGTTCCAAAACTTATCCAAAAGTTTTGAAAACTTTGAAGGGGGTCTTGTAGAAGCATGAAATTTCAGAACCAGAAAGTCTATGCGCCAGACAACATGCACCAAAGCTTGGACAAAGTGCTTCACAGCAAAAAGCAACGAATATAGACATTAAAAGAGGACTTTTTATTTAACATATAAAAGTCTATTACATGTCTAAGAAAGACTGTACAAAGGAGAATTTCTACAAAGAAAAGATCCTAAGTTTACAGCCAGCAATCAATATGCGCCCTCAGCCAGGTGCATCCCAACATGCGCCCTCAGCCAGGCGTATCCCACCATGCGCCCTCAGCAAGGCGCATCCTTTTTAGCAGCTCAGTTATGTGCACCCTCAGTTATGTACATCCCTTGGGCAGCTCGGTTATGTGCATCCCTTGGGCAGTTCGGTTATGTGCATCCCTTCAGCAGCCCAGTTATGTGCCATCCTTCCAGCCAGGCTCACCTGGTCGAGCAGGACGAGGGTGGCAATTAACCCCCAATCCAAAAGCCAAAGGAAGAGAAGAGCACTGCAATCGACCCGCGGCTAAAGGAGCAGCTTCCAACCAGAATGGGTAACACCCATGCAGAGAAGGAGCTCGCCAAAGCTCGAGAAAGACGGTCAGGGCACCGCAATTCCGATCTACGGCTCTTCCTGCACAACGAAGACGAGGCCCGGGCATCCCTATTTTTGGATGCAACAGGCACCTTCCGCCTGCCTCGGAAGCCCTCGACTCCGAATTTTGGATGTAACAATCACCTTCAAGTGCATCAATGAAGACATTGCATCGTATCTTCACCCTCGGGAGCATCTCGTCAACAGAATGCATTCGAGTAAACGAATTCATGTCGGAAGGACGTGAGAGAACGAGAAGCAAACCCTCTCTCCATGCCACTATTTATAGGCCGGGCAGATCAAACCCATGTGCCAAGTGGATGGCTTTTCGAATTCTGTGCAATAAATTTGCATTAAATGGATGAACCGGACGCTTCAAATTCAGCCAAGTCAAAACGGCTATTTAAAGCACTCGAAGAACGTAACAGTTGCACCATTAAAGGCGTCTCACGAAGCGGATGCGCCGGCCAGACCGCACATCACACAGACGCGCCCTTCAACATCAAAGTGCATCGCACAGATGCGCCCTTCAGTACCAAGAGCATCATGGGAATGCGCCCTCATGCGCCCCCATGCGCCTAGTGGGATGCCAACCGACGCGCCCACTCAGCTGTCCATCGAATGTCACAAACATTAAATGCTGAACTGACAGAGTTAGCAGTACGCCTCCCAAAGTCTGAACAGTCGATAGCTTTTTCAGAAGACGAAGCATTGCCAACGTCAGCATCATCATTACTCCCCTCCGACAGCTACTGCCACGTGGCCACCCAACCATCTCGCATGCGCCTCCGTGGCCATGCGCCCAAACCTGCATACGCCTCAAAAGCTGTGCGCCTCAGACTTTTCACCGATCCCTAAAGGCAGAAGGAAAGTCACTGATACAACTCTGCATGCGCCTCAAAAGCCATGCGTCCCAGACTTCTCTCTGATCCCAAAAGACAGGAGTAAAGTCACTACTGAAGCTTTGCATGCACCTCAAAAGCCATGCGCCTAGAATGGTTCGTGACTCCTAAAGGTTACGAGCCAAAATCTCCTCATGTGTCCAATCCTAGGTGCATCCTACCAGATCATTCCCCCCACCAAATCCGAGATCTCCGAGCCATGGGTCGACGACACGTGTCCTTTGACTCAACTCATCCAAGATCTCAGCAACTGAAAAATCTTCTTCTCCGCTACGTGCCGGTTCACAACAGCAACATGAAGAAGTCAACCCCCTCAATCAGGGCGCATCGTCCATGTGCCTCTATCAGCAATCAATACGTGACGTCCCTGCGTACAGGCGCATCCTACATATGCGCGCATGAGCAGCCAGCCTGCAAAACTATAAATAGAGGGATCATTTCTTTTTTTTACACACACGGACCAACCTACGTGCACACATATCAACTTCTACAGCAAATAGACAGAGACTTCGCACCACCAGAGAGGCAGATACAGACACTCAACGTCTTTCTCCTCTCGACGAGCTCCAGCACCCAGAGCAATCCAGACCTTCAGAGAACCGATAACCGTCGTCAGATCATCAACGGAGTCAACGCATTACCACTCACTCCATCGGCACAAGGGACCCAGATTAAACAAAAGTGTACTTCTACGACTCCGTCTAAGTCCTATATTGTAACACTGTTCTTTTTGTATTAAAATTTACAATCAAAGAATTTTAATGGCAAACAATACTAAGCAGTCTATCATGCAATCATTCATTTCAAGCAAGGAACTTAGAGCATAAGGCACAAGAAGGACATTATACCTTACGGGTCAAACATGTCGGGATATCGCGATCGGATATCATCATAATGCTTCCACGTTGACTCACCCAAAGAGTGATGACCCCAAGCAACACGGACTAATTTGATAGTCTTGTTCATGAGTATCTTCTCTCTTTGGTCCAATATGGACACGGGCCTCTTCTCATACGAAAGGTTGGTACCGACAACCAATTCCGAATGATCCAGGATGTGGCTCAGGTCCGGGATGTACCGTCATAATTGGGATACGTGGAAGACATCATACACCTTACGCAAGACGGCGGAAGAGCGAGACGATAGGATACATCTCCTACTCGCTCCAGGACATCGAACGGTCCTATATACCTAGGACTAAGCTTTCCCCGTACGTCGAAACGAATGACGCCACGGTTAGGCGAGATCCTGAGGAATACATGGTCGTCGACAGAAAATTTAAGGGGGCGCCGATGAGAATCGGGCCAATGGCACTGGTGATCTTGTACAATGCGAAGATGATCTCTGACTCTTCTGACCACTTCAATCGTCTGAGTAATCATTTCTGGACCGAGCATTTGCCTCTCTCCAATATCGTCCCATGCTAGCGGGGATCTGCACTTCCTACCATATAGTACCTCGAACGGTGCCATCTGGATACTGGCTTGGAAACTATTATTGTACGAGAACTCCACCAGGTGCAGATGATCTTCCCACGAACCACCGAAGTCGAGTATACAAGATCTCAACATATCTTCAAGAGTCTGGATCGTGCGCTCTGACTGACCATCTGTCTGCGGATGATAAGCTGAGCTGAACTGGAGGTGAGTTCCTAAACTCTCCTGCAGACTGAGCCAAAAGTGCGACATAAATCTTGAATCTCCGTCCGAGGTGATACTGACTGGTACACCATGAAATCTCATGATCTACCTGAGGTACATCTCTGCTAGCTGAGCTGTCGACTGACCAACTCTGAATGGAAGAAAGTGAGCCACCTTCGTGAGCCTGTCAACTATAACCCAAATAGCATCTCTACCGGTCGGGGACCTAGGTAATCCAGTCACAAAATCCATGGTTATATGCTTCCAATTCCATTCTGGAATCGACAAAGGCTAAAGAAGTCCAGCTGGCCTCTGATGTTCAGCCTTAACCTGTTGGCAAACCAAACACCGAGAGACAAACCGGTCTATCTCTCTCTTCATGCCATTCCACCAAAAATGCTGACGGATATCACGATACATCTTTGTACCGTCCGGATGAATGGAATACTGAGAACTGTGAGCTCCTGCCATGATCTCCTGTCTCTTATCTCCACTGGGTACACAAAGACGCCTTCCATGTCGAAGTGTACCATCTTCATGAATGCATAACTCTGGTCGCTGTCCTGCCTCACACTCTGCTCTGAGCCGCTAAAGCTTGGAATTTGTTGACTGCGCCATTCGGATCCTCTCTACTATACTGGACTGAACTTGCATGCTGGCCATCAACGCCACATTGGTAGGAAGGACAACTTCTATACCCATCTTCTGAAGATCTGCTAATAACTCTGGCTGCGTTATGAGAAGATAAACTTCGGCTCTCCTACTCAATGTATGTGCAACGACGTTGGCCTTCCCAGGATGATACTGCAGGTTGACATCATAATCCACCTGTAGCTCTTGCCACCTTCTCTGACGCATGTTGAGATCCTTCTGAGTGAACACATACTTCAGGCTCTTGTGGTCGGTGAAAATCTCTACCCTATCTCCATACAAGTGTAGAAGCATGGAATTTCACAACCAGAAAGCCCATGCGCCAGACACTACATGCGCTAGAACTCAGACGAAGAATTTCACAGCAAAATCAATAAGTATAGACATTTGAAGGACTTTTTATTTATATATAAAAGTCTATTACATGTCTAAGAAAAGGTTGTACAAAGGAGAAATTCTACAAAGGAAAGATCCTAAGCCTACAGCCTGCGGCCACCGTGCGCCTTCAGATAAGCGCAGTGGCCACCATGCGCCTTCAGATAGGCGCAGCTTCACCATGCGCTGTCAGTTTGGCGCAGCAAATACCATGCGCCTCCATCCAGGCGCATCCCATCATCTCTTCAGCAGCCCAGCTATGTGCATCCCTTCAGCCAAATTCTTCCAACCAGGCTCGCCCGATAAATGCTTCGATACACAAAGCATTTAACCCTCTGGCTGGAACCAAGGAAGAGAAGAGCACCGCAAATGCTGTGGCCAGGGGAGGCTTCGAAAGAGCCTCCAAAGCCGAAGGAAGACCGTGATCGAAACCGCGGCTAAAGAAGCAGCTTTCGACACGATCAAAGTGGGGAAACCCCACTTTGCAGGAAGAGAGAGCCTTGCACCGCCATTCCGATCTACGGCTCTTCCGGAATAACGGAGACGAGGCTCGAGCATCCCTATCTTTGGATGCAACAGGCACCTTCCGCCTGCTTCAGAAGCCTTCGACTCCGTCTTTTGGATGTAACAGTCACCTTCAAGTGCATCAAAGACAACACAGCGTCTCATCTTCACCCTCGGGAGCACTTCGTCAACAGAATGCACCCGCATGTTCAAGTTCATATTGGAAGTACGTAAGGGAATGAGAAGCAAACCTTCTCTCCATGCCACTATTTATAGGCCAGGCAGATCAAACCCACGCGCCAAGTGGATGGCCCTCCGAATTCCGTGCAATGAATTTACATTAAATGGATGAACCGGACGCCTCGAATTCCAAACGGCTATTTTTAGCACTCGAAGAGCGAGACAGCCACATCATTAAAAGACATGTCCGATGCGCCAGCCAGATAGCGCATCACACGGACGCGCGCTTCGGCATCAGGCGCATCACACAGACGCGCCCTACAGTACTCGGCGCATTATAGAGGGTGCGCCCCCACACATCTCCATAACGAGTGGAACGCCAACCGACGCGCCCACTCAGCTGTCCATCGAACGTCACCAACATTAAATGCTGAACTGACAGAGTTGGCAGCACGCCTCCCAAAGTCTGAACAGTTGACAGCTTTATTCAGAAAACGAAGCGTCGGCAACGTCAGCATCATCATGACTCTATTCCGACGGCTACTGCCACGTGGCCACCCGCATGCGCCTCTACGGCCATGCGTCCACACCCGCATGCGCCTCTACGGTCGTGCGTCCAAACCAGCATGCGCCTCAAAAGCCATGCGCCTCAGACCCTTCACTGATCCCTAAAGACAGAAGAAGAGTCTCCGGTTGAAGTTTTGCATGCGTCTCAAAAGCCATACGCCCCAGACTGATCTCTGATCCCAAAAGACAGAAGGAAAGTCGCTTGCATGCGCCTCAAAAGCCATGCGCCCCAAATGGTTTGTAACTCCTAAAGGTTATGAGCTGCAGCCTCCTCCTGTGCCCAATCCAAGACGCAGCTCACCAGATTACTCCTCTCCACCAAATCCGAGATCTTCGAACCATGGGTCGATGACACGTGTCCTTTGACTCAACTCGTCCAAGATTTCAGCAACGGAAAGATCTTCTCTTCTGCTACGTGCCGGCTCACAACAGCAGTATGAAGAGTTCTCTCCCTCGATCAGGGCGCAGCATCCGTGCGCCTCCATCAGCAACCTCCACGTGGCGTCCCCACACCGGCGCATCCTATATGCGCGCATGAGCAGCCAGCCTGCAGAACTATAAATAGAAGGATCGTCCCCTTCACACACAGACAGAGACTCAGAACACAAGACTCACAGAGAATCCACAACAGAGAATCACCAGAGAGGCAGTCCTAGACACTCAACGTCTTCCTCCTCTCAGCAAGCTCCAGCACCCAGAGCAATCAACACCTTCAGAGAACCGATAACCACGTCAGCCGGTCAACGGAGTCAACGCATTACCACTCGCTCCATTGGCACTAAGGACCCAGCTTAAACAAAAGTGTACTCCTAGGACTACATCTAAGTCCTATATTGTATCACTGTTCTGTTTGTATTAAGATTTCAATCAAAACAATTTTAATGGCAAACAAGCTGGCGACTCTGCTGGGGACTTCTTTCTCCTCTACCGAGAAGGTTGTGTCACAGGCCGACGACGTGAAGGTGGGCTCCTCCCACAAGACGCTGGTAGTGTGCCTCAATCAACAGGCGTACGAGGAGTTCATTTCTGAAGGAAGTGCGAGTCCTTCGAAGCGGCTGTCGAAGCCGAAGAAGACCTACGCAGCCTGGGTGCGCAAAGTCGACGCCTTGGGCACCACCGTTGAAGGGGATGCGCCCGTCCAGCCTTCCCTTCCTGCTGATGTCCTCAGCAGTCAAGGTGCGCCCGCCGATGCAGCGCATCTCTCGGGGAAGCGTGCGGCTGACCACGTTCCCCAGCCATCTTCCTCTCAGGCGAGGAAGATACGTCGACGGAGCAGGGGCGCAGCCAATGCCCCGCGCATCACTTCTGATGCGCCACAAAGAGCCTCTGTCTTTGACAGACTCACTCACTGTAATGGCGAGGAGAATTTGGATGCTGAGTACTATGCACCCCAGCGGGCTGGTAAGAAGAAATCCAAGGCGGCACGGGCCATGCGCCACAAACGTGCTATGCCAGCAGCCGGCCAGAGGCACGCGCTTACAATCACGCGCGCTGCCGATGGCAAGCTGTACAAGGTTGACTCAAGTGCTTCTGCACTGACAACGAGTCGACCTTCAAAGTCCTCATCTCGCTTGGGCGCATTCACTGCGTGCACAACCAAGCCGAGAGAGGCAAACTCTGTGGTCTTGAACTCCCGCACCTCCTCTGGTTGTGCGTTCGAGGTCCGTTCAAGTCACTTCAAATGCTATAGTTCCTCCACTACTGATCGTGATGCCTGCTTGGTATTAGATCAGGGGGCGCAGCACTCACCCGACCACCCCGGTGCTTGGCCCTGCCATGCGCCTGAGAGGGGTGTGAGGGTAGCACTCTCCTCCAACGACTTGCGCAACGTGATCACTCACAAGCGCCGGTCAGGAGAGTTGACCAACAAGCACGATGCGCCTCTCACGGGGCACACTTGTGCAGTGGTCACCATCAACTGCTGTTGCAAGACGGCAGTACCGCCAAAGCAGTCGGTCTTCCAACGGCTACAATCATCGACACCCCTCCGACATCGCCTTGGGACGAAGGTGTCAGCAGAAGAGGAACTAAAGATTGCGTCATGCAACGTGATCTCTAATTCCTCATCTGTCCGGAAGACGACTGCCAATTCCTCGTCTTCATCCAAAAGCCAGCCGAGGAAAACCAAGACAGCTGTCACGACCTCTGGAGTGTTCGAAGGCACTCGGTCGAGGAAGAAGTCCTTGGAGGAAGCTGGGGGTAGCCAGACCCTTGTCGAGCCTCCTTCCGAAGACGAAGATGTCCAAAGCACAGCTGCAGCGGATCTTCATCAAGGCGAAGATGGCCTCCCTGAAGCCCCTCAAAAGGACGATGTCCTCCAGGACACCGCCGGGGGTAGTGCTGAAAACGAAGAGGCCCTTCAAGACAGAGCTGAGGGCAGTCAGGCCCTTGCAGATGTGCCTGTCGAGGACGAACTCCAGAATGTGGCTGGGGGTGGCCAAACACCAGGAGAAGTGACTCCTCCATATGAGAGCGAGGCTGAGAGCGAAGCCTCAACTAATCCATCCACTTCCGGCCGTGTCATGACAGTATACATGACCGGGGGTGATCTCGAGACTGATGCGCCACCACAGGACATTGTCCAGCGCATAGACTCGCTAGAGGGAGGACTCAAAACCCTCTCTGCCTCAATGCAAGCACTGACTCAAGCAGTGTTTGAGATGCGGTCGGCCTTGATCAGGACACTTTCAAATGGTCCCGACCCAGGAGCCAATGGAGAGTCGAGTGTGCCCATCCAACGGACACCCTCAGACACAGAAGCACCCCGGACGTCGAAGCCCTCAAATGCTCCACTCCAGGTGGTACCTCCTTCCCCGACTCCTAGCTCCACGGAGGACGTGGTCGAAATGATCAAAGATCTGCGGGAGCGCTTCGAGTCCAAGAACAGGCAGAAGGAGCGCCAGAAGATGGGCATTCCCCAGCCTTATCCCCTTGAGTGGAACAAGGTGGTTTATCCCCCAAAGTATAAACCACAAACACTCACGCCGTATGACGGGAAGGACTCTCCACGACGGTACCTGACGTACTTCCAGTCGCAGACAGGGCATCTTCCAAAGGAGAACGCGCTCCTCACCAGCATCTTTGTTGGGGCCCTGAAAGGGGTGGCGTATGACTGGTACTGCAGCCTCTCCGATCATTCTATATCGTCCTTCGACGACCTGATACGCCTCTTCCTTGACCGCTTCTACGACGGTGGGAAGGATATGACGATGGCGTCTCTCATTGAGATACGCCAGAAGGACAAGGAAACGGTTCGGGCATTCATCGAACGCTTCCGTCAGGCCTGCTTCAGGCTACCTCCAGGCATGCCAGAACATGCGCTTCTCTCCGCTTGCAGTATGAACATGCTGCCTGCAGTAAAGCTCTGGCTTAACTCTACTCCCCCTCCCGACTGGAGCTCCCTAATCATTGAAGCTGAAGCTGCAGAGAAGAAGGCAGCCAATGCACGTCTTCTGGGTGTTAGCTTCCCCGCCTTTGACGATAAGGGGAAAAAGTCTGCAATCAACAACTTCGGACGAGAAACAAAGGGGAAACAGGCATTAACTGTTAATGCCTCGAAGGGCGCATCTGTGCCTACTCAAAAGCCTCCACTGGCACCAAGACCCAAGGAGGTGTATTCATTCAATGATGACGACACCCTGCAACTCTTTGAGATACTGAAGCAGGGTGACAAGATCAAGCTTCCGGACCCGAAGCGGCCCGATGAAGTCGGGAAAGTGGACAACCCGAGGTACTGTCACTACCATCGATTTGTCGGACACCCGACTAAGGACTGCTACGTCCTCAAAAATTACATCCAGCGCATGATCAATGCGGATGTAATCTCCGTCGACTACGAAGAGAAGACGGTGTCAGCTAATGTGGTGTCACTTCAGTTCGGCACCTTGCCGCCGACTACCACACAAGATGGCGTCGTCCCCATCCCTAAGGCGACAATGGAGGTGGTAAATTTGCCACCCACCCCTGACAATGTGAGTGGACTTGTCCCACTCACCACACCTCGAGGAGAGGTCCTCTGGGTTCACCCTGACCTCGTCTCCGAGGTAACTCAACCGGAGGTACGTCCTACCTCCAAAGCAAAAGGCAGGAAGATCAAGTCTTGCCGTACGGTCTCTTCTTCAACGGAAGAGGCGCTTCCTGTGCAGACGCGTGCACAACAGAACTCCCAGCCCGGTGAAGCTGCCGCCGAAGTGGTGCCTCCTGGCACCATCCCTGAGGAGGGTCCATCCAAGCCCTCAGCAGCCAATAAACAAAAGCAAGTGGAGGCCCGTTTCGACAGACCTCTGCGGAAAGAAAATGCTTCGGGGCTAGCCAAGCCCCACAATTTTGACATTCTGGCACAACTGGCCAGTACTCCTGCACGCTTGTCTTTGTTCGAGCTCCTGCATCTCTCCAAGGACTCCCGAGAAGCTCTCTGCGAAGCTCTGAAGGATGCCGAATCCTTTCTCAGTCAGGTCAAGCAGCCTGAAGACCTCCCCACTACTTGTGCACACTATCATTGTGCGGATGAGGTTATCCCAAATATAACCTTCACCCAACAAGACATGCTGCTCAAGCATCACCGACATAACCGACCATTGTATTGTACAGGGTACATCGGTTCGGTAAAGGTGAGCAGGATTCAGATCGATCCGGGGTCCTCCCTAAGCATCATTCCAAAGGCACTGCTATCAAAGCTGGGGATCCCAATGTACCGGTTGTCGCCCTCCAATACGACCATCAGCGGCTTCAACGCCAGCAAGAGCGAGCCACTGGGCAAGATCCGGCTGAAGTGTCACATCGGCAGCCTCAAAACTGAGGTGACTTGTTATGTGGTGGATGCCGAGGTCAACTACAACATCTTACTCGGACGACCATGGTTACATGAGTACATGGTGGTGCCCTCCACGCTCCACCAATGCATGAAATATGTATCCACCAACGGCGTCATCCGGACGGAGTTTGCAGATATCGATCCCTTCAAAGGGATTGAGGCCTACTTCACCGATTCCGACTTGTACAAGCCACTTGACGAGGAGGAAGCCAACGACGCTGATGATGAAGCAGAGACGGCAACAGAGCCGGACTTGGAGCCCGAAGTGACTCCTGACGCCCCCTTGAAAATCCGTCTGAAGGGGAAACCACCCCAGAAGGCGCCTCCAATGAGCATCAAGCTATCAGGAAAAGCGCCAGCACGCGAAGCTCCCCTGAAGATACGCCTCAAGGGGAAG
Organism: Iris pallida; assembly: GCA_029216955.1. Taxonomy (NCBI): domain Eukaryota; kingdom Viridiplantae; phylum Streptophyta; class Magnoliopsida; order Asparagales; family Iridaceae; genus Iris; species Iris pallida. The sequence goes on from JANAVB010004800.1 coordinate 20,327,925, forward strand.
CCACCACAAACAGCGGCTCCCCTGGTGGTAAAATTACAAGGGAAGGCGCCACTCATCGAAGGCGCAACTGAGGCACCCCTCAAGGTGCGTCTTAAAGGCAAGCCGCCGCAGTCATCCAAGATGCCAGAGAGGGCTCACATAACCCTCTCAGACCCCAAAGTCAGAGCGGTGGAGGACTCTCCTGATCCGGCCCCAGTGCTTACAGATGAGGAGCTTGGCGAATATATCTCTGCTGATGTAGACGCACCCTCCTTCGACAATGTAATCCCACGGGATAAAATCTCGTACTTTATCAATAATAGAGTGTCTTTCAATTATTCTTGTCTTCCACAATGGAATGCCATGTATACATTAGACAACGCTCTACGGTCGTTGCAAACACAAGTAACGACCGTCTACCACAATCAAATAGTCCCGTCTCAAGGAGTCTTTATAGTCCCTCCACGAAGCCGAGACGAAGGCACCATCATCTCGGGCAAAATCGAGCGTCGTCGGAACCTCCCGTCAATCGAGCCCGAACCTGATACCGGCAGAGTACAAGTCTATCGATACACGGATGCGGCTAAGCATATCATCCAAAAGATGGGCTACGACCTGAAAAGCAATAAAGGCCTAAACTACGGCAAGGGTCGGCATCTCCCTGTCCGGCTTTCGATGCCCAATGGAAAGCCACAGGATTACTATAATCGGACTCGACGGGGGTTAGGCTATGTCACGCCGCCATCAACTCCAGAGAGTTCAGACGCAGAAGACATAGAACATTCCCACTCGTCTGAAGCATCGACGTGGGATTCCGATACCAGTATCGGATCAGTCTTCAGGAAAGTGCTGTCAGCTAACATGACATCGGCGCAACCTCAAAAGGATGAAGGCGAGGACCAACCGCCGGAACCCTTCGAAGAAGAACCCTGGGCTCAACGCCTAGGGGAACAATGGGAGTCTCGTTTTGAGTTACGAGAACCTCCCACCGAAGACGAAGTCGAGCAGATCGACCTCGGGGATGGGTCTTCTTCTAAACCCATCTTTATCAGCAAAAGCTTGGAAGGAGAAGACCGAGAATCTTTAGTCCAACTGGCTAAGGAGTATATCGACGTCTTCGCCTGGAGCTACGAAGACATGCCGGGTCTCGATCCACAGATCGCGATGCATAGGTTGAACATCTTACCAGATGTCGAACCTATCAAACAACAACAGCGACGCTTTCGCTCGGACATCATGAACGCCATCGACCAGGAGGTGGACAAGCTCTTGACCAGTGGCTTCATCCGTGAGGAACAACACCCGGACTGGGTAGCCAACGTCGTCCCTGTCACCAAGAAGAACGGGAAGATACGAGTCTGTATCGACTTCAGGGATCTCAACTCTGCTTGCCCGAAGGATGAATTCTCGCTCCCAATCACCGATGTAATGATCGACAACACATGTGGCTTTGAACGCATGTCCTTCATGGACGGGTATTCAGGCTACAATCAAATCAAGATGTTCCCCGATGACGCAAAACACACGTCATTCAGGACTCCGAAAGGTGTTTTCTGCTACACAGTAATGCCCTTCGGCTTGAAGAACGCCGGTGCAACGTACCAGCGAGCTATGAGCACCATCTTCCGTCAACATCTTTGCAATACAGTTGAGTGCTATGTTGACGACATCGCAGTCAAGAGCCACCTCAAAAGAGATCACCTACAAGACCTGAAGACGGTCTTCGATCTCATGCGGGCACATCAACTCAAAATGAACCCCGCTAAATCCTTCCTGGGGGTTTCTAGCGGCAAATTCTTGGGCTTTGTTATCACGGCAAAAGGCATTCATGTCGATCCCGAGAAGACTAAAGCCATCCTCAACATGGACCCTCCGAAGAACCTTCGAGAACTTCGGGGCTTACAGGGACGTCTGGCATACATCCGGAGGTTCATAGCAAACCTCTCCGGTAAATGTCAACCCTTTACTCAGCTCATGAAGAAGGGAGTCTCTTATGTCTGGACAGAGGAGTGCCAAAAGGCTTTCGACGACATCAAGGCTTACTTGACAAGCCCGCCAGTCCTAGTGGCACCTGTCGCCGGCAAACCATTCCTCCTCTACGTCCGTGCCATGGATCATTCCCTCGGCGCTTTACTGGCTCAAAACAGCGATGCAGGCTACGAGCAAGCAATCTACTACCTCAGTCGAACACTCATCGGGGCCGAGCACCGGTACAACCCCGTTGAAAAGGAGTGCTTGGCTTTGGTGTTTGCCATTCAGAAGACTCGTCATTACGTCTCGGGCCAGACAATTCACGTCATCTCCCGAGTCAATCCGCTCAGAGTTCTCATGACGAAGCCAGGGTCATTAAACTTCCGGCTGGCTACATGGGCGATCCTACTAACGCCATACAACATGGTGTTTGTCCCGTAGAAGGCGGTCAAGGGTCAGGCTCTGGCTGACTTTTTAGCTGCATACCCCATCCCAGAATCTTCAAAACTCTATGAAGATATCCCGGATGAAGTCCAAGAATCAAACGTCACTGAAGGAAGCCCCGTTTGGCGGATGTTCTTCGATGGCGCTTCAAGAACGGGCCCCAACGGCCAAATCATAGCAGGAGTGGGGGTAGTCTTAGTCTCCCCCGATCAGCTGGTCATCCAGCACGCATACTCCCTTTCGAAGCCATGCTCCAACAATGTTGTTGAGTACAACGCACTCGTCATGGGACTCCAGCTAGCACAACAGCTGGGGGTGGATCATCTGGAAGCCTACGGCGACTCGAAACTCGTCGTAAACCAGATTCGGGGACAATACGAGGTTCGCCATGAAGATTTGATCCCTTACCATGAAGTTGCATTGAACATCATTTCAACCTTCACTGGGTTCTTCATCGAACATGTACCCCGCCTACAAAACTTGGAGGCTGACGCTCTGGCTGGCCTCGCAGCCTCATTGGCCGCGCCCCTTGGGACTCAACATTATGTTACGGTGACTGGCCGAGACCTGATTTGTCCCAGAAATAACCTATGTTTGCAAATGGCTCACGCCATGCCGACAAACACTGGGGTTAATGTCCGAGACTGGAGGTTCCCGTTCATCGACTTCGCTGTCTACGGAATCCTTCCAGAGGACCCGAAGGAAGCCGTCTCAGTCAGGAGACGCTCTCTTCGATTCTACTACGATACAGCCACTAAAACGCTGTACCGACGCTCCTTCGACGGGCTTCTCCTTCGATGCCTGTCTAACGAAGAAGCGGCCGAAGCTCTTCGAGAAGCTCATGACGGAACTTGCGGAGCTCACCAACCAGGGCCTAAGTTGCAAGATCGACTGCGACGTATGGGCTACTACTGGCCAACCATGGTTGCCGACGCAGTGGAATATGCTAAGAAGTGCCATGCATGCCAACTTCATGCAGACTTCATACATACACCATCTGAACCTCTACATCCTACAGTCGCCTCCTGGCCATTCGAAGCCTGGGGCATGGACATTGTAGGGCCAATCACCCCTCCGTCATCGAGAGGACACCGCTTCATCCTGGCCATCACCGATTACTTCTCCAAATGGGCGGAAGCAGTCCCACTAGCGAAAGTAAAAAGCTCCAGGGTGGTCAGCTTTATCAAACACCATGTCATTTACCGTTTTGGGGTACCCCGGCGGATCATCCATGACAATGGTCCTCAGTTTATCAGCCATATTTTCAGCAGGTTCTGTGACAAGAATCGCATTCAAAATGTGGCCTCAACCGCCTACAATCCGGCAGCAAACGGATTGGCCGAGGCGTTCAACAAAACTATCGTCAGGCTGCTCAAAAAGGTCGTGTCATCCAACAAACACGACTGGGACGAAAAGCTTGGCGAATGCCTTTGGGCCTACCGCACAACGGTACGGACCCCAACAGGCAACACTCCATTCTCCCTGGTCTACGGGAGCGAAGCAGTACTGCCTCTCGAGATACAGATACCTTCGCTCCGCGTGGCAATCACAAACGATCTCACAGAAGAAGACAATCAACGTCGTCGTCTGCGGGAACTGGAGGCACTGGACGAAAAGCGTCTCCTAGCTCAACAACGCATCGAACTTTACCAAGCCCGTATATCACAGGCTTTCAACAAGAAGGTCAAGCAAAGAACTTTCCAAGTTGGCGACCTGGTTTTAGCAGTCAGAAGGCCAATGGTGTTAACTCACAAGACACCAGGGAAGTTCGAGCCCAAATGGGAAGGACCCTTCATCATTGAGACGGTATACTCAAACGGTGCTTACCGGCTCGCCAAACCCAATGGGGACTTGTTCATAATGCCCATCAACGGCAAGTTCCTAAAGAAGTACTATTCTTGACATCCTCCAAGATATGTATTTCCCCAAACAACCTCTTTTCACAAAATCAATCGCTTCCGGAACCCAGCTGTTCCGTGGCATCCTTCCGTAGAAAGATAACCACGTCCACATTACCTCTGAGTTGTCTCTCTACATCCTACAAAGCGGAACCTTACATTTCGTGAGCTTACGCTATCCTTCATGTTTACCACGTCCACATTACCTCTGAGTAAACATCCCGTACAAACAACTCCTGTGTTGTCGTACATTGATCGTAGAACTTCCACGTCCACATTACCTCTGAGTTGTTCAGCGTATCCCCCAGGATCATTCCTACCACGTCCATAAACACCTCTGAGTAGGAAGATTCTATCATTTGAACCTAATGATTGCCATGTCCACATTACCTCTGAGCAAACATGTTGGTTCCTTTATACTTATTATCTGTACCTAAAAACCAAGGTGCGCAAAAGATAATAGGTCCACATAAATCATCAAGTTCATGAGATCAAAAATGAACACATCACAAAGAGATAGTGTATTTCCTTATTTTCAAAAGGAGTACAGAAATATGCTATTTCCCCAGCAAGAGTTGCAAAAAACACATAAAAAGAAGAGAAGCTACAATCCCCGATCCTCCCCAGGGTGGGATGAGATTTCTCTGACTCGACGTCTCAGGTCGGCAGTACGAGTTTCCACAGTCGCCTGGACTCGCAGCTCGGCTTCTTGACGCATTAACCCGACAGCCTCAGCGAAAATCTTACTCTCATACTTCTCATCAAGCTGTCGTCGCTGCTGAGCCAAAGCAAGGGTCCGCTGAGTAAGAATCGCTTCCTCCTGCTTGAATACCACGTGTTCAGCCAGGACACGATCAGCTTCTAGTTGAAGTTGGGCCCGCTGGTCTTCAAGACGGCGCATCTGAGCATCAACCTCTGCGATGTTAGCGTCCACCGCAGCCCGCTTCTCCGTCGTCTTCTCCATAGATTGAGACAACTGCTCCGCCGCAGCCTCAGTCCCAGCCACTTCACGCTCCCAACTGCTCACATCGGCCCGATGGGAAGCCTCGATTTCAGCAATCAACTTCCCTATCTCTGCATCTATCAAGACAGAGAGGTCATTTCGTTGGATGCGCTGCAGTTCCGCGAGCCGCTCGTCCAGCTCAATCACCGAAACCTCCAGAATTTCGGCCATATGGTCATGGCCTTGGTGAATGCGGATCAGCTCGATACAAGGCATTGCCAAAGCTTTTGCTGTCGCAAAGCTCCCCTTGCCATCCATCACTGCAGATACTCCTTTCTCCAGCATTTTGTACACTCCCTCGACGAGGAACTTCACATACTCGTCGGCATCCGCCAGCACCTGCGGCGTCATAGCAGGAGTTGGGGGAGCTACTACAGTTTGCGGACCGGAGGAGGATCCGCCAACCTCGATCTGAGAGGTTTGAACCTCGGCTGCAATAGGCTCTTCATCAACAGGGGCCAGACTGCTAGCCCGAGGTGCCGAAGGAACAGAAGGAGCCGGCACATGCGTCGTGATAGTACCCCAAGTGGAAGGAGCAACAGAGGGTTCCACACCCTTACCCTTCTCAAGCCCGGACACATCACCGACGTCAACGGCCACCTCTTCTACCCCCGACATTCTATCAGCATCAGCTACCTCCCCCGACAAAACGGGGAGATCAACATTTATCTCCTGGCCAGCCCCAGGAGACAAGACCGGCAGAAGGGTCTCACTCTTCTCAAATCCCTTTACAGGGACAAAATCTGTCGCTACCGCCTGATCGGTAGCCATCCCTATGTCCATGGTTGAAGCCAAGGAAGGATTTGGCAATGATTCAGCCGACATCCCCTCATCATGACAAGAAGGGGAATCAACCCTCTCCTCTATCCTCACTGCTTCTGCTGCCCCCGCAACAGACTCCTGCAGCTCCGGAGCGATGTCATCGGAAGATGATGAACTCCATTCCTCTTCATCACCTGGAAGCTGCGCACTTGCTAAACCTTCGATATGTGAAGCCTCCGCTGTGGCCTTCGTCACCTCGGAAGCTGCTGCACCCTCAGGGTCCCTCCTGACATAACCCGGGGATACTGGAACCTCCACGATGACAGTATCCTCCGGATCTTCCTCCATGAGAGACATCATTGTCGGCGGGATATGCACTCCAGGCGAGCTCGCCATCTCTTCTCGCCTACTCCCACCCGACTTTGGGGTACGAGGTTTTCTTTTTAGCGGCTCCTACAAAAGAAGATCAGGCCTCGTCAGTGGCGGAACCAAAATCAGATTTAGTAGGATGTCCTTACCTCTTCGGACGCCGAATCCGATGACACCGTCGGTAACGATGCCTTCTTCTGCTTCTTCGACACAAGAGATTCAGCCCCTGTATCTGCACATCGTTTCGATCGATCGCCAGAAGGTTCTGCTTGTGATGCGGAGGGGGCACTCCGTTGACCCACCCCTGACGGACGATGCGGCCGGGCCTTCACTGGCGTATCCCCAGTCGCTGCTAACTGGGTGCCTGCGATAAGGCTGGTCTCCCTGTCATATCCGGAGGGCGGGGCAGCCATAACACAGTAAAATTTAGCGGCCGCGAATCGGGGACGGGCAACGTAAAACGAGCTCCGGTACATCCGGCATTATAGTAATGCCAAGCTCGTGCACCATCCAACAAACTTCCAACATACCCCAGGGTATTACTGGGGTTATCCAACATCATCTGAGCATAACCAAATTGCCGCGCAAAGCGGCTCGGCAAGTATGGTTCCAGGTAGCACTGATTCCTGTTCCGGTACACCAGATGGGACGGCCGGATACTTTACAACCAGCGGAATCCCCATTGAGGCAGAGTGGTGGTACCTTCGCCCAGGTCTCTTAAATCTTTGTTGGCCTCAAAACCCAAATAGATGGGACCAACTTTGGTGAGCTCCCAACCCTGAATGTCACGCCCCGATTCATAGAGTCATTTATTCACATACTTTATCTCTTGGAATCGATCGTCCTCGCTTGGGCGTGATGCCGTACAAGTCTGGTATTGCACTTGTACAAGGCAAAGATGGTACGTAATCGATTATTCTTCAAATAGGAACACATCGCAGCGGCAGAAGCAGATAAATTAAATTTAATGAGGACAATCTTTCTCATTGAACAGAAGCACATCACTTTATTATAGCAGCGGAGAAAAGAGTAACTTGATGCCACACAAAGATATATAGAACTTCATTCTCTTTATTGATAATTGAAGAAGAGTACAAGACTTGTATTGAAGTACAATGATTACAGCATATCTCACTTTACAATGGAAATCAACTGAACAATGCTATACAGCTTACATATGATATTTGGATACAATGGATTACAACTCGATACACTGACTTGGCTTACAATCTCACTGGTACAACTGATTTACAATGTTCCATACATTATGCCCTTTATAAACAGAAGACATCATCTTGTACAAGGAGAGCTTCTGTATGCCCAACAAATCTTCGATGCCGCGGGACCAATCCAGCTAATCTTCGTGTGTAGAACATTCCAATGCACAAGCACCTGCCCACAAAACGTGGGTCAGTACATCATCTATGTACTGGCGAGCAGAATCCAACCCACTCGCATAAACCAACATTTTAAGTGATCATTTAAGCAAACATTTATTAGAATGATCTTTCTAATTGGGGCCTAGCATCAGTTTACAGTTCATGGGCAATAGTCATAGTGAAGCATGTAAACATAATCTTAGTAGCATTCATGTGGACATATCTTTTAGCATTCTTGGTGTTATCATGCAAAGGCATCATTGAGGCGTACCAAGTATTATCATGAAAAGGCATCATTAAGGCATCGTTAACACTAACATCTTAAACATGTTATAATAGTTCTCACTTCAAGCATCACTTAGCATGTATATTGTGTTTGAGCATTGATTATAGCATGGCATCTTTCTAGCATACTGAATTTAACATGTTAAGCAGGATCTCATACTGAAAGGCTACAAACCGTACCATTTACTTATTTGGAACGTAAGCATGCAAGTTAAACCAACACATATATTGAATTATCACATTTAAGTGATTTCTTACCGATAGCCAACTTCCCCGTACCTGCATTGAAATATAGGATAATATGATATACTTACTCTGTCTGCACAAAACATTCATTAGCATGCATCCTGACTACATGGTCGTTGGTGAAACTGCACCATAAAGGACTTTCCAACGGGTATTACGACGTACCATTCCAGGGTAGGTTGCAAGCCTAGCCGAATGTCCCGTAATACCTCGTGCCACCATAGCACGAACAATGTTTCCTCCCGGGTCGAATCGGTCCCAGCGCCCCGGGTACCGTTCGAGGAAACTTACTTAGACTTGTACAAGTACGTCCATGACCATACGAATGCGTGTCGACTCGATAACACAATGCATGGTAAAGCAACTAAAGTAAACAGAGCCAACAGTTCAACATCTCATCTCAATTCCAAGCCGTGTTCAACGACTAATCATTACCATCATTCTACTTGATGATCTCCATGATCCCAAGTCCCATCATTCTCATTGTTTGTTCCATTGCAACATTTCTTATTACGTTCCTTCTAAGGAGAAACAACAACATTCGTTCATTTCAAAGGGACCTGTAACAATTCATTCAATTCATAGGACAATAGCATATTCATTTCATTTCACAGGGACAGTATTCTTTCTTTCATTGCATAGAAGTAACAGGCAACATTAACAGTTATGCAGGATGTACATAATTCTAGTGTTTCTTTCTATTCTTTGTGTTAATAGCATAGCCAGTTCATTACTCATGTATCATTCTCATAGCATCTCATTACTCAAGTATTCATTTCAAGCGTCAAATCGCATTAGCAGTTCAAGTGTGATTTATTCGGCATCTCAATAATTCTTAGCATAAACATCTCAATTACTCAACAACTAAAACATAGAACATTAGGGGCAAATCATAGCATCACATTATTCTATTTATTAAGCATGCAGGAATAAGGAGGAAGGAGGACAGTTCCACTTGCCTTATATAATGGTCTTCCTGCTCCAATCCCACTAAGCGTAGCTCCACCAGCGAGCCACGTTCCAATACCCATTCTGTCTAGCCAACTAAGAAAGACTGCATCAGTCTCAACTCTCTTAATCTCCAACACAAGTCGCGGTCCAACATTCTGATCCCATCCAACAAGCCAACCAAATGCCTCGTGCGGAGCGGGGCATTACATAATATACCACTCAGAAAAAGTTTCGTCCTCGAAACTTAAGGAAACAACTCTTCTTACTAATGCACTTAGTCATTACAAGTTACTCATTCAGCTTCAATTCAATATTCATTTTAGTCCACTTGGTCATTATAAAATAGTTATCCAACTGTATCATTTTAATCCGTCAATCATTCGATCTGTCTATCTCTTTTTCAATTACTTACAACTTTTCATTGATTCGCCAACATTTTCCTTGCATTCTATCTTTGGTCGCAACACATCACTTCGTTTGGATCCATACACATATTCAGGCGTCCCCAAAATATGTGCATTTTAGCCAAAGTCCGTACTAGTGCGATAAATTCCTTCCACAATATTATCTCAGTCGCAACCTATCACTTCGGCTGGATCCATACACATATTTTAGGCGTCCCCAAAACATATGTACTTCAGCCAACTTCCATGTTAGTGCGATTCGATAAGCCACACTATAACTCTCTTTTCCAAATCCAACTTAGCATCCTTTCAATTGACTTTATTACTTTATTCACTTGCCACAATCACTATCTTCCAGGCCACAACACTTAATATCAGGGACAACTTGGTTAAGCCCTCTACTCAAGCATAACATTTCTAACATTCGATCAAGGGTCTAACTTCGAGCCAATCATATCAAGAGTTCACAACATGTAATCATATTCCTTTCCGAATCCAACCATATTTCTCACCGAGGCAATTCAACTTTTCTAAAAGATACAATCCGACATCACCAACTATCGATACCGATCCAACATTCCCGTCATGAGCAATCAATTCCATCTCATGGAATAATCCACTACTCGATACATACAACTCAAGTCTCATCCCACAATTCTAGTTTCTGCTATAGGCCGACATATAATCCTCAAGGGTCAAACATCTATAAGGTTCATATTGAAGCATACATACAACATATCATTCTTAAGTCGTACTCATCACTATCTCTCGTTCAATGCCACAGGGTCATTCTATGGGTTGCCAATAGCCATCTATTGTTTGGTCCAGTCTCAATGGTTAGCTATACTGACAGCTATACCTAATCATTCAGGTGACTCCCCTAGAGTGGACGGCTACTAGGGATCATGCTAGTTTCTTATTCTCAGGGCCAATAAGCAACTGACAGTTCTAAGGAACTCTACCCAAACCTATGGGTATCAACTAAGTCTGAATAATGAGTCACCAATTGGGCTAAGCCAGCAATTGGTAATTCATCAACTGGTCGCTAGGGTTAAGTCTATCTATCCAGGGTCTTCCTCAAGGAAATAATTCCCACAGAGGCTCATTCTAGACTTACCCAACGATCGACTAAGATCGAGCTATCAATATTACGGTCAATTTCCAATCCGACATATGATCTTCATCGTTCTAATAATCCATCAAGTAAATTTTCCAATGATTCAATTTCTATTTCCATTTCTTTGTACCCACACGAGCCCATAAGCCAAGACTAACTATTCAAGGGTCATCGATTCTGATAGTCTTAACACAACTATGGAATCATACTATCCGATCTGTATGACAAAGTTACACCGCTAAGTCATAAGCCAGCAAACTATATCCCAATCCAACAGTCACATATACCGACATTATCCAACACATTTGCAATTTCTAATTCCCATTCGTTTCATCAATCATCAACATTATCTTACAGGCATTCTTAAATCTCGTTCTTTTCCCAGCCGTCAAAATCTCATACGGACATTCTTAAAATTTCCTACCTCAAGGATCGAGTAGTTCATTCCATTCAATCTGACAATTTATGTATCAATTAACAATCCTTTGTGCAACATAAATATTCAGGATTGCTACTAGTTACTTTTCTAATCCCATTAAATTCCTCAGCATACTTGCACATAGGCAACAACTATCCTTTGGTGATCTAGATGGGTTAACATCTATTACACCTTAGGGTCAAAGCATAGATCTCTAATATTCTTTGATTCACCGACAATATTTTCTAAAACCTTCAGCTACGCAACCAACTTTGTATTAGCCACATTCAATTTGCATACAACCATTCAAAATTAACATTCAAATATTTTAAGCCACAACATTCTCTAGCCAAATCCATTTACCCATAGCATACTAACTGTCTCGCTAGTCTGAGTCATCACTCGACTAAGCAATTTCTAACCAAAGCCACCTGTTACCATTCCGACAATCTCGCTACCCAACATAGCATAACCGTCAAGGGACACTTGAGTCATCTAGCAATAATACATGAATTCCAGCTAAGTCTCGGCACTACCCAATACCCACAGATAGTCTCCTTGCTATCCTATGGAAAGGGTCAACAAACATCTCGTTCTGAGGTGATAAAGGCAATATACCACTCAGAAACGAAGCCGTCCTTAAACAATACCAACTCAATCTATTCCGGACATTCGTGATCTATAATGCTCATAACACTTGGCCAACATCTCAGGGTCTCAAAAGTACTAGCCATCACCAATGAGTCAATTCCCCAGTTTCGTTGAACTCATCCATCAATTACCCCACTCACAATTCTTTTCCAACATCACAAGCAATCTCAACTTGTTACAGCACACATAGCCACTTTTCTTTATTCCCACATTCCAAACAGCATTCACAATATTGCATACTATGGCATCGAGTCATTGTTGGGTTATTTGTGTCCAAACCAACAACAATCATTCATTCAGGGGCATCACAATGTATATAGACTTATTGTATGGAACATCCAGTGAGCAGCCAAGAGGGTCAACGAACTTTCAAGCACAGATACATAAGGATAATTACCGAACAACAATAGCACAATCGCGGAAGCAATCTTTGATTTAATCGCGGAAGCAACGTTGAGTGATCGCGGAAGCAACTTTGGTTAATCGTCGACGCAACTTTGATTTAGAAACGAATCAAAGAAGAGACCAAGGACGTAAAGCCGTGCTCTGATACCAATTTGTCACGCCCCGATTCATAGAGTCATTTATTCACATACTTTATCTCTTGGAATCGATCGTCCTCGCTTGGGCGTGATGCCGTACAAGTCTGGTATTGCACTTGTACAAGGCAAAGATGGTACGTAATCGATTATTCTTCAAATAGGAACACATCGCAGCGGCAGAAGCAGATAAATTGAATTTAATGAGGACAATCTTTCTCATTGAACAGAAGCACATCACTTTATTATAGCAGCGGAGAAAAGAGTAACTTGATGCCACACAAAGATATATAGAACTTCATTCTCTTTATTGATAATTGAAGAAGAGTACAAGACTTGTATTGAAGTACAATGATTACAGCATATCTCACTTTACAATGGAAACCAACTGAACAATGCTATACAGCTTACATATGATATTTGGATACAATGGATTACAACTCGATACACTGACTTGGCTTACAATCTCACTGGTACAACTGATTTACAATGTTTCATACATTATGCCCTTTATAAACAGAAGACATCATCTTGTACAAGGAGAGCTTCTGTATGCCCAACAAATCTTCGATGCCGCGGGACCAATCCAGCTAATCTTCGTGTGTAGAACATTCCAATGCACAAGCACCTGCCCACAAAACGTGGGTCAGTACATCATCTATGTACTGGCGAGCAGAATCCAACCCACTCGCATATACCAACATTTTAAGTGATCATTTAAGCAAATATTTATTAGAATGATCTTTCTAATTGGGGCCTAGCATCAGTTTACAGTTCATGGGCAATAGTCATAGTGAAGCATGTAAACATAATCTTAGTAGCATTCATGTGGACATATCTTTTAGCATTCTTGGTGTTATCATGCAAAGGCATCATTGAGGCGTACCAAGTATTATCATGAAAAGGCATCATTAAGGCATCGTTAACACTAACATCTTAAACATGTTATAATAGTTCTCACTTCAAGCATCACTTAGCATGTATATTGTGTTTGAGCATTGATTATAGCATGGCATCTTTCTAGCATACTGAATTTAACATGTTAAGCAGGATCTCATACTGAAAGGCTACAAACCGTACCATTTACTTATTTGGAACGTAAGCATGCAAGTTAAACCAACACATATATTGAATTATCACATTTAAGTGATTTCTTACCGATAGCCAACTTCCCCGTACCTGCATTGAAATATAGGATAATATGATATACTTACTCTGTCTGCACAAAACATTCATTAGCATGCATCCTGACTACATGGTCGTTGGTGAAACTGCACCATAAAGGACTTTCCAACGGGTATTACGACGTACCATTCCAGGGTAGGTTGCAAGCCTAGCCGAATGTCCCGTAATACCTCGTGCCACCATAGCACGAACAATGTTTCCTCCCGGGTCGAATCGGTCCCAGCGCCCCGGGTACCGTTCGAGGAAACTTACTTAGACTTGTACAAGTACGTCCATGACCATACGAATGCGTGTCGACTCGATAACACAATGCATGGTAAAGCAACTAAAGTAAACAGAGCCAACAGTTCAATATCTCATCTCAATTCCAAGCCGTGTTCAACGACTAATCATTACCATCATTCTACTTGATGATCTCCATGATCCCAAGTCCCATCATTCTCATTGTTTGTTCCATTGTAACATTTCTTATTACGTTCCTTCTAAGAAGAAACAACAACATTCGTTCATTTCAAAGGGACCTGTAACAATTCATTCAATTCATAGGCACAATAGCATATTCATTTCATTTCACAGGGACAGTATTCTTTCTTTCATTGCATAGAAGTAACAGGCAACATTAACAGTTATGCAGGATGTACATGATTCTAGTGTTTCTTTCTATTCTTTGTGTTAATAGCATAGCCAGTTCATTACTCATGTATCATTCTCATAGCATCTCATTACTCAAGTATTCATTTCAAGCGTCAAATCGCATTAGCAGTTCAAGTGTGATTTATTCGGCATCTCAATAATTCTTAGCATAAACATCTCAATTACTCAACAACTAAAACATGGAACATTAGGGGCAAATCATAGCATCACATTATTCTATTTATTAAGCATGCAGGAATAAGGAGGAAGGAGGACAGTTCCACTTGCCTTATATAATGGTCTTCCTGCTCCAATCCCACTAAGCGTAGCTCCACCAGCGAGCCACGTTCCAATACCCATTCTGTCTAGCCAACTAAGAAAGACTGCATCAGTCTCAACTCTCTTGATCTCCAACACAAGTCGCGGTCCAACATTCTGATCCCATCCAACAAGCCAACCAAATGCCTCGTGCGGAGCGGGGCATTACACTGAAGACGGGATAAAACCTTTCTACAAACCGGGACACCAGTATGCGACCAGCTCCTCCGATGGAAACGACGAAGGAATGCATCTCCAGCCATATAATCTCCTTTCGAGCCTGGGCTCATCACACTGGGATGATGCAAAATCAGCCATCCCATCAAATAGTGAAACGGCAGTTCAGCGCGCGGGAAGTTATTGTTTCGGCCTCTGTCATGAATCACATTTCCAGCAAACTCTCTCAAACCTCGCTGCAGGTTACATACCATTGCAGGGAGAAGAGCCAAACGCCGGCCGAAAACCAGCTTCACGGCTGGCAGGATTAAGTTTCGGGTCATCCTCTCTACGGCACCGGATCCGCCCGCGAACACGCAATCCCGGAGCCATATCATCAGGTAGGATGCCAACACCGCCTTGGGTGACATCCGATAAGCAAGATGCCAGAAGCAGCTGTAGGAGCGTGTATCTGACTGCTGGTCCTCATTCCCTCGGGGATTTTTCTCCCCTAACCTGCTCATTTCGGACAACACTTCGCTACGAGAGAGCGCCGATGGAGTGGAAAATTGTGAGGGATCCTCCTTGTCTTGCTTAAAGACATAATCTCTCAAAGCGGTCACATGAGGCTGCGTCCCGTTCCTATCCCGTCTCTGCATATAGTAATGATGACTCGCCACTTCCTTGAAGACGGCCGTCATCTCCTCAGCCCTGTCCCCCAGGACTTGAAATTCCTCATTGGTTGGAAAGTACTCTTCATAGGGTTCCGACCCCCAAGGGAGTTTAGACACCTCATACATCTCATGAAGTACGAGCCCTAATTCTCCTACCGGAGTAAAGAAGGTCCCGGTATGGATATCAAACATCTCCAGGAGTGCGAGGAACATGTGCCTATTTAGGTCAACACCCGCTTGGGTAGCACGGATCGCGGCAGTCAACCCGATCTCTCGGAGCTCAGTCCGAAACCGCGACAAGATCCAGAGCGTCTGTTTATCCCATTTGGAGACGTAATGGCACCAACCCTCCACCCGAAACTCTCCTGTCGGGTAGGAACGTTCCATCAAAAACATACGATGTGTAAAAGTCGAAGCACTATAAGCAAACGTATCAATGGGTACATCACTGTAGAGGCTCCCAGGACGTAAAGTCCGCCAAGTGTAAGAAGACCCAGACCGTACAACGGTCAAAACATCCCTTTGGTCGGAAGTAGAATCAATTTGGATGACACCAGTCACCGCTCCCCCCTGAGAAGGGGTAAGCTCCCAAGACATTCTCCTCTGGGAAACAAGGCGACAGAAGGACGTCAAAGGCCACTGACGTTCAAGTTGCTTAACAGTCATATGCACTCCATTCGCAGTAAAGAACCAGTCCTCCTTGACCTTCAGTACTGACGAGTCAGTAGAAGTGAGACGGTCTCCAAACAGGAACTCAGGCTTCAGGAAGGTCACTTTATCAGATATGGAGGGTTTAATAACTCCACGCTCCATCATCCGTTTGAGGAACCAATACTGCTGTTCACGGATTAGGGTCATTCTCTCAGGAGGTTGATCCAGCATAAGAGCATCTTGAGCAGGGTTTATCACTTCCTCGTTATGCTCTACTCCCATTTGGTTGAAGGCAGCCTCCAAGAAAACTTCACTCAAAAGCGGGATTGCCATCGACACTAGTAAAAGATCAGAAAAAGTCAGAAGAGAACACACAAATGTGTCTAAAGGAGAAAACTGCGGCGCATCATCAGGGTTTGAACCCATGCGCGTCAGCAGTATAGCCTTGGCGCATCTTCAGGGTTTGAACCCATGCGCGTCAGCAGTATAAGCCTCGGCGCATCTTCAGGGTTTGAACCCATGCGCGTCAGCAGTATAACCTCGGCGCATCACCAGGGTTTAAACCCATGCGCGTCGGCAGGCAAAGACCGCGGCACATCATTAAAGACTCAAGGCCTATGTGCGTTGGCGTACGGACAATGAGACTTACCAACCACCTCCGGCCGAACTTCGACAGGCCGACGAAGAACGACCGCCGCCGCAACTTCCGCGGACTCCTTCGCTTTCTCCTTTCCCTTGCCGGCAGCACCACGAGGAGTCTTGGGAGCCATTCTCTCGAGGAAGGAGAAGTTAGGGTTTTTGAAGAAGAAACTCTAAAGAAGCAGAGGCACAGAGAAGAAGAACCCTTTCTCTCTCCAACTCTTACCTATTTATAGGGCTTGGTCGCACGCGTGAACAGATGACGTATGATCTCAGCCGTCGCCTCGGGTTCTGTGCAAGGATAGCAGCAAATAAAACCAAAAGATCATCATTAATCTTTTTGGTTACCGAGGCACCATCATCATCAACTGAGAAGAGCATGCGCCCGAACAGGCATGCGCCCAGAAATCATGCGCCCTGACCTCCATGCTTCTTATTCAAAGTATTCCAAAACTTATTCAAAAGTTTTGAAAACTTTGAAGGGGGTCTTGTAGAAGCATGGAATTTCACAACCAGAAAGCCCATACGCCAGACACTACATGCGCTAGAACTCAGACGAAGAATTTCACAGCAAAATCAATAAGTATAGACATTTGAAGGACTTTTTATTTATATATAAAAGTCTATTACATGTCTAAGAAAAGGTTGTACAAAGGAGAAATTCTACAAAGGAAAGATCCTAAGCCTACAGCCTGCGGCCACCGTGCGCCTTCAGATAAGCGCAGCGGCCACCATGCGCCTTCAGATAGGCGCAGCTTCACCATGCACTGTCAGTTAGGCGCAGCAAATACCATGCGCCTCCATCCAGGCGCATCCCATCATCTCTTCAGCAGCCCAGCTATGTGCATCCCTTCAGCCAAATTCTTCCAACCAGGCTCGCCCGATAAATGCTTCGATACACAAAGCATTTAACCCTCTGGCTGGAACCAAGGAAGAGAAGAGCATCGCAAATGCTGTGGCCAGGGGAGGCTTCGAAAGAGCCTCCAAAGCCGAAGGAAGACCGTGATCGAAACCGCGGCTAAAGAAGCAGCTTTCGACACGATCAAAGTGGGGAAACCCCACTTTGCAGGAAGAGAGAGCCTTGCACCGCCATTCCGATCTACGGCTCTTTCGGAATAACGGAGACGAGGCTCGAGCATCCCTATCTTTGGATGCAACAGGCACCTTCCGCCTGCCTCAGAAGCCCTCGACTCCGTCTTTTGGATGTAACAGTCACCTTCAAGTGCATCAAAGACAACACAGCGTCTCATCTTCACCCTCGGGAGCACTTCGTCAACAGAATGCACCTGCATGTTCAAGTTCATGTTGGAAGTACGTGAGGGAATGAGAAGCAAACCTTCTCTCCATGCCACTATTTATAGGCCAGGCAGATCAAACCCACGCGCCAAGTGGATGGCCCTCCGAATTCCGTGCAATGAATTTACATTAAATGGATGAACCGGACGCCTCGAATTCCAAACGGCTATTTTTAGCACTCGAAGAGCGAGACAGCCACATCATTAAAAGACATGTCCGATGTGCCAGCCAGATAGCGCATCACACGGACGCGTCCTTCGGCATCAGGCGCATCACACAGACGTGCCCTACAGTACTCGGCGCATTATAGAGGGTGCGCCCCCATACATCTCCATAACGAGTGGAACGCCAACCGACGCGCCCACTCAGCTGTCCATCGAACGTCACCAACATTAAATGCTGAACTGACAGAGTTGGCAGCACGCCTCCCAAAGTCTGAACAGTTGACAGCTTTATTCAGAAAACGAAACGTCGGCAACGTCAGCATCATCATGACTCTATTCCGACGGCTACTGCCACGTGGCCACCCGCATGCGCCTCTACGGCCATGCGTCCACACCCGCATGCGCCTCTACGGCCGTGCGTCCAAACCAGCATGCGCCTCAAAAGCCATGCGCCTCAGACCCTTCACTGATCCCTAAAGACAGAAGAAGAGTCTCCGGTTGAAGTTTTGCATGCGCCTCAAAAGCCATACGCCCCAGACTGATCTCTGATCCCAAAAGACAGAAGGAAAGTCGCTTGCATGCGCCTCAAAAGCCATGCGCCCCAAATGGTTTGTAACTCCTAAAGATTATGAGCCGCAGCCTCCTCCTGCGCCCAATCCAAGACGCAGCTCACCAGATTACTCCTCTCCACCAAATCCGAGATCTTCGAACCATGGGTCGATGACACGTGTCCTTTGACTCAACTCGTCCAAGATTTCAGCAACGGAAAGATCTTCTCTTCTGCTACGTGCCGGCTCACAACAGCAGTATAAAGAGTTCTCCCCCTCGATCAGGGCGCAGCATCCGTGCGCCTCCATCAGCAACCTCCACGTGGCGTCCCCACACCGGCGCATCCTATATGCGCGCATGAGCAGCCAGCCTGCAGAACTATAAATAGAAGGATCGTCCCCTTCACACACAGACAGAGACTCAGAACACAAGACTCACAGAGAATCCACAACAGAGAATCACCAGAGAGGCAGTCCTAGACACTCAACGTCTTCCTCCTCTCAGCAAGCTCCAGCACCCAGAGCAATCAACACCTTCAGAGAACCGATAACCGCCGTCAGCCGATCAACGGAGTCAACGCATTACCATTCGCTCCATTGGCACTAAGGACCCAGCTTAAACAAAAGTGTACTCCTAGGACTACATCTAAGTCCTATATTGTATCACTGTTCTGTTTGTATTAAGATTTCAATCAAAACAATTTTAATGGCAAACAACAAGTAGTGTCTCCAAAGCTTAAGTGCAAACACTACTGCTTCCAACTCCAAGTCATGGGTTGGGTAATTCCTCTCATGATCACAAAGTTGATGTGACGCATAAGCTATTACCTTCCCATGCTGCATCAAAACACATCCCAAACCTCTGCCTGAAGTATCATAATATACTGAAAATCCTCCGGTCCCATCTGGAAGCGTGAGAATGGGTGCCGTGATCAAACCTTGCTTCAACTTCTCAAAAGATTCCTGACATTC
The DNA here is from genome assembly GCA_029216955.1 of Iris pallida. Lineage (NCBI taxonomy): Eukaryota > Viridiplantae > Streptophyta > Magnoliopsida > Asparagales > Iridaceae > Iris > Iris pallida. The sequence goes on from JANAVB010004800.1 coordinate 20,347,577, forward strand.
TGCTGTCCAAGTAAACTGCACATCCTTGTGGGTCAACTGGGTCAATGGCGCTGAAATTCGAGCAAAGTCTGAAACAAATTGCCGGTAGTAGCCGGCCAAGCCAAGAAAACTACGAACTTCTGCAACTGTACTGGGTACTGGCCATGTCTCAATGGCCACGATCTTCTGGGGATCCACTTCTACTCCTCCTTTGGTGATGATATAACCCAAGTATGAAATGCGATCAAGCCAGAACTTGTATTTACTAAACTTGGCATACAACTGGTGCTTCCTGAGAGTCTGGAGAATAATTCTGAGATGCTGCTCATGCTCTGCTACATTCTTGCTGTAGACCAGGATGTTATCTAGGAACACAATTACGAACTGATCCAAGTAAGGCATGAAGATACGATTCATGAGGTCCATGAATACGGCTGGCACATTGGTCGCTCCAAAATGGCATAACAAGGAACTTCCAATGCCCATATCTAGATCTGAAAGCTGTCTTCGGGATGTCCTGTTCTCTGAATCTGATCTGGTGATATCCTGATCGCAAATCGATCTTCGAGAATACTGCTTCCCCCTTGATTTGGTCAAACAAGTCATCTATCCTCGGGTGAGGATATATGTTCTTGATTGTCACTGAGTTCAAGGTACGATAGTCAACACATAATCTGGACGCACCATCCTTCTTTTTCATAAGAAGCATTAGGGCTCTCCAAGGCGATCCACTTGTACGAATGAATCCCTTGGTCCTGAGTTCTTCAATCATCTTGTACAATATCTCTAATTCTGGAAAACATCTGGAAACTCCTCGATTATCGGGGTAACTGCACTGCTGCTACTGCCATCCACAATACTGGAGGAGAAGGTTCAACTTCGCCTCGGGAAAAGGAAAACTCTGGCTCGTCTGGAATGCTAAAAACAACCCTGCTAACATGGCAGTCTATTTAGCATACTGGTTCCTCAACCAATCCATCCCTAAGACCACATCATAATCGGCCATCGGGAACTCTATCAATCTAGCAGGAAACTCTCTACCGCTAACTACGATCTGACACGAGAAAAATACTCGATCTACTCCCACAAGACCGTTACCAGTAAGGATATTGAGCCTTACTGATAAGGACTCGGGCTCCAGTCTTATCCGTGTCATAAATCGTGCATACATAAATGAATGTGATGCACCAGAATCAAATAACACTGACGCTGGGAAGGAGTTGACGAGAATAGTACATGCCACTACCTCACCTGGGGCCAATCCTTCTTCCACGGTCATCGCCATCGCCTGACCATGCCCTCTGGGTGCGGGTCCCCTCTGCTGGAAACCTCTCTGGCGGTTCTGAACCTGGGCTTGGACTTGTGCATACTGCTGAGGGTTCTGCTGCTGAAATACTTGGGTCTGAGGCAGCAAGGGCCTCAGCAATGGGTACTGCTGCTGTGGCTGGACCGGTACTGGGGCTGGTCCCCTCATCGAAGGACTAAAAAAGTTGGACGATGATGAACTACCCCTATTCGGGCAGTTCCCAACCCTGTGGTCCGGTGCTCCACAAGCCAGGCACAATCCTTGTGCCCTACGACATTCTGCCGCCATATGTCTTAGATTCCCACAATGAGTGTAACCAATTGCAGAAGTCTGCTTCTGCTGCTGAGGGAAATGTTGGGTTCGAATGCTGAATCGACGTCACTGAGGCCGCCCGCCTCGGAGTTCCATTGGTCAAAGCCCTTGTTGCCGGGGCTGGTGCTGAAGACTGATTCATCTGGCTGTAGGATCGCTTCCGACCTCTGGTCCTATCCACGATCCTCTGGGAGGTATACTCATGCTTCCTAGCTGCTCTCAATACTGCATCGAAAGTCTGATGCTCAAACTGCTCCACTGCCAATAAAATCTCCAAATGAAGTCCCTGCTGGAACCGCTGGGCTCTGTCGAACTCTACGCTACCTAAGTGGGAGCAAACCGACTAAGTCTGGAGAACTCGGCCGTATATCTATCGACCGTCCTGCCTATCTGCTTCAGATTGGTGAACTTTGTCTGTAGGTCGTACCGAGCTATAGTATCAAAATACTTGGTCTGGAATCTCTCTCGAAATACTGTCCATACAATAGGTGCCACTAATCCAACAGCCTGCACCGCCCACCAGCTGCAGGCAAGATCCAATAACTGTAGGCACACCATGGCCACCTTCTCGTCTTCTGGAGTCCTGGCTGCCTCTAGAATGACCTCAGTGTCCTGAAGCCATGCATCAGCAGCAATAGCATCTTTGCTACCATCGAAGAAGGGAGGGTTCAGGCGCTTGAAACTGTTCGCTGCATTGTTACCTTGATGACCACTTCTGTTCAGAGCATCTTGTACTGCCTGGTGCAGGGCGTCGCCCCGACGATCTTAAGAATCTAACAATGTCCTGATGAGACCCACTAAGGTGCCATCATCAGGCTCTGTAGGCTGGACTGGCTGAACTGGTGGCTCTTGACTCCCAGTAGGCATGACTCTCGAGGCTACTCCTGAATGCTGGGCTTGATCTCCAGGTTGTTGCTGGTCCACGGGAGGTGCTCCGCCTTGTCGATCGGTAGGACCATGAATAATGCCGCTGAAGAAGACAACATAGGGAACAATAAGGAAGGACCGGGGCAGATCAAAGATACAAACATATGATCAGGCCAAGAATTCGGGGATTTAAAGGATACGAGCAGAGATCAAAGACGAGTGCTGATTGAGACATCTATTCGGTAAATCCTCACATATCTTGATTTATAAGACCTGCATGGGCCACCACTTAAACTATGTAACGCCCCAGAACCAGAATACTTGAGAGTGGGGGCATACATAGCCAGCTATGTATATTGAAATGGAATCCACCTCGCTATATGGTCATGGCTGTCTAGATATATGAGGGTTTAACTATAAGCCATCAGTCTCTTAAGGTCATGAACAAGCCTAGTGTCTCAATCTCAAGCAATTAATAACAGTCATAAGATGTTAGAGTATCAAATATACAATGGTAAGGCATCCCATACATTATATATTTGGATGATCATGAAGCTAGTCATTACAAAATATGAAAATTAGCAAGAGTTTCAGTCATACATTATCAACCCTAGGATTTGTCAATCATGTTACAGCCCGTAGGCGGACAGTAAATAAAGTGCAATCGAGCTAACACGTGCTCGTTGGCTAAACGCCTCAAAAAAATATTTTTATAATATAGTGGAAGAGCCAAAATAAACCCACTCGTTGCCAGGATTTCTTCTAGTGGTCACCATCTGGCTGGAAGGTAGGTGGATCCTCTGGAGCTGCTCTGTTATCTAGCCATACAAAACCAGCTGGGTCAGATCCCAGAAAGAGCAAGTACCACAAAAGAGGCTTCACTTAAGAACTAAAACCAACAATTAGCACAAGAGTATAAATAAATAGTAAGAACTGGAAATATAGGAAAATTAGGGTAATATACGATGAGATAACCATGAAACTATTCAGATAACCAGGTCACAACCCATAAACCAAACAAGGACCAGGGTTGTAACCCTTTCTCTGAACGGAACTTGGTTTCCTACCATTTATCGATGAGGTAAATACAAGCAATCCGGTCATGTAACAATCTTGTACAAGATCAGGACAAGACTAGACTGATTAGACTCCATCCAACATGCACGACCAAGCAATAAGTACGGCTTGATACTTTAACTAACTTGGGTTATCACAGGCCTAGTTACTAGCAAGATGCAGCGAGATTATTCTACAGCCACAAGCCCTGCAGACCATCCAGGCTATTCGGACGCAATTAGGGGTTGAGTTCATGTGGGTACATCGTCCAGGAAACGCATGTACCCTTAAGTAGCTTGAGGGGTGCAACACATGACAGTGTGCTGGAAATGTGCCCTACTCGACGGCAGGCTACAGATCACAGGTGGGGCGCCCAGATAATAGGATTGCCTGTAGCCGGGAAATCTCTTCATGGCTACTGGATTATTCTAGTTATTAGCCTTAGTCGATTTCAGTAGGTACCTTGACCGTGGTACTCAGGGGTCCCTATCCTAGACATGATACAAGACAAGACTGGTTCATTTGTACAAGCACAATCGTCCACGGTGTCCAGGCCATTCATTCTTGTCATGTCAGGTTAGCCGTCGCAATAGCATATCGAGATATATCATGTCAGGTTTACTTGTCAGGAGTGCGCCACGGCGGGCCACTAGCATGTCAGGTTACTTGTCAAGAGTGCACCACTACGGGTCACTGTCGTGTTCATGATACATGTGCAGGATAACATAGTACAAGCATTCTATTAAGAGACCCAAGTTACACAGTAGGTCATAAGACATGAGCATAATAAAATAATTAAAATATAAATAGGGCAAGGCTGGGGGAGAAGTCATGCGGCTCAGGAAAATGAGTTCATGCGACCATGGGGTAATTGGGCTCCTGCGGCCAAGAATCAGCAGGCTCATGCGACTCGGGTTCATGCGGTCGGGGTTTAAGGGCACATGCGGCTCGGGAAGACTGGGTTCATACGGCCAGGAGATCGGGTCTTATGCGGCTCGGGATCAGAAGTCCATGCGGCTGGGGGAGACAGGGTCTTATACGGCTCAGAAAAGAGGGGGCGCATGCGGCTCAGGGGAAGAAGTCCATACGGCTAGGAATTTATGCGACAGGGAGCTCATGCGGCTTAGGAAAGTTCATGCGGCCAGGAAGGGATGGGCCTCATGCGGTAGAGGATCAGAAACTCGTGCGGCTCAGGGACTGATTCTCATGCGGCTCAGATTATCGAGTCCATGCGGCTCAAGAAAATGGATCTTATGCGGCAGAGAAGTAAGGGGGGTCTTATGCGGCTCAGAGGGAAGAGGGTCTCATGTGGCTAGGATTAACAGTTCATGCGGCCGGCTAAGGCCATGCGGCCAGGGGAAAATTTGTCGCATGAATTGCCATGCGGTCAAGCACTGTTCTTCTTCTCCAATTTTCGAGGAGAAGAACCATAAAGGCCATGATTCCAAGCTCCATAAATCCTTCATCAAGGGTCAAAATCCGAACTTCCATAGGTCAAACTGGGGCAGAATGAAATTCTCTATAACATGGAACTATCAAAACTTGAAAATAACAAGGTTAAATAGATCAAAACTCAAGGAATCTGAAAATGACATAAACTTAGATCTACATGAATTGAGCCATGGAAATTAAAAACGCTAAGTACTAAAGTGACTTAGAATGTTGTGAGGAAGAGAATAGAACAACTAAAGTTGAGTTCCTCCATGAAGCAAGATGCACTTGCCTAATCTCTCCCTCTCTCGCTCAGGTAGGTGAAAAGTAATGGTGAGAAAGAAGAAGAGTAAATGAGGAGAGAGAAAGGGTTGGGATTAATAAATGATGAGGGTGGTGGTAGGTAGGGGTTTTCTTTTGGTTCATGATGAACTCAAAAGCAAACCAAGCCAAGCCGAACCAAACCAAGATAAACCAAGCAATGAAATGCCCAAATATACCATGCAAGGAAACATGTAATACGAGTCAAGATACGTACACGTATTCTAAAATACGTAATACGAACTATGGTCATTATAACTCTACCTACCTTAAAAGAATTCCGTCCTTAGAATTTAATTAAGAGGCTAGAGAGGCAAGGACAAGCAACACTAATCACAGTCAAGCTATACTAAGCAGTCTATCATGCAATCATTCATTTCAAGCAAGGAATTTAGAGCATAAGGCATAAGAAGGATATTATACCTTACGGGTCAAACATGTCGGGATATCGCGATCGGATATCATTATCGTGCTCCTACGTTGACTCATCCAAAGAGTGATGACCCCAAGCAACACGGACTAATTTGATAGTCTTGTTCATGAGTATCTTCTCTCATTGGTCCAATATGGACACGGGCCTCTCCTCATACGAAAGGATGGTACTAACAACCAATTCCGAATGATCCAGGATGTGGCTCGGGTCCGAAATGTACCGTCGTAATTGGGATACATGGAAGACATCATGCACCTTACGCAACGACGGCGGAAGAGCGAGACGATAGGATACATCTTCTACTCGCTCCAGGACATCGAACGGTCCTATATACCTAGGACTAAGCTTTCCCCGTACGTCAAAACGAATGACGCCACGGTTAGGCGAGATCCTGAGGAATACATGGTCGCCGACAGAAAATTTAAGGGGGCGCCGATGAGAATCGGGCCAATGGCACTGGCGATCTTGTGCAACGCGAAGATGATCTTTGACTCTTTTGACCACTTCAATCGTCTGAGTAATCATTTCTGGACCGAGCATTTGCCTCTCCAATATTGTCCCATGCTAGCGAGGATCCACACTTCCTACCATATAGTACCTCGAACGGTGCCATCTGGATACTGGCCTGGAAACTGTTGTTGTACGAGAACTCCACCAGGTGCAGATGATCTTCCCACGAACCACCGAAGTCGAGTGTACAAGATCTCAACATATCTTCAAGAGTCTGGATCGTGCGCTCTGATTGACCATTTGTCTGCGGATGATAAGCTGAGCTGAACTGGAGGTGAGTTCCCAAACTCTTCTGCAGACTGAGCCAAAAGTGCGACGTAAATCTTGAATCTCCATCCGAAGTGATACTGACTGGTATACCATAAAATCTTACGATATACCTGAGGTACATCTCTGCTAGCTGAGCTATCGACTGACCAACTCTGAATGGAAGAAAGTGAGCCACCTTCGTGAGCCTGTCAACTATAACCCAAATATCATCTCTACCGGTCAGGGACCTAGGTAATCCAGTCACAAAATCCATGGTTATATGCTTCCACTTCCATTCTGGAATCGACAAAGGCTGAAGAAGTCCAGCTGGCCTCTGATGTTCAGCCTTAACCTGTTGGCAAACCAAACACCGAGAGATAAACCGGGCTATCTCCCTCTTTATGCCATTCTACCAAAAATGCTGACGGATATCACGATACATCTTTGTACCGCCCGGATGAATGGAATACTGAGAACTGTGAGCTCCTGCCATGATCTTCTGTCTGATATCTCTACTGGGTACACAAAGACGCCTTCCATGTCGAAGTGTACCATCTTCATGAATGCATAACTCTGGTCGCCGTCCTGCCTCACACTCTGCTCTGAGCCGCTGAAGCTTGGAATCTGTTGACTGCGCCATCCGGATCCTCTCAACTATACTGGACTGAACTTGCATGCTGGCCATCAACGCCACATTGGTAGGAAGGACAACTTCTATACCCATCTTCTGAAGATCTGCTAATAACTCTGGCTGCGTTGTGAGAAGATAAACTCCGGTTCTCCTACTCAATGCATCTGCAACGACGTTGGCCTTTCCAGGATGATACTGCAGGTTGACATCATAATCCACCAGTAGCTCTAGCCACCTTCTCTGACGCATGTTGAGATCCTTCTGAGTGAACACATACTTCAGGCTCTTATGGTCGGTAAAAATCTCTACCATATCTCCATACAAGTAGTGTCTCCAAAGCTTAAGTGCAAACACTACTGCTTCCAACTCCAAGTCATGGGTTGGGTAATTCCTCTCATGATCACAAAGTTGATGTGACGCATAAGCTATTACCTTCCCATGCTGCATCAAAACACATCCCAAACCTCTGCCTGAAGTATCATAATATACTGAAAATCCTCCGGTCCCATCTGGAAGCGTGAGAATGGGTGCCGTGATCAAACCTCGCTTCAACTTCTTAAAAGATTCCTGACATTCTGCTGTCTAAGCAAACTGCACATCCTTGCGGGTCAACTGGGTCAATGGTGCTGAAATTTGAGCAAAGTCTGAAACAAATCGCGGGTAGTAGCCGGCCAAGCCAAGAAAACTACGAACTTCTGCAACTGTACTGGGTACTGGCCATGTCTCAATGGCCACGATCTTCTGGGGATCCACTTCTATTCCTCCTCTGGTAATGATATGACCCAAGTATGAAATGCGATCAAGCCAGAACTCGCATTTACTAAACTTGACATACAACTGGTGCTCCCTGAGAGTCTGGAGAATAATTCTGAGATGCTGCTGATGCTCTGCTACATTCTTGCTGTAGACCAGGATGTTATCTAGGAACACAATTACGAACTGATCTAAGTAAGGCATGAAGATACGATTCATGAGGTCCATGAATACGGCTGGCGCATTAGTCGCTCCAAATGGCATAACAAGGAACTCCCAATGCCCATATCTAGATCTGAAAGATGTCTTCGGGATGTCCTGCTCTCTGAATCTGATCTGGTGATATCCTGATCGCAAATCGATCTTCGAGAATACTGCTTCCCCCTTGGGTTGGTCAAACAAGTCATCTATCCTCGGGAGAGGACATCTGTTCTTGATTGTCACTGAGTTCAAGGTACGATAGTCAACACATAATCTGGACGTACCATCCTTCTTTTTCACAAGAAGTATTGGGGCTCCCCAAGGCGATCCACTTGCATGAATGAATCCCTTGGTCCTGAGTTCTTCAATCATCTTGTACAATATCTCTAATTCTGACGGCGCCATCCTGTAGACTCTCTCTGACACTGGGGCTGTCCCTGGAATCAAGTCGATAGTAAACTCGATCTCTCGCTCTGGCGGCATTCCTGGAAGCTCTTCTGGGAAAACATCTGGAAACTCTTCGACATCCGGGGTAACTGCACTGCTGCTACTGCCATCCGCAATACTGGAGGAGAAGGTTCAACTTTGCCTCGGGAAAAGAAAAACTCTGGCTCGTCTGGAATGCTAAAAATAACCCTGCTAACATGGCAGTCTATTTAGCATACTGGTTCCTCAACCAATCCATCCCTAATACCACATCATAATCGGCCATCGGGAACTCTTTCAATCTAGCAGGAAACTCTCTACCGCTAACTACGATCTGACACGAGAAAAATACTCGATCTACTCCCACAAGACCGTTACCAGTAAGGATATTGAGCCTTACTGATAAGGACTCGGGCTCCAGTCCTATCCGTGTCGCAAATCGTACAGACATAAATAAATGCGATACACCAGAATCAAATAACACTGGCGCTGGGAAGGAGTTGACGAGAATAGTACATGCCACTACCTCACCTGGTGCCAATCCTTCTTCCACGGTCATCACCATCGCCTGACCATGCCCTCTGGGTGTGGGTCCCCTCTGCTGGAAACCTCTCTGGCGGTTCTGAACCTGGGCTTGGACTTGTGCATACTGCTGGGGGTTCTGCTGCTGAAATACTTGGGTCTGAGGCAGCAAGGGCCTCAGCAATGGGTACTGCTGCTGTGGCTGGACCGATACTGGGCTGGTCCCCTCACCGAAGGACTAGAAAAGTTGAACGATGATGAACTACCCCTATTCGGACAGTTCCCAACCATGTGGTCCAGTGCTCCACAAGCCAGGCACAATCCCATTCTGCCGCCATATGTCCTAGATTCCCACAATAAGTGTAACCCATTGCAGAAGTCTGCTTCTGCTTCTGCTGCTGAAGGAAATGCCGGGGTCGAATGCTGAATCGACGTCACTGAGGCCGCCCGCCTCGGAGTTCCATTGGTCAAAGCCCTAGCTGTCGGGGATGGTGCTGAAGACTGATTCATTTGGCTGTAGGATCGTTTCCGACCTCCGGTCCTATACACGATCCTTTGGGAGGTATACTCATGCCTCCTAGCTGCTCTCAATACTGCATCGAAAGTCTGATGCTCAAACTGCCCCACTGCCAATAAAATCTCCAGGTGAAGTCCCTGCTGGAACCGCTGGGCTCTGTCGAACTCGGCGCTACCTAAGTGGGAGCAAACCGACTAAGTCTGGAGAACTCGGTCGCATATCCATCGACCGTCCTGCCCATCTGCTTCAGATTGGTGAACTTTGTCTGTAGGTCGTACCGAGCTACAGCATCAAAATACTTGGTCTGGAATCTCTCTCGGAATACTGTCCATGCAATAGGTGCCACTAATCCAACAGCCTGCGCCGCCCACCAGCTGCGAGCAAGATCCAATAACTGCAGGCGCACCATGGCCACCTTCTCGTCTTCTGGAGTCCTGGTTGCCTCTAGAATGACCTCAGTGTCCTGAAGCCATGCATCAACAGCAATAGCATCTTTGCTACCATCGAAGAAGGGAGGGTTCAGGCGCTTGAAACTGTTGGCTGCACTGTTACCTTGATGACCACCTCTGTTCAGAGCATCTTGTACTGCCTGGTACAGGGCGTCGCCCCGACGATCTTAAGAATCTAACAATATCCTGATTAGACCCACCAAGGTGCCATCATCAGGTTCTGCAGGCTGGACTGGCTGAACTGGTGGCTCTTGACCCCCAGTAGGCATGACTCTGGAGGCTACTCCTGAATACTGGGCTTGATCTCCAGGTTGCTGCTTGTCCACGGGAGGTGCTCCGCCTTGCCGATCGGTAGGACCATGAATAATGCCGCTGAAGAAGACGACATAGGGAACAATAAGAAAGGACCGGGGCAGATCAAAGATACAAACATGTGATCAGGCCAAGAATTTGGGGATTTAAAGGATACGAGCAGAGATCAAAGGCGAGTGCTGATTGAGACATCTATTCGGTAAACCCTCACATATCTTGATTTATAAGACCTGCATGGGCCACCACTTAAACTATGTAACGCCCCAGAACCAGAATACTTGAGAGTGGGGGCATACATAGCCAACTATGTATATTAAAATGGAATCCACCTCGCTATACGGTCATGGCTGTCTAGATATATGAGGGTTTAACTATAAGCCATCAGTCTCTTAAGGTCATGAACAAGCCTAGTGTCTCAATCTCAAGCAATTAATAACAGTCATAAGATGTTAGAGCATCAAATATACAATGGTAAGGCATCCCATACATTATATATTTGGATGATCATGAAGCTAGTCATTACAAAATATGAAAATTAGCAAGAGTTTCAGTCATATATGATCAACCCTAGGATTTGTCAATCATGTTACAGCCCGTAGGCGGACAGTAAATAAAGTGCAATCGAGCTAACACGTGCTCGTTGGCTAAACGCCTCAAAAAAATATTTTTACAATATAGTGGAAGAGCCAAAATAAACCCACTCGTTGCCAGGATTTCTTCTAGTGGTCACCATCTGGCTGGAAGGTAGGTGGATCCTCTGGAGCTGCTCTGTTATCTAGCCATACAAAACCAGCTGGGTCAGATCCCAGAAAGAGCAAGTACCACAAAAGAGGCTTCACTTAAGAACTAAAACCAACAATTAGCACAAGAGTATAAATAAATAGTAAGAACTGGAAATATAGGAAAATTAGGGTAATATACGATGAGATAACCATGAAACTATTCAGATAACCAGGTCACAACCCGTAAACCAAACAAGGACCGGGGTTGTAACCCTTTCTCTGAACGGAACTTGGTTTCCTACCATTTATCGATGAGGTAAATACAAGCAATCCGGTCATGTAACAATCTTGTACAAGATCAGGACAAGACTAGACTGATTAGACTCCATCCAACATGCACGACCAAGCAATAAGTACGGCTTGATACTTTAACTAACTTGGGTTATCACAGGCCTAGTTACTAGCAAGATGCAGCGAGATTATTCTTCAGCCACAAGCCCTGCAGACCATCCAGGCTATTCGGACGCAATTAGGGGTTGAGTTCATATGGGTACATCGTCCAGGAAATGCATGTACCCTTAAGTAGCTTGAGGGGTGCAACACATGACAGTGTGCTGGAAATGTGCCCTACTCGACGGCAGGCTACAGATCCCAGGTGGGGCGCCCAGATAATAGGATTGCATGTAGCCGGGAAATCTCTTCATGGCTACTGGATTATTCTAGTTATTAGCCTTAGTCGATTTCAGTAGGTACCTTGACCGTGGTACTCAGGGGTCCCTATCCTAGACATGATGCAAGACAAGACTGGTTCATTTGTACAAGCACAATCGTCCACGGTGTCCAGGCAATTCATTCTTATCATGTCAGGTTAGCCGTCGCAATAGCATATTGAGATATATCATGTCAGGTTTACTTGTCAGAAGTGTACCACAGCGGGCCACTAGCATGTCAGGTTACTTGTCAAGAGTGTACCACTACGGGTCACTGTCGTATTCATGATACATGTGCAGGATAATATAGTACAAGCATTCTTTTAAGCGACCCAAGTTACAGTAGGTCATAAGACATGAGCATAATAAAATAATTAAAATAGAAATGGGGCAAGGCTGGGGGAGGAGTCATGCGGCTCAGAGAAATGAGTTCATGCGACCAGGAGGAATAATTGGGCTCCTGCGGCCAAGAATCAGCAGGCTCATGCGACTCGAGTTCATGCGGTCGGGGTTTAAGGGCACATGCGGCTTGGGGAGACTGGGTTCATACGGCCAGGAGATCGGGTCTTATGCGGCTCGGGATCAGAAGTCCATGCGGCTGGGGGAGACAGGGTCTTATACGGCTCAGAAAAGAGGGGGGCGCATGCGGCTCAGGGGAAGAAGTCCATGCGGCTAGGAATTTATACGACATGGAGCTCATGCGGCTTAGGAAAGTTCATGCGGCTAGGAAGGGATGGGCCTCATGCGGCAGAGGATCAGAAACTCGTGCGGCTCAGGGACTGATTCTCATGCGGCTCGGATTATCGAGTCCATGCGGCTCAAGAAAATGGATCTTATGCGGCAGAGAAGTAAGGGGGGTCTTATGCGGCTCAGAGGGAAGAGGGTCTCATGCGGCTAGGATTAACAGTTCATGCGGTCGGCTAAGGCCATGCGGCCAGGGGAAAACTTGCCGCATGAATTGCCATGCGGTCAAGCACTGTTCTTCTTCTCCAATTTTCGAGGAGAAGAACCATGAAGGCCATGATTCCAAGATCCATAAATTCTTCATCAAGGGTCAAAATCTGAACTTCTATAGGTCAAACTGGGGCAGAATGAAATTCTCTACAACATAGAACCATCAAAACTTGAAAATAACAAGGTTAAATAGATCAAAACCCAAGGAATATGAAATTAACATAAACTTAGATCTATATGAATTGAGCCATGGAAATTAAAAACGCTAAGTACTAAAGTGTCTTAGAATGTTGTGAGGAAGAGAATAGAACAACTAAAGTTGAGTTCCTCCATGAAGCAAGATGCACTTGCCTAAGCTCTCCCTCTCTCGCTCAGGTAGGTGAAGAGTAATGGTGAGGAAGAAAAAGAATAAATGAGGAGAGAGAAAGGGTTGGGGTTAATAAATGATGAGGGTGGTGGTAGGTAGGGGTTTTCTTTTGGTTCATGATGAACTCAAAAGCAAACCAAGCCAAGCCGAACCAAACCAAGATAAACCAAGCAATGAAATGCCCAAATATACCATGCAAGGAAACATGCAATATGAGTCAAGATACGTACACGTATTCCAAAATACGTAATACAAATTATGGTCATTACATAGGGTCAAGTCTTTTTACCCATACTCATCCTTGGGCTATACCCAACAAGGTCTCATTCTAGACTTATCCGCAACATATAAAATCTATCCAACAATTCTTATGGGTCAATCTCGAAGCCGTCATATAAATTTTCTCAATCTAACATCTAATTATTCAATTTTCCATTTGCATAGACGCCACATCATCTGTTCAATCCGACTTGTATTCTCATATCATACTCAAATTGTGTTTATTCAATCAGCCAACTATTCTGAGTCATAATCCAATATCGTTACCTTAATACTCTATCATTTATGATATCTTTCTTTCGGTCTCCAAGCGATATATTCAATTTTCATATTTTTGATCATCGATACGGTCTACACTCTTTAACCAAAAAAATAAGGCAACTATATAATCGTACATCTTTCGAAAGCATCATTTATGAATTTTTCGTTAGCACCAACACGATTATCTCTTAGCAATTCATGTTAACCATCAATATTCGTTTGCATCATCTTCTTGTGATTCCATAAGAAGATTTACGCATCGATCCAATCACAATGTTACCAATCATCTAGCATCCGTATATCGGTCATCTAGTGGATGTGACATAACTCATTTAGCTAAATCATAATCCGACAATTCTATATTCTACCTAATCTTGTTATTCATACGACAACATCGTCCACCAACAGGGTTCATTATACCGTTATACCTCCACACTTATTTGTATCCCCGCCATCAGATTCTCATAAGGAACCTTTTACTCTTTCCTGCATTAAGGGATAAGTGTATCATTTTCTATGCCTCAAAATAATCAAGGGTCATAACTTGTTAATTTGGGACACGTCAAATTTTCTCAAACACAACTGCACAACGTGTAAAGCTATCTATTTCCTCAAATCCATTCTCTATTTTTCGTCGCTAATGCAACTATCTGCATCTTCTAAATCATTCGCAACATTCCGATAAGCGTCTAACATCACCATCAATTTGTCGATGTCCAACATGCAATTTTATTAACTCAATTCCAACATCATCTACTATTCGGTCTATATTTGTTCTTCCAATATCTTTGATAGCAACACCCCACCATCGTCACTGAGCCTATAATTCTTTATCCAATTGATTCAAGTCATCACTTGAATCTATGATTCGCACTATTCCCAACCAAGACATTCATTTCATATTTTTGAATTCTCATTCCCAGCGCAATGCTAACTATCAAAGTCTAGTAACGATTCATCTAAACTCATCAAAATCTCACAGCGACTTATCCGAACTTAAATATCAAGGGACACGCCTAGCCGTCATGCATCGATCGTAATCCAGCTACAACTCGATACTACCCAATACTTTACAGGTAAAGCAATCACTATATTATGAACAGGGTTAAGGGTCATTTTATCGCTAAGAGGGTAGGGCTATATACCACTCAGAGCTAAAGCCATACTCGACACAATAATCCTCTTCGTATCAAACCAACGTCCAATGTAGACTATCCATTATGTAGTGGTTATGCTGACCACAAATACCGACTCAAGATTCTGTCGATTTCCATTTACTGAAATTTATACACATTCTGTTCCAACATACCATGCCATCACCCACAATCGATTGCTGTATAACAATCGACTTATATGAATCACATACTTAAGGCACCAAGCACACATTATCAACTTATTACAACATAGTATCATTGTTATTCGTTTTGGTATCATTAAGAACTCATTAAAGCACACAAATCACAGCCTACATATTTAGATTTATTGTATGGAACACCCAGTGAGCGGCCAGAAGAATCAACGAATTTTCAGTCAAGGGAGCAACTTAGAATAATTCGGAAGCAACATTGAATAATCGTGGAAGCACTTTAAGTCATCGTAGAGGCAACTTTGATTTGATCGCGAAAGCAACTTTGAGTAATCACGGAAGCAACGTTTGAGTCATCGCGGAAGCAGCTTTGAATTATCATAAGAGCAACTTTGATTGAACAAATCAAACAAGAATCCAAGGACGTAAAGTCGTGCTCTGATACCATTATACCACGCCCCGATCTCGGAGGATAAAAAACTAGCAACTGGGCGTAATGTCGTACAAGTCTAGATTATACTTGTACAAGACAAAACCATTATGTTCTTGGTATTTCTCAGAAAATAATGACATCGTAGCAAAACCAAGCAGATAAATTAAAGTCACAACAAGATATGAAGAAATGTATCTCTTTATTGATAATTGTAATAGATTACAAGACTTGCAACTGAATACAGAGTTTACAACATATCACAATAATCTTGAATAGCCAACTGAATATATACTTGCCATTTAGGCATTACAACCGAACATGCCAACTTTGCTTACAATCTCACTAGTTCATCTGAGTTACATCGTTCCATACATTATGTCCCGTATAGCAGAAGACATCGTCTTACAAGAAGAGCTTCTGCACACCCATCCGATTCATCAATGCCAAGCACTGATTAAATGATTTTTCCCATGCACGAGCACCTGAAACATTGTCCACAACGTGGGTCAATACATCATCAATGTACTAGCGAGCGGTGCTGGCCCAACTCACCTAAGAAGACAATACTAAATAATTATATTATAGAACATTATTAAAAGTGTTCTTTCTTGTCGTTTTAGGGTTAATTAGCAGTTCATATCCGACAGAAGTAAAGCATGCATTTATTCATAGCCAGCATAATGTAAAGTAATATGGTATCACCCTTTGGTGATTTCTTACCCACGGTTATGTAGTCATCCATGTACATTTAAAATACTTACTTAGCATGCACAAGACATTGTTAGGAACAATATCATTTATCATAATTACCACCATTCAGGTGATTCTTACCAACAGCCGACATCTTTTCCTGTATTGAGTATTAACTTACTCTTCCTCCATAAGACATCATTAGCACTTGACCTATCTATATGAAGGTCACTAGCGATACGCCATCTTGGACTTTAAATGGTAAACGGATAACTCTGAATGGGGTACGAGTCCATGGGACGTTTTCGAATCACCGTGCTACTACTTCAGCACCATGGGAGTTCGACGTCCCTTTCAGTGGATGGTAGCAAACCCCCACTAAAAGTTCCAAAAATTTTGATGTCAGTACGTCGACACCAATCCTTGTTCCCCCAGGATGAACCGGGTCCGTGGCCTCGGAGTATCGTTCAAGGAACTACCTTGTGCACAAGTTGTCCATGACCATGCAAGTATATGCAACTTAGCTAATAAGAGACATAACATGCATGATAATAACATCTCCCACACGTAAGCCGTAGTACTCATTTCGTCTTGACATCTTACCTAATCCAGGGTCTTAGTGTAATCAATATTCTGTTGGCCCATTGGTCATATGGTCAACCTGATTTTAATAATTGATCAAAACTCTGTCTGGATATACGAAGCTTGTTGGGACATCTCAGCTTCTTGGACATAAGCAAGATTGGATATTCACTCCGTTCAAGACTGAAGATCTGTTTGCCTACTTGAGTCTGTACTTCCTATGCATTGTAATTTTTTACTTTATTTGAGTCTAGGAATACGTTGTACACCGAGTCGTACTGGCAAATAGGCTATCCCCAAAATAGTTCAAAATGTTTTTAAAATGACCTATCAAAATGTTTACAAAAAGGTTTTCAAAAAGGTTTTTAAAAATCACCAAAAATCTATTTTAAAACCCTAACCTAACCCTGACAGAACTCGGCCAGAGTTCGGCCAGAGTTCGGCCAGAGTTCGGTTGGTGGCCGTTTGATTTTTGAATTCTCTGGAACTTGGTCCTCCTGCAGCTGCGGATTTGACCGAGATTTGCTCATCGAGTTCTGCCCGAATTCTGCCCGAATTCTGACAGAGTTCTCCCTTTGGAATTCCTATAAATAGAGATAGATTTCGATCATTTCAATTCACTCATTCACTTTCAATCTTCTCTCTATCTAAAAAGCTTTCTGCCTTCCAAAGAGTTTTCTAGAGCTTTCATTTTCAGATCCCAAGCCAGTTACAATCCTCTAGTCAATTTGCCAGTGCGGTACGGTATAGAAGTTTCTGAGAGATTGTAATCAGAAGGCTTGATTGAAGAATACCTCTTCACATTTGAAGTTGGACGAGTTCTTCGTATCAAAGCTCGTGTTGTAGAAGTTGCAAGGACTTCGTAAGAAAACTTGCGGTTTTTCCTATAGTGGATTCAACTGGTAGCAAGAGTTCTACCGACTGGATTAGTCCTCAACAGAGGGATACCAGTATACATCGCTGTCTTTGCGTTTGCTTTCTGAACTCTGCCTTTATATTATTTCAACTGTGATTATATACTGTGATTGTGTTGCTAACATTTTTTAATTAGCATTATTCCGCTGCCAACTCTATTCACCTCCCTCTAGAGTATTACGCTTTACTATATCGTTCCTACAATTGGTATCAGAGCGGGTGTTACAGGTAAAGCGAGGTAACAGTGCTATTATTTATTCATTATTTATTAGATCACAGCACATCACATGGCTACTATGAAATTCATAAGTGAAGGTCAGGCCACAAACAGACCCCCACTGTTTGATGGTACTAACTACACTTATTGGAAAACACGGATGAGTTTCTTCTTGAAATCTCTTGATTTTGACTTCTGGGCTATTGTTCTTGATGGCTATCAGAAGCCACCTCGTATAAATGTCGAGGGAGTTTTGGTTGAAAAACCCCAAAGCAGTTATACAGAGGAAGAAAAGAAAAAGGCCAGTCTTGACGCACGTGCCATTAATGCTCTTTTTTGTGCCTTAGACAGAACAGAATTTAACAGGGTATCTACATGCACAATGGCAAATGGTGTGTGGAAGCTTCTCGAAGTTACACATGAAGGCACGACTCAAGTCAAGGAGTCAAAAGTCAGCAGACTTACTCAAGAGTACGAGGCATTCAAAATGAAGCCAAATGAAACAGTCACACAAATGTTCGAGAGGTTCTTGGATATTGTAAACCCTTTGTCCTCCTTAGGCAAAGATTACAGTAACCACGAAAAGATTCGCAAACTCCTGCGAGCTCTCACCAAGAACTGGATTCCAAAGGCTATAGCTATCATTGAAGGAAACGACCTCACCACAATGTCACTTGAAGTACTCATGGGTAAACTACTCACTCATGAACTGGAACTACAAGATTTTGAAGAGCCTGCTCCAAAGGAGAAGACTATCACCCTCAAGGCTCAGCACGGAAAAGCTGCTGAAGATGACTCAGACAGCAGTGGATCTGACGCTGAAGATCAAGCTCTCCTAGCAAGGAAGTTCAAAAGATTCATGAGACATGAGAAGAGAGTCAAAGAGAACAACAGCAACAACTGGTATCAAGAAGATGCTGTCTGCTATGGCTGTAAGAAGAAGGGACATATAAAGAAGGACTGTCCTATCAACTCATCATCGAGCAAAGAACAACAGGTATGAAAAAGGCAACCTGAAAAGATCAACGTCTCAGAAATATGCCAACACCAGCATATGGCATGAGAGTGAAGCTAGCGACTCAGATGATGAACATTCAGAGGACGCTGCAAACATCTGCTTCATGGCAATCGATCAGGTACCTACTGAACCTGTAGAAACATATGATGACTTCACCTTTGAGCAATTAGGAGATGCCTTCAGTGACCTGATGCTTGACTACAAGAAACTGCGTAGTAAATATCAGACCGCTAAGAAGGTACTCAAAGAGTACAAAGGAGAAATAGGAAGACTTACCGACCTATTAGCTGAGGTTAGAGCTAATGTTAGTGAGTCTGGTGAGCTTTCCTCTATAAAGCTCTTATTACACGAGACTAAACAGTCATCCGAAGAGAAAGACAAGATTATAGACCAATTGAGAGAAGATCTTTCTAGAGAAAAGAAAAGTCTTCAATCTGCACAAATCAGAATGGAATCACTCACTTCTGATTATACTAAGTTATATGACACTTCCAAAAGGTTGGAAATTAGGTTAGGAAAATAGCCTGAGCCTGCTGCTTCCTATCCTAACACGTGTCACTTACCGAGAATTCGGAACATTCCCAAGCCAAACACTGTCAGACCAAACCATATAAAACCTTTACCCCAAAAGGTTAAGCCCAAACATGATCATAGGTATGCATTCTTCTATACTAGAAAACCCAAACCTACCAACCATGCACACCACTCAGCTTTCAACACTCGACATGCACAATGTCATTATTGTGGCCTCATTGGTCATATATCATCTGCATGTAGAATGAGAAAGCTTGTAGATTTAAATGTTTATGCTTGGATACCTAAAGCTAACAATTCAGGACCCTACAAGAAATGGGTACCAAAGGTTTCATCTGCAAACTGTTTTGTAGGTGGAACACCCTTCACATGCTAGAAGCAAATGGATCCTCGACAGCGGTTGCTCACGGCATATGACCGGTGACGCTACCCTATTTGCAACACTGTCGAAGAAAAAGAAGGAAGGTTATGTTTCCTTCGGTAATAATTTGAAAGGGTATATTATTGGTATCGGTGATGTTGGTAAGTCTCCCTATCCCGTGATTAAAGATGTCTGTCTGGTTACCGAGTTGAAACATAATCTGCTCAGCATAAGTCATCTAGCTGATCATGGTTATGGTATCAACTTTGGCAAAGACAAATGTACTATAGTTGATAGCTCAACTGGTAGTACTATCTTTGAAGGAATCAGGGAAGACAATATATATGTTTTCTATCTGCTGGAAGAAGCTAACATTTCAGGTAGATGCTTAATGGCCAAAAGTGGTGAGAGTCATCTATGGCACATGAGACTCGGTCATGCAAACATGGATATAATTTCAAGATTATCCATAAAGAAGTTAGTACGCGGTTTACCAGACATAACATTCAAGAAGGATTCGGTATGCAGCCAATGTGAAAAGAACAAGGCTACCAGATCCACATTCAAGTCTGTAAATGCAGTATGTACTACTAGACCTCTACAATTGCTACACATAGATTTATTCGGTCCTAGCAGAGTTGCTAGCCTCGGAGGTAAATTATATGCATTTGTAATTGTAGATGATTTCTCTAGATACACGTGGGTATATTTCTTGACACACAAAAATGACGCATTATCAAAATTTGTCGCCTTTTGCAAGAAAGTACAGAATGAAAAAGGTTACATGATCACTCGCATTAGAAGCGATCATGGTGGCGAATTCGAGAATGCTAATTTTGAGCAATTTTGTGACACACACGGTTTTATTCATGAGTTCTCCTGCCCTAGAACTCCACAACAAAATGGAGTTGTGGAACGTAAGAACAGAACTCTAACCGAAATGGCCAGAGTGATATTAAATCAATTTAGCCTACCCAAATACTTCTGGGCTGAAGCTGTCAATACAGCTTGCTTTGTGCTCAATAGAGTTCTAATTCGACCCAAATCGAAGAAGACTCCATTTGAGTTATGGTTTGATAGAATTCCTTCAGTTTCATACTTTAAGATTTTTGGCTGTAAGTGCTTTATTCTTAATACTAAAGACAACTTGGGAAAGTTTGACGAAAAGGCCGATGAAGGTATATTTCTAGGTTATGCGGCCAAGAGCAAAGGGTACAGAGTCTTCAACAAACGTACCATGATCATCGAAGAATCAATCAACGTCACTTTTGATGAAATAAACCAAATGACTCACGATGATAGTGATGAAGATCTGCCTACATCAAGTTCAACATCAGCTGAACCTGAACCAAGCTCTGCACTAGCTGAACCCCCTAGAGGAGATCCAGGAACCAGCTACCTACAGAGTCTACCGAAGAGGTTAAAATTCACAGCTGATCATCCACAAGATTTGGTAATTGGTGACATTACCAAAGGAGTAAGTACTCGATCATCCAGTAGAGATATTGTTTCAAGTGTTGCATTTATTTCACAGCTAGAACCTAAATCTATTGATGAAGCATGTAGTGATAGTTTCTAGATAGATGCCATGCAAGAGGAATTGAACCAATTCGATCGGAATCAAGTTTGGGAACTTGTTCCCAAGCCTATTGCTCATCCGGTCATTGGCACCCGTTGGGTATTCCGAAACAAACTAAATGAGGATGGTTTAGTAACTCGTAACAAGGCTCGACTCGTAGCTCAAGGATACAATCAAGAAGAGGGTATCAACTACGATGAGACTTATACCCCAGTTGCGAGATTAGAATCCATTCGTATGTTATGTGCATTTGCATGTTTTCATGATTTCAAACTTTTTCAAATGGATGTAAAAAGTGCTTTTTTAAATGGATTTATAAAAGAAGAAGTTTTTGTAGCACAACCTCCGGGTTTCACGGATTTCAAAAATCCTGACCATGTTTTCAAGTTGAAGAAAGCCTTATATGGTTTGAAACAAGCCCCTCGTGCTTGGTATGACCGTCTAAGCTCTTTTCTACTTGACAACGGTTTTTTCAAAAGGAAAGGTTGACACTACACTATTTATTAAATCTTTTAATGGCAAGCTGCTTTTAATTCAAATCTATGTTGATGATATCATATTTGGATCCACTGATGAATCTCTTTGTCAAGAATTTTCTAAGTGTATGCAGAATGAGTTTGAGATGAGCATGATGGGAGAGCTGAAGTTCTTTCTCGGATTGCAAATCAAACAAACCGACAATGGGACGTTCATTAATCAAGCCAAGTACACAAAAGATTTGCTAAAGAAGTTCGATCTGGACAATGTCAAACCTATTGGCACTCCGATGGCAACTTTAACAAAGCTTGATTCTGACGAACAAGGCAAGCCAGTCGACACACGTAAGTATCGAGGTATGATTGGTAGTTTACTTTACTTAACTGCTAGTCGTCTTGATATAATGTTTAGTGTTTGCCTGTGTGCACGTTTTCAAGCTAACCCAAAGGAATCACATCTGACCGCAGTTAAGCGTATCTTTCGATACCTTAAGGGCACTTCTTCTGTCGGCTTGTGGTATCCCAAAACTAAATCCTTTGACCTTATTGGTTATTCGGATACAGATTTTGCTGGATGCAAGGTTGATAGAAAAAGTACTAGCGGTACATGTCATTTCTTAGGCAAGGCTCTAGTCTCTTGGTTTAGTAAAAAGCAAAATTATGTAGCCTTATCAACAACAGAGGCTGAGTATATCGCCGCAGGACGTTGTTGCGCTCAGATTTTGTGGATGAAACAAACCCTAGAAGACTTTAATTTATTTTTCACACATATTCCCATTTTCTGTGATAACACGAGCACCATTAATTTGACTAAGAATCCTGTATGTCATTCTCGTACTAAACATATCGAGATTAGACATCATTTTCTTAGAGATCATCATCAAAATGGAGATATAAACCTTGTGTACATAGATACTGAAAATCAATTAGCTGACATCTTCACTAAACCTCTAGCGGAAGATCGTTTCAATTATTTACGTCGAGAATTAGGAATTTTGGACGTCAATAATATAAATTAATTTTATTTTTATGATTATATATCATTATGCAAAATTGTATTAGAGACAAGCTAATAAAGAGTCTGTCTGTCACCACAACTACGGTTGAAGCGAAGCGGTATTTAAGAGTTCCCCGGTGAACCTCCGCCAGCTGGGACAGTACTCCTACAGCTAATCTGAGACAGTCACTGTATAATAACATTTAATTCATAAAATATTATTAATTATGTTATTTGAAGACTAAAATAACTAATCTTTGAATTAAATATTTGAAACGAGTCAATGAAAAAGAAGTGGCAAAAATCAACTTTGAAGAACCCTAGGCGAATTCGGCCAGAGCTCTGACCGAATTCGGCCCGAGTTCGGTTGTAGGTATCTGTGTATATATCCAGAACCCGAGAGCTTTTTCTCTTTCATTGCTTCCAAACCAATTCAAACAACAGCAGCAGCATCCGACCCGGTCATGCTAGCTGAGCTGCTGATGATGATGATGAGGATAGTGATTATGAGATGTGATTTGATTATTTAGTGACATTCTATTGTATACTTGGAAATGCTCCGACATTCCAAGTTTTTATCATTACTTTTTAGTTCTTATCAGTACTTTTTATCTTCATGGACATGTTTATGATGTTTCATTTATGACATCTCAGTTTATTTCAGCATTTTGTTTAAGCACTATCTCTTTATACTGCTTCTCTATTTTAAACTGCCTGTGAAATAGCATGCCTGAGATTTTTTTTATGTTTTTGAAGCAATATATGCCTGTGATGATAATTTGTAGAAACATTACATGCCTGTGATGCTATATCTCTAATTCTTATACTATATTTTTTTATTTGTTTTCTCGCTATTTGTTACTTATGCATTGATTGCGGGGGAGTCTTCTGCATTTACTGCGGGGGAGCCTTCTCTTGTGCAATTATTTTGCTAAGTGACAAAGGGAGAGAAAATTAAAAATGATCTAACATTTTTTTTAAGTTAAATACAGGTTATGAACAATTTCTACTTTTTGATCTTTTTGATATTTTTGAACAAGCTTAATGTTATATCATTCATAGTTTGTCAATTATCAAAATGGGGGAGATTGTTGGCCCATTGGTCATATGGTCAACCTGATTTTAATAATTGATCAAAACTCTGTCTGGATATACGAAGCTTGTTGGGACATCTCAGCTTCTTGGACATAAGCAAGATTGGATATTCACTCCATTCAAGACTGAAGATCTGTTTGCCTACTTGAGTCTGTACTTCCTATGCAATATAATTTTTCACTTTATTTGAGTCTAGGAATACGTTGTACACCGAGTCGTACTGGCAAATATGCTATCCCCAAAATAGTTCAAAATATTTTTAAAATGACCTATCAAAATGTTTACAAAAAGGTTTTCAAAAAGGTTTTCAAAAATCACCAAAAATCTATTTTAAAACCCTAACCTAACCCTGACAGAACTCGGCCAGAGTTCGGCCAGAGTTCGGCCAGAGTTCGGTTGGTGGCCGTTTGATTTTTGAATTCTCTGGAACTTGGTCCTCCTGCAGTTGCGGATTTGACCGAGATTTGCTCATCGAGTTCTGCCCAAATTCTGCCCGAATTCTGACAGAGTTCTCCCTTTGGAATTCCTATAAATAGAGATGGATTTCGATCATTTCAATTCACTCATTCACTTTCAATCTTCTCTCTATCTAAAAAGCTTTCTGCCTTCCAAAGAGTTTTCTAGAGCTTTCATTTTCAGATCCCAAGCCAGTTACAATCCTCTAGTCGATTTGCAGTGCGGTACGGTATAGAAGTTTCTGAGAGATTGTAATCAGAAGGCTTGATTGAAGAATACCTCTTCACATTTGAAGTTGGACGAGTTCTTCGTATCAAAGCTCGCGTTGTAGAAGTTGCAAGGACTTCGTAAGAAAACTTGCGATTTTTCCTATAGTGGATTCAACTGGTAGCAAGAGTTCTACCGACTGGATTAGTCCTCAACAGAGGGATACCAGTATACATCGCTGTCTTTGCGTTTGCTTTCTGAACTCTGCCTTTACATTATTTCAACTGTGATTATATACTGTGATTGTGTTGCTAACATTTTTTAATTAGCATTATTCCGCTGCCAACTCTATTCATCCCCCCTCTAGAGTATTACGCTTTACTATATCGTTCCTACACATTCTACATCGGCGATAGGATAATAGAATGTGATTATCCAATCCTTTCCCACATCTTTGATACCATACATCTTTAAACCGGAACTCAATGTACTCACAGTCCAATTCTTGGGACTTAGCATATGTGTTACCATATGTTCATTCGGACATAATTTAAGCATCCTCACTGCCCAGTTCTTTGGGTCTTATTATTTGTTTCACCATCTATTCATCGAGCTGAGGCTCGATATACTCACCGCCCAAGTAGTTGGA
Source organism: Iris pallida (assembly GCA_029216955.1). Classification (NCBI taxonomy): domain Eukaryota; kingdom Viridiplantae; phylum Streptophyta; class Magnoliopsida; order Asparagales; family Iridaceae; genus Iris; species Iris pallida. Next base: position 20,372,660 of record JANAVB010004800.1, read on the forward strand.
ATTTTTCCTTCACCTATCACGTATTTTATTGCAAAGCACGCAAGTATACAATTCATCATTAAGCAACAACAATTTTCGGATCATGTGATTATTATCTTTCATTATCTTTCCGACTTTTCATGCAATGTGTTATTCAGCAACTCAATGAGTAAACATAGCATATAGTCCTTTTATTAAGCGTGAAGATAAAGGATCTTCGAAGGGTTCAATACTACTCACATTATAAGACAATTTCTGCCACGATCGCATATCTTTCCGAACGATCCTTCGCATATTCCCAAGTCCAACAAGGCTTCATTGAACCAACCAGCTATCATAAGGCATCTTGCGGGTCGAGGGCACTACAGATTTGATACTGAAAGATTATTTATTCCAAAGGATTATTTCTATTTGTCGTTTTGGCAGATTTTGATCCAGAAGGGTCTGATCATTTTGCCATGATTGCTGCGTTCTTTATCTGTTAATAAGAAAACGTGGAGAAGGAAATTAGATCGTAAAGGAAACTTCAGATCATACTATTTTTTTAGAATAATCGCAAATAGTGTAGTCTTCGTCATATAATGAGCATGTTGCAATATATACGGAGTAAGAGTTCTTCAGAAATTCTGACGGGAAGAGAATTGATGGAGGAGAGAGAAAATATCGTGTTTATTTAGAAGCGCATTCAACTCTTGAATGAGTATGCTCCTAGGTTCATATACAAAGCCAAGAATGTACAAGAGATAATAATAATCTCTCTAGGAGATAGGCATAACTGTAAATGGTTGTCATAGTCACATCTAATAATTATAACTAAATTATTATTATTTTAATATAAAATTAATAACTAACAATCCATCTATACTCTTTATAAATAGGATTGAAAAAGGTATACATTCACGTAATTAACAATTAAATAAAATTTAACTAATTGTTTAACATCCTATATTACCAAACTATAGCCAAATACTTCTCACACATCTATAGACTTTAAAATGGCTCCAAATTAAGCCTTGTAAGCTATATGTAATAATATAATTTTAAACTTTCTCTATTTCTTTAGCATAACCGAACACCCTCTTTTTAATCCACAAAAAATTACGGAAGATTATAATTTTAACTTCCTCTCATTTTCTTCCGCATAACCAAATACCCTATCTTTTTATTCACATACATTAATAACAAATTATAATTAAAATTTAATTAATTTTTACAAATCTTAATTAAAATATAGATATATATATAACAAATCTTAATTTAAATTAAATTTTTAATTTTTTTATAATATTAGAAAGAAAGAAAAATAATTTTACATGCAACATACGTGCTTTTACTAGTGTGGTTAAGGTGAGAGACGTTCTCCTTGTTGGGTGGGTTCAATCCAAATCCTAATTCAAGTTATTTTTCAATAATTATTTTTTACGTTACTAATTTGTGTAAAAGGTTTCCATCTAGAAATTATATTAATTTACTTTGACAAGTGAGTCAAATTCTATTATATTTAATTTAGAATCTGTTTAGTAAATCGTAAGTGTGAATTTTTTTGAATTTTGGCCTTACAAATATGGAAGAAGGATAGGAATCCATCAATTTCCTTGTTCCCTAGTAGAGAATAAATGTGTTTGGTTGGAATAGAAAAGTGGAAAGTGGAAAAATAAAAATTAGACAAATGTGTTTGGTTAAGATAGAAAGTGAAAACTGGAAGAGTGTTTTATAATAATAATAATTTATGGTTAATTCGTATAACAATTTAATAAATCAAATAATTAGTTTAATAAATTAAGATAATTAATTAGTAACTAATTTAAAATTTATCAACTCAAAATTAATTACTAACTGATTAAGAATTTATATTTCAAACTCTAACTATTTACTATTTTTGAGACTATTTATCTAATTAGTTACTATTAATTGATAAAGCTGATTTAGAAAACTATTAATTACATTAATTTTATTAATTATTAAATACATTAATTAATAAAATATTAATTATGGTCGGAATTGCGATAGCCACCTCATCGACGACGGCGGTCGGATTTTTAATAATTAATTGATTAATTATTAGTTTAATAAATAATTAACAATAAAATTTTAGTGTGTATGTTAGCAAAAATTTAGTGCAGCTGTTAGCAAATTTTTTTTACAACTAATTAAGGATATTTTTAAAAAAAAAGTTAATTGAAAAAATTTCCAACCCACATCTGAATGGCAACTCCGGAGTAGATGTAAGAAAAAAAAAAAAAAAAAAAAAAACCTAACCTCCTGGGAGCAGTGCTAGTTCCGTTCCTTCTTTCCCCTCCCAATCAAACAACATTTTTGCACTCCGAACCCTCCTGGCGGCAGTTTTATTCAAAAAAAATAAAAAAATAAACACAATTTGAAAAAAAGAAGAAGAAGGGAAAAGGATAATAAGTAAATGGATCTTTAATTGGACGTGACGGCCTATTAAATGAGAGACGGAATTCCTCCCCCTATGTCGATCCCTATCGTTGCATTTTAGAAAAGCTCAACTTGGGAAGCTCTGCTTCAAATCAAAGAGAGAGGAGAAGGAGGAGACCCTCTCTCTCTCTCAGCTCTCAGTCTCCCTGCCTTTATTAACTCCTCTAAACTTTGAGAAATTTCTTTCCATAAATACAAACACTAACCCTAATTTCTTCCCACCGGGAGGAGAATAATGGCGATGCTCTCTAAGGACGCGATCAAGCAGCTTAGTGTGCTAATCGAGCAAGGTCAACTGGTCAATTTTGGTGTAAATATTTTCATCTTTGGTAACTTTGAATAGATTTCTCTTCTTCTTCTTTATGCAGTGGACGAGTCATTGAAGAGCACCTTCGAGGTTCGAATCCTTTAGATCTGTGGAACTTGTGTTCAGATCTGTCGGTTGTAGTAGGGAAATCTGTTGTCAATCTATGTGAAAACAGCTGATCTTGTCAGTAGACTGACCTGATTGGTTGACATTAGTCGGAAATCTCAATTTTTGATTCATCTGGTTCGAGAAATCGATTTTTTTTTTTTTGTGTGTGCTTAGATCTTGAACAAAAAAGTTTCTAATTTAGGCTCAAACTGTAGACGAAATCGGCTCTTAGTATAATGTGGACGCTTTTATTTCACCTGGGTGTAGCAAGGGTCTTCATAGGATACTACATTACAGATGATAAATGGTCTTCTTGTTATTCTAAGTATACATACATTTTCAGTTTTCTTCCTTTCTAACTTATGTTGCTCATCTTGGTAACTTCTTACACATAGCATCTTAATGACTCTCGTCCTTCCGTTCCTTGCGGATAACTGTGTCTAAACTAAGTCTACTTGTCTTAAGCTAAAGTATAAAACTAATGCTAGATGAGAAGGATGGGATTTAGGTCATTCGAATCTAGTTGTGGGATCTAAAAATTAATAGTACTAAACTACTATGCAATTTGGAACTTTAAGTTGTAATATATGTGTTCAAGTACTCGGTCCCATTGCGAAACATCTCTTAATGCAAGATTTAGCATGAAGCAGGGGGGGCTTGCTTGGCACGAGGGTAACGCTTGGCGCTTGCATCCCGGAGGATGCCGACTCTAGCCACGAAAATCTCCTCCATATTTCGGGATAAGGCTTCTTCGAGTCCCATAGTCCATATTAGCACGTGTCAAAGGAACACCCTTTTAGGCAAAGGAGCACCCTTACAATTTAACTAATATACTGCATTCAAAATTGTGATGAAAGATGCCACCATAAGAGTATTCAATTATTGCATGTAAGATGGACCATTATAACTAATGGACATTATAATTTGGACTTCTAACAAATTGCAGTGTTTTTAAGGGATTTATATCTAATATTCCTATACATATAATGTTTATTATCTTCTTAACACACCTATGTCATATTTGTCAAGGTTTAAAACACAATAGAGATATCGGACCCTTTTATGTGTATCAGTTTTGGCACTCTCACCTTTAGGGCCGAAGTATTGAACTTTTGGGTTTGGCCGTTAAAAAAGTTTCAAAACATTAAGTTATACCAAAGAATAGATATTTGAGCTTAAAAGGTTTGAATGTGAAATTTCTTTATCGATGTTTGTTTCAATGAAGAATTGCATATACTTTCACGAATTCTGTCTATTCACCTACCATCAAAGGAAATAAGTAAACACATGTGTGTACTTCATCCAAGTAGTCATTGCATATTCTTTGATTGTTCTTGTCTAGTCCCACATTCTAACTTCCTTGTTGAAGGGAGCTACGATGTTGGCCATCCTTCAGGTATACACAAAGCATCAACCGACCTTATTGAAGAGGGAACAAAAAAGAGGGAGGAAGAAAGTATACTCTACATATCCTGCAGAATGGGATCCATCTCCTTCGTATGGGAGAGTAGAGACAGAGATCTCCACGATCTCATATTGTCCCAATAACCAACTTGGTTTTGATCACTCGTATCCCTAACAAGTTAACAATCTGTAGAAATTCTAGCCTATCCAAGTTGGTTCAAGTCAAACCAGCTTGGTGTACCACAAGGGTGCAACATTGGCAAAGTCGAATTGGATTTCTGACAAAACACAGTGCGTCAGGTTAATAGAAAATTTAACATATATAGGTTAAACAGTTATTTCATGCATGAAAATGGAAGTAAAACCAAATAAAGTAGATCTTTCAGGCAATGTTATTTAAGGCATCCTAGGTGTTTCAAATGTTTGGTTGCCTCGCCGCCTTTCGCGGCTGCCTCAAACTGCCTTGATTTTCTTCTTCTGAATTTGGAAATTGGAAACCTGGACCAGAACAATAACTTATAGCTATTTTAAAAAGTTAAATATATGTAGTTAAAGAATTTGAAAGGAAATACCTTTTGCACTGTCAATTCATCTCCATCTCCAACTCTGACATCTACTGCCAGACACCAGAAAATAAGTCTCTCTCTCTCTCTCTCTATATATATATATATATATATATATATATATATATATATATACACTGACTTTCATTTTTGTTTTTTCTCCTTTCTACATTTCTTTGAAGTTAGTGATATCTTAGTAGTTATTTCTTAATTGAACTTGTCATGCAGTTGATGTTGAACTCTCAAACTTGTGTATGCAGAATGCACACAAGATTCACATGCCATTTTTATAGTCTTTTAATTTTAAATTTATCATACCGCTTAGAGGAAACCACAACTTAACACTCATAACCAAATGCTCGTCTCCATTTTCCTACTGGTATACACCAACCCCTAATTTTAGTTTTGAGGCCATGCCTTGTTGCCTTGAGATCCTGCCTAGGCCTTCTTTTGGTCTTCACCGCCTCTCCCCCTTGGACCACCTTAATATGCTTGCTTTCAGCCAGTTTTGACCAACTTCACTGTTGTTTTGGAAAAATTACCCAAATTTGAGCAAAGATTGGAAATTTATTTGAAGTTCTTTCCGGTTTCAGAAATATTATATACTTTGCTATGTTGCAGAGACACAGAAAGGTGTCCGTATCGTAATCGTTATCCGTGTTCATATTCGTGCAACGTAGGTGAGTACTTATTGTACCTATTTGAAAACTTCGTAACCTGTATCTGTATTAGTCATTTGTATCCGTGTTCATGTGACATTGATGCTTCGTGCCAAGGTTCTGAATATTGGAAATTGTGATCATAATCATATCATAATGGGATTTTTCAATTTGACGACAATGTGTAAATATTTTGGTGCACAATTCCTGGCTAGCAGTCCGCATATCTCTTACTGGGATACTTTCTGTTTTTGTATATTTTAGACTAGACTATGATACATTCTCACAAGCAAGTCATCCTTGTGTATCTTTTCTTCTTCCCTTTCCATTGTTTGCTTGTCACAGTCCTGTGCTATTGGTCAAATTGAAAAACTTGTATCTTTGAGTTGTTTAGGTGGAAAGGTTCCTTATGTTATTTTCATATTATCAGAATGTGCATCAGGGATATCCAACTGAAACACTACTGCGCTTTCTGAAGGCAAGAGAGTGGAAAGTCTCCAAAGCTCATAAAATGGTTGACCTCAAAATATAATATTAATATTTGGATTATTGCCCTGTGCATAAACAGTACAAGGTGATTCTTTTCTTATCCTTCAATTTCTCATCTTTATTGCAGTTGGTGGATTGTTTGCACTGGAGGATGCAAAATGGAATTGACAACATATTGTTGGTGAGCTTTCAAGTCTTAATTTTCATTTTCTTTCTTCTTAATGGAGATTCATACTTCAATCTTAAACAACAAGAATCTGTGATTGATGCTATGAGTGTTCATGATTAGCCGAGAATTGACCGAACCTACCGAATCGACTTTTGTTCAGTCGGTTCCCTCCCAAGTATTGGTTGGTTCTGTTAAGTTTTTAACATTTCCCATTATTCGGCCGTTTATGGTTACCTTGAATAACCAACAAATGGAGAACCTAATATATACAGAGAAATATTATTATTATTATTCTTATATTTGATATATATGTAAGTATATATATAGTGTTAAAAAGATGAAATTTGGGGGTTGGATAGAAAGATTTTAGTTAACATTTTGAACAATTTAGGGCAGGGCCAATGACATTTGGGTCTTCAAAGATTCATAGCATAAGTTTTGTATGTAACTTCACGTGTTAAATTAATTTGCGCCCTACTGATGACTGTGAGATAGTATTTTTTTTCGAAATTGCTGTTCTCTCTTGGTATCTTAACATGGACTAGGAGGTAGTAGTAAAAGATAACTAACAAAATCTAATTAAGCAAGCTGGATAAAAAGTCTTTTTTTTATATAACAATAGCAGTGTTGTGAACTCGATGAATTTTGTGGGTGTACAATTGTTATTTTCTGATATGAGTGCCTTTTGGCCGTTAAACTGAGGATTTAAAGGTGGTTTACTGAGGGATGTTCGTAGGTTGCCTAATATTGCAACTTCCATGGGATTGCCTAGATGGATGGAGGAATTTTAAGAAGAAAACAATAGGGAGCAATTAGAGAAGGAAAAGTAAATTTGATACCACTGTTCCCAGCAAATGCCTGTCCTGACATCTGATTACGCTGCCAAGGTCGCCTCAGTATAGAATATGCCTTGTTGGCAAGGGAGGGGAGAGGGAAGGATGAGGGGGAGGTGGTGGGGTTCTATAAGCCCTAATCCAACCCAACCTGGCCAGCCTGCAACTTTAGGGGTGGGTGGTCAATTTTGGATTCATGAATCCACATTCTCTTCTCTTTCCTCTCCCTCGTCTGATCTCACTTCCACACTTGATTCTTTAGTGATGTTCAGCAGCATTGGTGATGCGTAATAGCTGCACCAAGATGAACATGGACGATTTCAATGTATTTTTCATGGGCATAGGGTGACCAGATCTGCACACCTTGCACTTGGTGTAGGTCACCTACCAAGGGGTCAGAAGTTGCCCTACACCCAAATTGCTCAAACCTTGGACCGAACTACGTGGCTGCAATTTGAAACTATATATCAGAGTGAAAAGAATGACTAGTATTTTGTGAATATTAGCATGAGCTACAGTAGTGAATCACTTAGGCAGCTGTCTAGGCTGCACAAAAAATAAGACTGTCTATGTTGCACGAAAGGAAGACTGATCCACATTTTAAAAGAATTACTACTATCAGGGCAAATATTATTGGATATTGATGCATCAGCACGATTACCCTTTTTATGTTGAAAAACATTTCTTACTTAAAAATTTGTGAGAATGTTTTGTTTATGAATATAATAAAAAATTAAAAAGAGCTGCGTAATGAGTCCAAGAAATATGAAACTGCGAAAGTTACTGTAGAAAAAATGTTGCATGACTATGATTTGAGTAATGACTGGGCATATTCTTTTTCTGCTAAATCAATATAAACTTATTTAGTAGGGAAAATACAATTGGATATAATGCTTTGGAAGTGTTTGAAGTGTGAAAGCTGATTGCAAATTCTCTTTGTAATGTGAATTTGTATTTCTACAGAAACCTATTATTCCAATTGATTTCTACAGAGCAGTGAGAGACTCGCAACTCATAGGATTATCAGGATACTCAAAGGAGGTACACTGTTCCTTTATGTTTGATACATTTCTTCATTATATGCAGCTATTTTGTGTTTATCCTCCTATATTTCTTGTTCGATTATAGTGATATCAATGACCTTCATGTTGTTTGCAAGAGTTCCTACACCTTAAATGCATATCTTGTCTACTCAATTTTTGTTTGCTTCTTCTTTTAAAGACTAGTTATTTTGTTTTCAGCATATTTATTATGTATTTTTTTAGGATTACGGATGTGTTTTCATATGTTTTGTATTTCCTGTAAATATTGGCCAAGAGCCATAATAAAATTTTATCTCATTATATTCACAATGTAGCCTCCACTTTCAACATTGTTCCTCCTAGTCTCTCTCGCTCTTCCTCCTATGTCCTATAAATATGTGGCGATTTTCAGAGTTGATGGCTACCTCTTTGTCTTTGGCGGTGCTTGCGGCCATATTATTAGTGTCTACTTTGTGCACAATTTTTCAAGATTTATTCTGTAGCCGGAATCCTAACTTTCTTCCAAACTTCTTCTATACGTGAAGTCCACTTTTTCTGTTGGTCTATTTCTAGGATTTATTCGATATTCAGAGCCTCGAAGTACTTTGGTTTTTGTCACACCCCAAGTATGTGAATATGGAGAACGAAGGTATGACTCGGCCAGCTACACGCTACGGTATACGTCAATATCCCACAATACGATCACAGTTGTACCTACACAAGGGGGTATATACTATAATACAAATCTTCTATGATATCACACAATATATTATGTCAATCAGTCGAACAAAAAGCAAAAATAAGGAACATATAAGATAAAACAATAAGATGTCTTCGACGCTCTATTAAAATGATCATAAAGCTAGGTATAGAAAATAAAAAGCTAGCACAGCACCAAGTCATACATGATTACATTATCTGCTGCAGTCTGATATATATATATATATATATATATATATATATATATATATAAGAGCAAGGCGGTGGATCACGGCGGGCAGGGGTCGGGGGCTGCACCCCTCCCCCCCCCCCCCGAGGGTGCCCCCAGGCCACAGGGGGCGGTCCCCCGCTCGGCTGGTCGGTCCTGGGCAGACATCTGCAAACCTGTGGGGCCGAAATCTCCCACTTCGATGGAGTATGTGCCGCCTATCAAGGCAGGGAGGGGTTTTCGGGCCTCGTTCCCTGCGGAGGAGATAGAGAAGGTGACAGCATACTGGGAGAACACTTTGGTTCTGTACGTCCTAGGCAACAAGCCGTTCTACGGACAGATCCGGGACTATGCAGCGCGGGTCTGGCAGCCTAAGGGGAGTATGGAGTTCTTTGCCCGCGAGAACGGCTTCTATTATGTGAAGTTCGGGCGTGCGGAGGATATCGCTAGGATCCTGCAGGGCAGCCCCTGGACGTTCGACGACAGACTTATCATTCTAAAGGAATGGACCCCGGAGCTTCGATGTGAGAGGGAAGTTCTGAATGCCATACCAGTATGAATTCGCTTCCCTGAGTTCCCTGTCCGGTTCTGGAGTATTCCATTGCTGATGCGTCTGGCGAGCTTGGTGGGCACCCCGATCAAGGCGGATGAAGCTACGGCCTTCCGATCCAGGTTGATGTACGCCAGGATTTTTGTGGAGATTCGGGCTGGGGGAGAGCTTCCGAAGGTGGTGGAATATGAGATCCCTTCAGGAGAGGTGCTTACACAGAGGGTGGAATATGAATGGGTCCCACCTACCTGCTCACGCTGTTACTGCTTTGGGCATCTGGCCAGTGCTTGTACGGCGGAGGGTCCCCAGGTGGAGCCTACTACGGCCCTGAGCGAGGCTCCAGCCTCTCACAGCGACATGGATTACCGAGTTGACAGTGGCGAGGTCTTGGCGGGAGAGGATACCCTCCCAGAGAGTGATGTTGGGATGAGCCTCATTGTCTCTACTCAGCTTGCATCCACGAGTGGGGCGATGATCACTTGCCAGGGGCTGAGTAGTATTGTCACTAGAGGTATGGTGGCGTCGGAGATGGAGGCACGAGGGGATGGCGGATCGTCTGGAGGTCAGGTTTACTGTAGGAAGGGACGCTGTCGGCCTGTTGCGGGATGGCCCCTCCAGTGTGGTGGGACATACTATTGACAGAGAGGAGGCGGTGTGTGTTGACAACCCTGCCTGGACGTTGGTTCTATCTCAGGTCGTTCCCCAACAGGCGGTCTCGACTGGGATGGAGGAGGATTCCTTAGCGACGGATGCGGCACTTCCCCCAGGTGCTGATCCAGGAGTTTTCCAGGGGGATCCCACCTCTCATTAAATTAATGGCTATTATCGCCTGGAATATGAGGGGGGCGTGTTCGCTAGGGAGTTGGAGAGATTTGTGGGGTGCTCCACAGAGAGAAATGTGACATTTCTGTGCTATTAGAATCCAAGATCAAAGGTGAGAAGACTCTTGCTCGGCGGACCCCGTCTCATTGGGCCCAACTGCACAACCTGGCTATATGTGACATGGCCAGGATTTGGGTTCGCTGGAACTCGAAGTATTGGGATGGTGACTTGATCTTGATGACGGAGCAGTTGATTGCCATCTCCTTCGTGAACAAGGATGACTTCCGGTTCTTGCTGGGGGCTGTCTACGGCCACAATGACAGAAGGAGACGGGAGTCCCTATGGAGTGACATCTCCCGTGTTTCCTCCGTTGCGGACTCGTCGTGCCTTCCTCTTCTCTTGATCGGGGACTTCAATGCCCTTCTACACCAATGAGAGAAGCTGGGGTGGTCGTCCGGTTCCAGATTCTATCCTCTATGATTTCCAGAGATGCCTTCTGCTTGCGGGGCTTCGGGAATTATCTCGCTCTGGCTTCATCTGGACTTGGCACAACAAAGCAACTCATAAAAGGGTTGCTTGTCAGCTTGATCGAGCTCTGGGCAATGGGGAGTGGTTCCGTCACTTCCCCAACACTTCGGCTGAGGGCCTGGCCGCTGGGACGAGCGATCATTCTCCCATCAGGGTTGGCTTCACTGCTCGGTCTCTTGGGAAGTTCCGTCCGTTCAGGTATAACAACAGTTGGTATCTCTCAGAGGGCTACCTAGTGGCTGTTGCAGAGGGGCTTACTAGCGGCCAGGAGGGGACGACTCAATTCCGCTTGGTTCGTCGCCTCAAGGTCACGAAGCGAGCTGTCAGGAGTTGGGTGAAGGGGTTGCCCAAGTCCACCTTAGAAGATAAGGAGGTGGAGTTGCGGACCTTGCAGCAGGATATGCAGGCTGACATGCTTAATGGGGACCTGGCGGCTAGAGAGGAGTTGATCGAAGAAGTCAACATCTTGAGGCTGCAGAGGGAGATTAGCTCGGCCCAGCGAGCCAAATGTTCCTGGCTTAAGGATGGCGACCGTTGCTCCAAGTTCTTCTATGATGTTATCCGGACAAGACAGAATAGGAATCACATCTCCCAGCTTCTTGATGCGGATGACACTCTGGTGGGGACGCCGGCTGAGATCCAAGGTGAGGCTGTCAGGTACTATTCTGAGTTATATTTTCAGACTGACTACCTGTCTGTGTTTCCAGAGGTTGTTACGAAGAGATTGGTGACTCCATATGGGAATAGCATTCTCCTTGTCCCTGTTACATTGGAGGAGGTGGAAGCTATTGTCAAGGTAGCGGATCCCAACAAGGCTCCTGGTCCGGATGGCTTCAGCAGCGGTTTCTTCAAACGCCATTGGGACATTCTGAAGCATCAGGTCGTGGAGGTGGTACTGGAATTCTTCACCAAAGGAAAGCTTCTGAAAGAACTGAATCACACATTCCTGACCTTGGTGCCAAAGGAGGGAGCGACAGCATTGGCGAATTTCAGACCTATTGCGTGTTGTAATTATCTTTATAAGATAGTTACGCACCTTATGTGCCGGCGGATGGAGGGAATCATGCAGGACCTGGTATCTCCGAATCAGGCTGCGTTCATCAAGGGGATGTCGATCGCTGAGCACAGTCTTCTGGCACATGAGATGGTGAGGGGATTTAGCAAACCAGGAGGGGAGAAATCTTGTGTTAAACTGGACCTGAGGAAGGCGTATGACATGGTCAATCGTGACTTCCTCTGCCATGGGATTCGCGGAACACTGGGTTGCGTTGATCCGGGGAGTGCATTACGTCCCCTACTTTCTCTGTTCTCATCCAGGGCGTTCCTTATGGGTACTTCCAGAGCAACTGTTGGCTTAGGCAAGGTGACCCATTGTCCCCTTACCTGTTCACGCTTGTTATGGAATACTTTACTTGCTTGATGGATCTGGCAGTGCACCGTGGACGGCTGGTCCCTCTGTTTCGGAGGGTGGACCCCCCAGTTACCCACCTTATTTATGCTGATGATCTGCTAGTCTTCATCCAGCCTTCGACGGAGGGGTTGCAGACGCTTGCGGCTATTATGGAAGATTTGAAGTCCTTTTCGGGTCTCCAGATGAACATGGATAAGAGTAGGGTTTACTTCAGCTCCCTGTGTCCCGGAAGTGTCCCCGGAAGGAGGAGCGGGCTGATGTGCTGGGTATCGCGAGGAGTGATCTTCCGGTGCGTTACTTAGGAGTACCTCTTACAGTCAACTATGCGCGGGATCAGGACTGCCATAGTCTGGTGGAGTATGTCCAGAGGAGAGTTGAAGGTTGGCAAGCAGCCGGTCTGTCTTTTGGCGGACGCATAGAGCTGGTCGGATCGGAGATCTCGGTTGTGGCCCATTTCTGGCTGCAGTTCATCCTCCTTCCTGTAGCCACTATCCGTCGAGTGGAGCGACTCTGTGCCGATTTCATTTGGAGGGGGGGTATGCATGCGATCTCCTGGGAGCAGCTCTGTCGTCCCAGGAAGGAGGGAGGAGTAGGGCTCAGGCCGTTGCTGGAGATTAGGGAGGCTTCTGCGCTCAAGCTGGCCTGGAGATTCATCAGCGGGGGGTCTCTCTGGGCAGACTGGATGCACAGCAGATACGTGAAGTAGAACAACTTTTGGACGTGTTCTACTGACAACAACCACTCAGTCACGTTCAAGACTGTCTTGAGACACAGGGGGGTGCTCAAGTCTGCTATCCGGAGGGTCTTCAAGGATGGGTCGGGGACGGACCTTTGGCGGGATCCTAGGATAGATCGGCGTTCGCTGTTGGACATCAGGGGAGCCCCGACTCATCAGGAGGACAGGCGTGGTCTGACGTGTAGTCGCATCATACGACATGGGAAGTGGAGGTCGGAATCTTATCGGTTCACTGAGGAGCTGGGAGGGATCATTATATCTACAGTCATTGATCCGGCTTTGCCTGCGGATCGGTGGATTTGGGAGCCGACTGTAGCATCTTCGGGAACTGGGGAGTTCCAATTCCGTAGCTGCTATAACCTTATCCGACGCACTTTTCCTCTGAGTTCTGATTACGATTTCGTTTGGTGCAAGGGTCTGGCCAGGAAGATGCAGTTGTGTGTTTACAAGTTTCTACTGGGCCGCCTCTTGACTAGAGATCGCCTGAGTTCGTTTGGAGTGCCGGTTCCGGATCCCAAGTGTGTGCTTTGCTGTTTGGAGCCTGAATCTATAAAGCATATCTTCTTCGAGTGCACTCTGGCATGGCAGATCTGGTCGGAGCAGAGTCGTGTTTTGGGAGTGGGCGCCTCCGAAAAATGTATTGGGGACATCATCACGGTGATCCGGGATAGCAGGGGTCGAGGGCAGGACTGGTTCCGAACAGCCAGAGTTCGTCTGGCTGCCTCGGTTTGGCATGTATGGCGGGAGCGAAACCGTCGGATCTTTGAGGGACTGGTCACCCCTCCGATTGGCATTCTCCATAACATCGAGTTTGATGTAAATGCTATGGAGAATTGATGAGTGGGAGTCCCACTCTGATTGTATGTTGTAAGTTTATGGCCTTTCCTTTGGAATAAAATTTACCTTTTTCCAAATATATATATATATATATATATATATATATATATATATATATATATATATATGCTGCCAAATGGATGGGGGTCAGGCTTCCAGAATACATGGGCTAAATAGGTGCTCGACAACTAAACGCCTAAAACGAATCAAAATGAAATCAAAAGTGTTAGAGAAGAAACTTACTCAAACCCCTCGACGATCATCCTCCTGGTACGCGCCATCAAGCTGGAAAGACGGTAAATTCATGGACTCTGCTACTAAATCTGGCCAAACAAAACCAGAGGAGTCACTCCTATTAACAAGTACCACCAGAAAACACGAGCGAATAAATATAGAAAACCCAATTAATAAACAATACATAGGAACATGTGTTGTAGCTTTAGGTTTGTAGCGTATCGTCGGAACAACAATCCAACCCTACACCAAACAATGACAATGAATGAACTACTATGTCGAGACAGTCCACGTCCCCAAGACTACTGACATGCGATATAGTATAAGTAAAAATAATTTAATAGAGCGGTCAATCAATTCCTACATTTTTATATATTAGTATCTCGATTATCCTGAAAATGCAATACAAGGATTCGTCAATCATGCACTGCCTAAGAAGGACTGGCCAAGCTATGATAAATATACTCAGTAAAAGTCCTAGGTACCCCTTATAATGCGGTCACCGGGTCTATGCTATGGATATAATGTAACAGTTCTAGTGTTCCTATAGGGTAGACGTTGACTCGGTACTATGAATATATCAGATAGTATGCTCCGAAAATATAAGGATATGCTACAATATCTGGGACTGACTAGTAAGAAAACTACGAAATCGTGATCCTTTCATTTCCAATGATATATGTATTTTAACTAGTTAATTAATCCTATCATTTTTCAAGGAACCGTGTCGTGGACATAAACCATCCATCCTAGATGTCGTACCGTAGTACGGTTACGTTGGGTATGATCAAGATTGATTCCTGAGGGTTCTAAACTAGATTCACCGTGAGCGTAGATGCAACAATCAGTTCACAAATCCTATTTTCTAATCCTAGATGTCGTACCACCGACCAACTATGGGAGTATCCGAACAGGAAAATATAATATAACTAGGACATGATGTGGAACCTCAGTGCATAAGTAATAGGTCTAGTACATCTACTGTTTTAAAAGGCGGTCTAGGCGGCCGCCTAGGCGGCGCCTGGTGTTCGTCCGATGCCCGCCTAGACCCCATGACATCCGACTATGCATGTTTTGGAGTTTTATGGATTTTTTTATGCAATTTTCAGTAGTTTTTTTGAGTTTATCTATTTATTTTGAACCGTCTAGATCTAGGCGGCCGCCTAGGCGGGCTAGGCGCTAGGCAGTGGGTGCCCGTCCGACTAGCGCCTAGCGCTTTTCACAACCTTGAGTACATCAAATGGCAACATGGTAATAGATAGCATGGATACAATGTAGCTAGGTCAGGAATATGGACAATCAGATAATCAATCAATCGCGATTCAACGTCATCAATGATTCTTTGATCCATCGAGTATCGTATATATATGAAAGTTTAGAATACGACCACTAGATACTATGCTATCCCAACAATAGGTTTTCTAGAACCTTTAGTTCACACAAAATCCATCACTTAACCCACGAGTTTTAACAATCAATTTATCTTTCACACTCTATACAAAGATGATGGGGGTTCAGCTGTCCAGTCAATTGATGGGATTCGAGAGGGCAACGTCCCTCGTGGGGGTTCGAGAGCGAAGCTCCCGAAAACTAAGCAACTTTCGGATATCGGGACTAAGGGACAGTGGATAGGCACTAAACAATATTTTAAGAAAAGCTAAATGCTCATATAACGAAATGACACACAAGCTATCATGATCAATTTTTGAAAAATCTGCAGGACCACAAAATACTGTTAATATACAATATACTGACAATATATTATGATGAGGACATCGTACCACACACACGAGATTTTTGACATGTGTACAAGCGTAGGAAGTATCTCGGAAAGGACCCGTCGTTGCTCGTTTTGAATTGACATTTTAGCATTAGGTTTATTTAGTCCCACATTACTCGTGGAGAGTTTTTTTTTATTTGCATCTTTATTTCCATATTGCTTGTTGGTTAGTATGTAGCTCTTTTCTATGCCTATATATATGCTTTCCATTTTCATATTGAAAGATAAAATAATAATGAAATATTGTGAGGAATTTTTTTCTTGCGATCTTTTTTTTTAGGTTAAGAGTGTGAAAACTAATCTCCCCCCTCCTCCCTGTGTGTGTGAAACTCTAGGGTGGTCGTCCGTCGAGCGTCCCCGACCTCCTCCTCTCCCTAATCCCGTCGCCAAGCCGTCTGCTACCCGATCCATGCGGTACCAGTAGCTCCTTGTCGTCCTGCGTCCCGACCCGGTCATCCGCCTTCCTCCGTTGGTGCAGCATGCCGCCCGTCGCCAGGCCGTCCGCTGCGAGGCCGCCAGCGGTCCACCTTCGGTTGCAGATCCGTCAACCAACGCCCTCCTTTCTATCTAAAGATCTAGGTGCACTGTTCCAACGTCTGTAGTATTTGTAAAATTACCACTACTAGGATAATGATCTCTTTAACATTTTCAACCGGTCATGACTCCCATTATTATTTTTTGATTGTGAGGAACAAATCTGTTTGACATAAGACTTATAATTTGCAAAATAACTGAATATTAATTGGGAACTAAAATTAGAGTACAATTTATTACATTAATCTTCTTATGAACAATGAATACAAGATTTGCAAGTATTATTGTGCTTCTGCTTAAAAGCCATTGAGATCCCGATATTAAACTTTAAAAAATTTCTGCTTAATTAGTTGTTCTTTATAATGTAGCATTAGTTCTCGTTCATTCCGCTGATTTTAATAACCTGCATAGCATGGAGACATGTTAGAATTAATTAAAATATGTATTACATCAAATTTGGTATCATAGTATGGTTTATGTATTTAGATCATTTTGCATAAATTATTTTAAGAGGAAAATCTCTACAAGATGTGGTTGGAATTTCATCACCTATCCATAGCTCAGAAGCCACATTGAACTAAGTTTAAAATTTATTTAGAGATTGACCTTGAGGATTTCTGGTGCCAGTGCCTCGAGGTTGCTGACCAAACGATGCTCCTTAGGTCTTTGAAGGAAGCGTTTGTGGTGTGATCTGATATCAGTGAGTCTCGTGCCACTGGAGAGGTCCATTTACTTACTCTGAAAAAGTTTCGGAGCTGATTTAAAAAAGTTGCATTATAGGGTTTGACATTTCATTTAATAAAAAAGAGAGTTGCAATTAGGGTTTATTATTTCAATTTTTTTTTAAAAATCTGCCATTTGCATTAACAATAGTCATTTAGGTTTAAATAGTGTATGCCTATACGATCTGGTAATTCATATTTGTTAGATGAAACTAGTCAATCACCCCGAGAGTCAAGTAACCCTTTGCATTTGACACACGAATCTACTAAGGATAGTATGGACCCCGAACTAGTTAGAACATTAGATCCACTAATGGGACAAATGGGCTGAAGAGTGTAGCACTATACGAAGCCGTAACTTAATTTCAGAAAGAAACAAATGATAGATTCATCAGAATTGAGAGAGCACGAAGTCGTACCCCACAGGGAAATAACATAGTGAGAGGGCGTAGTTAGTGACCTCCTAGGGATGAGTATGGCCATCAAGTTGATTACGATCACGGGGGTTCTTATTCCCCATGACGAAACCGAAATCATTGTCGATAACGATATGACCCTGACGAGCAATATTTGAGGAGTATTAAAGTTGAGGCGCCGACCTTTGATGACAAACTCAACCCACATTACTTTTTGGATTGGCTCAAAGGTATGTGCTGCTACTTTAAGTGGTATACCTTGACCGATGAGAGAAGTAAAATTTGCTGTTATGAGATTGGCTAGCCAAGCTCTAGTCAATGTTGGTCTAATATAGAACACTTGAGAGAAATAAGACGTGAGTTGTCCATGAGGACTTGGACTGAAATGAAATAATAATTGAAAGAGAAGTATCTCCCTCCCTACATCTTACCATGATCTTAATATTGATGAGTTCACGGTAAGATGTAGCACTATCAAAAGTGAGACTCCTAAACAAATACTATCTAGGTTTAGAGCTGGTTTGCGAACTGATTTAAAAACTGAGTTGTTCACGTGAGACATTGACACACTAAAGATAGTTTATCCCTAGTTCAAGACCTAGACGAAGCTAAACCACATCCGAGTTTTAGGAATCATGGTTTTTGTGAACAAACTTCATTGATAATCAACAAACCAATACCGTAATCGAACTATTTCTAACCTACCCCAACCTAGGGTAGATACAAAGGGAAGGAGTATTGAAAATGAATTTTCAAAGATTGGCCCAAATGTAAACTGTTTTAAATGTCAAGGATATGGACATGTTGTTGCAAATTGTTCTAATGTTTTTAAGATCAATTTGATTAAGGAACAATTAAAAGAAGAGTCGGTACTCGATGATGAGGAGTACGTTCATCATATTGATGAAGACGTGGAATACCTTGAGGAAGGAAATAACGTTGTCTTAGGTTATATATGGTCTCCTACATTAGCTGTTGTTAGGTACACCTTGTCCCAACCTAATGTTAGTGATGACTCAAAATAACACGCAATCTTTTACACTTTTACAAGGACTGGAGACAAGAATTGAAAGATGATTGTACATAGTGGTAGTTGCATTAATGTTATTTCCGCTTCTACAGTACCTAAAGCAGGCCTTAAGGCAGTGTCATATCCTAGTATTTATAAGGTGTTTTGGACCAACGAGACTATCCTCCAAGTCTAAAAAAGGTATCTTGTTCCACTTCAATTTGTAATATATAAATACAAGATTTGGTACGATGTCTTGGATAGGGACGTTAAGTCGTTAAGTTTACGAGTTACTTTTGGAAGACCCTTCGGCCCAAAATGAAAACAAAATTGCACTTTTCTGTGACTTTTCACTCCCCAGACTGACGATCAAACTGAAGTCGTTAACAGAAGTTTGGAAAACTTGTTGAGAACGTTAACTAGTGAGAATTTGGAAAATTGGGACCTCCATTTGTCCATTGCTGAATTTGTTTATAATAACTCTTTAAATAGGTATACCGGTGTGTGTCCAGCTGAGATAGTTCATGGTTACAAACCTAGACAACTCCTAGACCTCATTCCTATGTCTGTATCTCACAGAGTATCCGAGTTAGCATTTACTTTCGCATTTCGCATCCATGATTTGCATAAAAAATCAGCAATCGAATTGAACAGAATAATACCAGCTGTAAATTACATGCTGATCTAAAATGAAGTTTAAAGAATTTAAAGTAGGTGATTATGTAGTGTCCAGATTCGTCTGGAACGGTTTCCTCCAGGAAATGTCAAAAAGTTGCATGCACGAAGTGCATATCCATTCAAAATTCTGAGGAAAATTAATGATAATACTTTTCCTCGACCTTTCAGAAGGGTTTAATTTTAGTTCAACATTTAATATTGAGGATTTAGTTGAATATAAAGTTCCAGGTTTTAGCTCAGACAACCCACTGGTTGATGGCCATACTCCTAAGCCTATTCTTAAGGGACCTTCTTTACCTCCATCAATTTTCTAAATTTTGCTAGGCGGAATCGGTGCGCCGGAGATCCGCCTAGCGCCTAGGCGCCGAACTGTTTAAAAAAAATTATTTTCTAATAAGTATATATATATATATATATATATATATATATATATATATATATATATATATATATATATATATTATGTATGTATTCTAAATGACCTAGACTTCTATTTGTTCTTTTGGCTAGTCGGTTGTGTCTAAGACACCAGTAGTGGTGTGGGGTTAGGGGATCGAATCCCCCCTTTTTCTGTTATTTCAATTTTTTTTAATCTCCCCCAGTAAAAGGGAGGAGAGGGGAGAGATACTCACATCTCCTCTCGTGTCCTCTCCCCTCTCCTTCTCTCCTCCTCTCCTCCTCCCCCCTCCCCTCCCCTCCTCTCCCCTCCCCTCTCCTCAGCGGAGTAGACTGCAGCAGCAACATCAGAAGAAGCAGTAGACAACAGCAACAGCAGAAGCAGTAGACAGCAGCAACAGAAGCAGTAGACATCAACAGCAGTAGACAACGGGAGCCGACAGGTAAGTAATTTTTTTTTTTAATTTCAGATCTAATTTTTTTTTTCATTTTTTTTGAATTTTTTTAAAATAAAATCGGCCGCCTAGGGGTCGTCTAGGCCGAAACCCGCCTAGGACAGTCGACTAGGGGGTTATCGGTGCGGCCGGCGGCCGCCTAGCTCCTATGCGACCGCCTAGACCGAAATTTTTAACACTGGCCTCCATTAACAGAAATACAACCCATCATAGCACATGATATTGAAAATATTATTGATGATCATATTAGTTCTACTAGAAGTGGTGGTATTCACAGGTATTTAGTTCGTTGGAGAGGTCGTCCCGAGTCTGAGAATACTTGGCTAGCCCGAGATGATTTACAGAGACTTGAACCAGATGCATTCGAGTACTACGTGAGTAGCAGAGCTCCAGCTTCGATATAGTCGAGCTCTCCCTTACCCGGGAACCTTACCCGGGAAGAATGATGAGTACAACGTACCATACGCACGAGATTTTTCACACGAGTACATGCACATGAAGCATCTAGGAAAGAACCCGTCGTTGCTCATGTGGTTTTGAATTGACAATTTGCATTAGATTTATTTAGTTCCATATTACTTGTGGAGAGTTTATTTCTTTCTATTTGCATCTTTAGTCCTACATTGCTTGTGGGTTAGTATGTTGTTATTTTGTATGCCTATATATAGGCTTTCTCTTTTTATATTGAAAGATAAATTAATGAATGAAATATTGTGAGAAAAATTCGTACGATCTCTTTTCTTATGAGGTTGGAGTGTGAAATTTAATCTCCCCCCTCTTTCCTAGATTTGTGATACCCTAGGGTGGTCGTCCGTCGAGCGTCCTCGACCTCCTCCTCTTCCAAATTTCGGTGCCACGGTGCCAGCAGCTCCCCGTCGTCCTGTCTCCCGTCCCGGTCATCCCCCTTCCTCCCTTGGTGCAGCAGGTCCCTCCGCCTGGCCATCCGCTGCCAGGTCGCTAGCGGTCCACCTTGGGTTGTAGATCCGTCAACCAAAGTCCTCCTTTCTATCTAAAGATCTAGGTGTATTGTTCCAACGTCTCTAGTATTTGTAAAATTACCACTTTTAAGATAAGGATCCCTTTAATATTTTCAAGTGAGTCATGTCCGACATTATTTTGATTGTGAGGAGCGAACCTGTTTGATAAAACATTTTTTATTTGCAAAAAAGAAACCTGAATATTAAATTGGGAACTAAAATTAGAGTACAATTTATTACATAAATTTTCTGATGAATAATAAATATAAGATTTGCAAATATTTTTGTGCTTCTGCTTAAAAGCCATTGAGATTTTGACATTATACTTTAAAATTCTTCTGCTTAATTAGTCATTCTTTATAACGTAGCATTAATTCTCGTTCACTCTGCTGATTTCAATAAGATGCACAACATAGAGACATGTTAGAATTAATCAAAACATGTATTACATCATATTAACTGCACTGATACTGTGCAGACAACAGCTCGGCTGGGATCTTTTGGTCTCCAAAATTTATAGGCTTCTATAAATTGTGTACAAAGGCTAGGAAAGGCTAGCATAGGATCCCTACCGCAAATTAGAGCCTATTGGTGAGATCATAACATATGAATCCTACCCAACTCCATGGTTTTCTCTCTAGGTCTATGAATTATCTCCAAGTCCAAAATCGAATACAAAACAAAAATAAATCTCATAACCAAAGAATACAACATGCTATAAATTGCGCAGAAAACAACAATGATGAATAAAAACTTAGGCAATAACATAATTAAAAGAAATAATTGCAAGAAACTCTATTGTATTCACCGAAACAAGATGTAGTTGCCTTCCAAGATAAGCTTCTACCCCTCCGAGATGGGTCCAGAGACCAAAAACCTAGTCTTAAGGCTGCCCCTAGCTCTAGGTTCAGCTTCTCGCTTCAGCTCCAAGATGAAGAGAGGAAGAAGAAGGATACAATATTAAATGAAAGAGTGAAGAGAGAGAAAGAGAGAGAGATTTATGAAGATTTATAAAGAGATAGAAAAGAGGTGGAACCATAGATGGGCTTCCATATCACTGATCTCAGCCCCTAGACAATCACAACCCTACAAAGGAAAACCATGGACAAATGGTTAAAAAGCTAGCCTAGTCAGCAATGCTGCCTTGGTTCAACAACCTGTACACATTATACTGTCTAATCAAGGAAAAAAAAAACATATTTTGGATTTTCTAGGTATGTTAGTCTATGCACGGGACCTAGTACGGGTCCCCTATGGAATGCCAAGGGTATATATAGGGATCTAGGATAGTCTCCCATATAATTATTTTGTCGAAAAACCAAAATCCAAATCGGTTACATAAGTTAGTTAATTAGTTTTAGACCTGTCAATTGCCCTATATGCGATCTGTCCGCACGACTCTCGATACTCTCACAGGAAATCAATAACAAGATACATGGATCCAATATCTAATACGGGTACTAGCAATACAAGTACATGATATCGCATCCGTACTAGATAGAAGATAAATATAAAGATACATCATACGGGATAAAATACTCGTAGAAATACGGAAAACTGTAACGGGGAGTGACAGTTTTCCAATGGAATTTTTCGTTTGTTTGAGCCCCGACGTATTTCAAATATTTTCTTATGGAATTTCTCTCTTTCTCGAGCCCCGACAAATTTTAGATATATTCAGGATTTCTCATCCTACACATCCTCGACCTACTTTAGATGTTTCTTCCATGATTTCTTGTTTCAAAATTCTGTCTTTCTGTAGTTCATTTTGGGATTTCTTCGGCCTCGAAGTCTATCCTACTTCAGATGGTTTCTTGCGGAATTTCTTTGGTGACGAAGTACTTCAGATGGTTTCTTGCGGAATTTCTTTGGTGACAAAGCCCTGACCTATTTTCAGATGATGTCTACTTTCTGTTTTCCACTCTCTTCAAGCTGGACTTCCTTTGACAAAGTTCCAGTTTGTGGGCCGTGAAGAGTAGATTAGTTATTTTATTCTCGGCATATTTATTATGTAATTTCTAGGGTTAGTGGCGTATTTTCATATGTTTTGTATTTCTATAAGTATTGGTCAAGAAACCTAATGATTTTTTCTGTCATTCGTTTAACAATGTAGCCTCCACTTTCAACAAAACTTTATGTCATTATATTCATAATGTAGCATCCACTTTCAAAACTTTTAAATATTCAAGGTTTACTAGATTAGATTCGAAAAATATTGAATTCATTCGCTTTAGACCAAGCAATATATAAGAGGTACAAAAGTAGACAACTATGTAATACACGTCTAGTAGCTAGAAAATGAAAACCAGGTAATAGCTAATAAAAGCAAAACATAAGAATTCATAAATCACACCCCTTATACTCCCTTGCAAACTAGAGCTTAGATGACAATTAAGCTTAGCGTGACAAGAAACTGTAGAAACAACAAAGAGAGAGTTGCCATCATCTTGGTGGAGCTCTCTCTCTCTCTCACACACACACACACACACACACACACACACACATACACACTCGCGGTGAAAAAGCAATTGCCTCCTAGTTGCCATGTGGGGCAGGAGTTCACTAAGAGCTATTGATGAGTGGGGGTAGAGTTGATGACGAGTGAGTGACATGTTGGACCGTTGAGAAGATGGGACCCAATTGTTACACTAGGTATGATAGAACATGATACCTCTATTGTTGACAAGTAGGCCCAAGAGAAGGAAGTAACAACAGTTGAGGAACTAGATGTGGTCGAAGTAGTGGACGAGAAAGTAGATGTCGAGAAAGACGAGTGTCACATCAAAAGACTCAAAACAAGAGAAGCCAAGATCAAAAAGCTGCAAAGTGTAGTGGTAGAAGACTGTTAAGTGAATACGTTAGAGTCTTAGACTCAAGATCCATGAAGCTGTCATAAATAGGCTAAAGGATCTAGTTTTTTTGTGCTAGGATTTTGGAGAAATGGATTTGGAGAGGATGGGTTCGGAGAAGATGGATTTTAATAGAGCGATTTTCTATTTGGATGAGTTTGGAGAAAGTGGGTACGGAGAAGTTGGTATAAAGAGGATAGTTTAAAGATGATGAGTTTGGAAAGAACAGATTTGGAGAGTTGAGATGACTTTGGAGAAGATGGGTTTGACTTGGTGGAAGGTGGAGAGCTAACTATGCTTATGTACCATGTAGAAGAATAAACTACATTGGAAAACTATTGGATTTATTTGTTAGGGCTCTAGGTCAAGAAATATATAGAGGATATAAAAGTGGACTACTATTAATAGATATCCACTAGCCTGCAAATGATAACTAGATAATAGCTAATAGCTAATAAAAAAGCATAAAACATTCATAAATATGTAATGCATTTGTTCTCACTTAAGGCCTTGTTATTCATGAAAGTTGGCCTAGAACTTGGAAGTTCTCTTGTTTAGTTTAGTATGGGAAATTAAATTTCTTTTTTTTTTTTTTTGTTTGGGGGGCATGAACTTGACCCACATAGGTTTTATCCCCATGCCATATAGGACCCAAGTTCTTGGCCCAACTTAAATGGGAAAAAAATGAAGTAACTTGGAGAACTTCATTGTAGAGAGAGGGAAAGGTAGGTCCCAACATCCCCAAAATTAGAGTTTTTTTTTGTGTTCCAAGCTCAAATTTTCCCCAACAAAACACAGTAAGTCAAGAGAAGGAACGAGAACGTGGAGAACTTGGTAATGTGATCCATCATTAGTTTCTTGGGTTCTTTGGCTTCTCCAAGCTCCCTCAACTTTCATGTACCAAACAGGCCTTAAGAGTATATCTGACATGCTAATGAGATGTCTAAAGTGATTTGTGGGTCACTAAATATTACAAGATTCTATGACAATTAGAAATTTTGTTTGTCAGTTTGCCTTGTACAAATATAATTATAGTGTCCCTATAATCTGATAACTTGTATATAGAATGGACATACACCAAAAAGTTGATAGAGCAAGCTATAAGTTAGTGCAACATACTGGTGGTGAAATATCAGTGATGATGATAAGAGTAATTCCTGACATGCATAGTATACTCAAGAGTCATCATCTATAGGTTGTGTCCTTGTGGTCCTGATGTGATTTTCTCACAAACATCACCAGCTAAATATTAACTATCACAATAATGGAATATATCCGGCTTTGTTTTATTTATGTGCATCTAATTATCCTTTTATTTCCTCTATCATTAGATGAAGGAAGCAAAAGTGTACTAAACTAATTAATTATGTGCAATGTCACTAATTAATGCAGTGTCAAGCAGTCTGAAACAAAATGATCTAACCTGTTTCTTGCATACTGTTTTAATTATATGGCTTGCCAGTTCTACAACTGCAATTATAATCTATAGATTTTAGTTAGTTTATTTATCCTGAACGTTCTTCCGTGAATTTAAATATCAGTGTCACAAAAGGTGGTTAACGCTGCTGCAGTGGAGGAAACCATGACTTTGGTTGAGTTGGTCAGGTTACAGGGCCATAGCCTTGGCTGCCCTATAATTTCTACCTATATTCATCGTTAATCATTTTCAACCGACATTCTACTGTCTTTAAGATATTGATATCATATTATCTCCTAGCTTAATTTGGGATAAAGGCTTTGTTGTTGTTGTTATTATTTCTCCTAGTTCAACATGTAATCAAGCTTTACCTTTTCCTCCTGACAGGGCCTTCCTGTTTTTGCACTTGGTGTTGGGCTCAGCACATATGACAAAGCTTCTGTAAGAACTATGATATCTTGTTGCTGATTACTGAGTTCCTTAAATAATACATTTTCCCAAATTAATCTCGAGATGATGACGATGGTGATGTTATTGCTGTCACTTGTGTCTGAGAAGTGTAATAGTTTCCTTGATTTATGTAATGATTGTTTGTCTATTGTTGGTGTAAAATTATTGGTCTCTCTCAAGCTGACAAAATTCTTTAGCATCATGCAGAGTTAAAGTAATTTAAGCATGTTAAATGCTATTCAATGACATAAATCAACTGTAGTTCTTCCTACAATCCTGGGGACAACATTTCTAAGCTATTTATGCATTTGGTGAATATTTATTTGAATATGTAAATGTTCTTAATATCTAAATGGTGCTGGTTCTTTTGTTCTTAAAAATGGAATATTTTATTTTTTAAAAATGGAGTAGTGTACCCTACCTCTACCCAGAATTAGGGAAAGGTTGGCACTTTAGTTATCTATGAGGATATGCAAGTTGTGAAACATAAATAATAAACTTCCTTTTTGCCTATCGTGCTTGTGCTCCTGGAAATTGTTAAAGAGAACCTGGACAGTTTACTAAGATTGTGATTATTAATCTATCAATTATTGCTATTATCACATTATTCTGAATGGAGATGGACAAACTAGCTAATCTACTGTTCAAGGCACTGAGCATTCAATTTGCAACATGCTTCACTCGGTACTGATTTTAGATTTCTAGATTACCCAGCTTGCTGCACACTATATTGCACTGACACAAATAAGACCACGAAATGGAACGGTACAATTTCTGGCGTTCCTTAGTGTATTTTGGAGTGTCTTTGTGTGTACAATTAGGGGTGAGCATTCGGTTTATTCGGTTCCAACCGAACCGAATAAGCAAAAACCGAATTGGACCGAAACCGAATAAGCAAAACCGAAATCGAACCGAATTGGTCAATAACCGAACCGAACCGAATTAAATCGGTTCGGTTTATTCGGTTTTTGGGTTTTTTGTTTTTGTTTTTTTTGGTTAATATATATAATAACTAAATATACCTAGATATATTCAGTATATACCTATAACATATACCTATATATATTTAGTATATACCTATAATTAACACACACACACACACACACACTCACACACACATATACATAAACTAAATTTTCTTATTCGGTTTTGGACCGAAACCGAATCCCAAAACCGAAACCGAATCCCAAAACTGAAACCGAAACCGAATAAGAAAATTTAGTATTTTCAAAACCGAAACCGAACCGATTTTTTTTAAAACCGACCCGAATTCCTTATTCGGTTCGGTTCGGTTCGGTTTTCGGTCCAAAACCGAATAATGCTCACCCCTATGTACAATATTGTCTAGCAAGGATGCAGCACAGACACAGAAACCATTTTCTAGTGCTCGTCCTTTACATATGTTTTCTGTCTCAATGTGCAAATGCAGATTTTACTGTCTTTTGGTATATCGACATTGATATTTTCCTATGCAATGAAGAAAATTTATCTTCTACCGTAAACTCCAGTCTAATTATGTTTTGGTATTTAACCTCATATTAGGTCCACTACTATGTGCAGTCACACATTCAAATTAATGAATACAGAGATCGTGTAGTTTTGGTGAGTTATATATGTTTGTTATTGGGAAACTCTAAGCCTTGCAGTTTTCTTTTGTTTAAATATAGTTTTTGTTGCAGCCTGCAGCATCATTGAAGTATGGCAGACATATTGGAACATGCATCAAAGTATTGGATATGACTGGGTTAAAACTTTCAGCTTTGAGCCAAATAAAGGTTTATTCTTAAATTTGCATTTACTTTCTGTTATCTTTTGGCATATGATTGCAAATATTTGTCAAAATAGTCTTATAGTTACTTAGATGTAGTTACTTTGCTGCATACATCTAGACCCGCCCTATACCCTGGGTAAGCGGGAGCCTCGTGGCACCGGGACACATTTTTGTATTCTGTATTATAACTATTACCATTTCAAATCTTCCTCTTTCTATAATTTCTGTGAAAACCCACATATCAAGGAGCTATGTATTGATACATGGGATATGATATAACACATTTCTAATACACCACTTTCCATTTTAAAATGTAGGGCATGTGTAAGGTGATAGACATCTGCAGGGTGTTATAGTGTGTAATATGTATATAGTGTAAAATACATCTCAAACATGGGTATTGCCAATTCCATTACTTTGGAGTATGGTATCCCTGTCTAATCCAGGAGTTATTGGCGAATACCCAAGATAGTAGTTGCAAGGAACTCCTAGCCAAATATCTCCGAGTCTCTGACAGTTTTGGAGGAATAGGAGTGCATGTATGGTGATATCTATAATGCGAGGAATGTTCTGTATTGTTGACTAACATGAGTTGTTAAGTGCAGAAAACCGGTTTTGCTTTTTCCAACTGGAAATACTTTGTTTCTGTACTGCTTTCTTATGTTTGATGCTTATATTTTGTTATCTACTCTAAAAATTTCAAGGTTATTAATCAACATTATCTTCGTCCAAACTTCCTCCCATCAGAATGAGTTTGGCTATGGAAGCAACAACAATAGGTCTGTATAAAGATGCTGAAATGTCTCCAGTAATTGTTAGCCTATTCACAAGTGAAACGTAATGATGTAGCTTTTCTTTTAATTATAATGTTCAGCGGATTGCAAAATTCCCAGGTTACATTTGTGAGGAAGGAAAAGGATGACCTTTGCAAATGGAGATATATTATCTGACATGCAAGTTAATGAAATATGATATAAATCAAATACAATAACTTCGTCCATTAAATGGAATCACGACATTTAAGTATAGTTATCAAACAAAAAGAGAGTATGAACCACACTACCCTAGTTTTCAGAAACATCATCTTGCAGGCATAGGCAATAAGTAAATCTTGAGGAGACTGAAACTGTCAGAGGTCTGAACACTTCACTGAGTTTTCTGGAGTTCTGATTTTGGGTTCTCTTTATCCTGGGCTTTATTCTATATTTTACTAGCTTGCCCACCATTTTTTAGGAAAGGCTGTTCTCGAAACCCACGTCCTCAAGAATTCAAATGTATGATCATACCAAGGAAGACCTTTATTATAGAAGTTGAACAAAACATATTTTGACAATGCTATATAATTTTTTGAAGCTGAACTAAGACAAGCAAGGTGCACTAGAATATGTAAGTAGTTCAATTGTCAATTTTATAACAATATGTAGAATATGATACTAGTGAATCCTCTCCAGACTCCTCAATGAAAATACTTAAATATTTGAAGGTTAGGAACAAAACCTGTATAACTAGAGTTATATGGTACATGAAGATTTTATACTGCTTTTCCATAAGTAAAAGTAATTGCATGAAAAATAGAGTCATACATCTCTAATATATTATTTTATCTTGCATCGCGACACAATTTTAATTCAGGCACTTTCTACGGTCTAAACAAATGGTTTTAATTTTGGCAAAACTTTCATAAAGAGAGGGAAACTGTGAATCGGTAGTCAAAATTTGGAGGATCAGTTATGTTTCAGGCAAGTGACTGTGCTAACGATCAGTACTGATGGAACCGAATGGTTTCTGATGCTTTCAGTCAGATTCAGTTCAACTTTGGTGATTATAGTTGGAATCTTCCGTCGTGAGGGTAATAACAACTTGTGCATATGGGACTACTCACTAAATGCCATCTTCATGGTGACCTCTTTTTGCTCATTTTTTTGGTGGACGCCCTTCATCAGTCTAGCACAGTTCCTTTCTATGTATCGTTCATGGTCAATAACTAGTTTTTTCTGATTTGTTTTTTTTGCTTATTTAACCAATTAACCATTGCTTTTTTCTGTATCTCTGTATGCTAGTAGTACTGAAATTTAATTGAGATTTTTGATTTTCTGTATGTTGACAGTTGTTGACTACGATATCTACTGTCGATGACTTAAATTATCCAGAGAAGACGGAGACTTATTACATAGTTAATGCGCCATATATTTTCTCAGCATGCTGGAAGGTAACAGTCCACTGTTATGTGTCAGAATCCTGATTTTGCTACATCAAGATCTCTTTATACTGCGTCATATTTTCAAAAAGTTAATTATGAATATGCCTAGTCTGGCCCCACTGGTTGCTTATGTATTGACTTATTGTCTATCAATGAAGTTTGTCTTGCATTTGAATCATGTCTAGTGTCAACTGTTGTCTAGGTTATCAAGCCCCTTTTGCAAGAAAGGACAAGAAAGAAAGTGCAAGTACTGCAAGGTTGTGGTAGAGACGAGCTACTGAAGGTAACTACTTTTCTATTTGTCTTGTAGAGAGTCTTCATGCATATTCATCCTATCTTATTCACCAATACCACTTTAAGACTTGGATTACTTCCAATTACATCTGAACTATTTATGGATTAGCTGTTATGTGGAGAAAGTTCTTCAAGATTCATGTGGATTAAGTCAGCAAACAAAAACTTAAATCATACTGGTAATTGCTATTTCATCTCAGACTGGTTAGACTTTTGAGTACATAAGGTGACTATCCTCTACCTTTATCCACCCTCACCATAACGTAGCTTTGCAATACAATAAAGATCCAAAAAGGGACAACACATTTTCACGACCTCTGTGCTGTTGCCAAATTCCTTGCCAACTAGGCTGAGCAAGAGACAACCATGTCATAAAACTTAGAAGACCAAGTGATAGGTAAACAACTAAAGTTCTTCAGTTCTCCTATATTAGAAAAGAGTCTAGACTAGGACGTCGAGGAGCTAAGATGACACGGACATGTTGCTAGGGAAAATTGCATTAATCTCTGTGGCATTATAGACGAGCCACAGAATGAAAAAGGAGTAACCTATCCTCCAAACCACAGAGCAAGTCAGGTTCATATTATTCCACCCAATTTTCTCTCCTACAACAACGCCCACATAGGTGATGGATTCAGTGTCATTGTACCTGCCGTGGGCGTATTCAATGTCAGGCTGCTGGCAAGGCAAGGCTTTGAACATTGGCAGAGATTTCTTCACTGAGTTCCTATGTTCTTTGCCTTCTTCCTCACCATCCTCTTTCGTCGCATCCACCTATGTGGTGGTGGTGCCAGGTGACCTGTAGGTGGCAGGCACTAGGTTCCCGCCTCGCCTTTTTGTAATCTCGATTTCATCCTCTGTTTAGATGCATATTTTGCTAAAATTTTATCAAGCGTGTAGAGTTCAGAAATACTATACTCTGTTATATCGTAAGTTATGGGATAAATGTGTTATTTGTCATCAGGATGACAGGCAAAGTGAGGTAATAGGCAATGTTAATACTATCAATAGGGTAAGTGCTGGATAATGTGACATTAAAGGTAGTTGACTGGGTCGAGGTTATATTTGATACTATTGGTCTCATAATCCGGTTATTGTCAGTGTTTCATTGTGTGGATACTTCATTTCTTAAATTTTGAAATCTTCCTACTATTACTTATCTGTAGATAATCCAAACGACGTTGCAATTTTTACTAGGTCACAATTGTGATATCTTCTTAATGTTCCTCAAAATTTGTTGCTTGGCATCTGTAGGTAATGGACTATGCCTCCCTGCCACATTTTTGTAGGTCAGGCTCTGGATCATCCTGCCATTCATCCCCTGATACCAATGACTGCTTTTCCCTGGACCATCCCTTCCACCAACAGCTCTACAGCTATATTAAGCTCCAATCATCAAGCCACGAGTTCATAGCTCCTATTAAACAAGGATCCTTCCACGTAAGTGTGCCGGAGCCAGACCCTGAGGGAACCAAGATTGCAGAGACCATCGAGTCCGAACTCCACAGGATTGGAGACCAGAAAGGGATCTCTCATTCCCTGGACAGTCTAAAAATTAGTAGTGGCTAAGATTATACTAGAAACTCTTTCATTTTTTTCATTTTTTTTTTCTGTTCTCTTCTCGATTTCTGATCCTTTGGTCCCAAAAGCATATGGGGATGTACTAGGAAGCAGTTGCAACGTCTTGATGCAGGCTTCCAAAGGGGGAATCAGTACTTTATGTTGTAATTTAGTCCAAGGAGGGGGGAACTTAAATGTAGAATTATGTACTTTATGACCTAATGTCAAAAAGTTGAAAATAAAAGACTTGGGGTTGTATTTAGTAGTTTAATTGTGCATTTTATTATAGATTATGCAGTAATTTGTTATTAAATTTTCAAGATGTTATCAAATAAACATGCCAACAAGAGGATTCTAACTATGATTGTTGGATAAGGATGCCACCAGGGTTATTGTTTTAATGTAACTTAGAAGGGCATGCTACTATCAAGTAATAGAAAGGGAACTACTAATAGATTAATGATATGCTAGGTTTCATGGACTGAATGCAGTTAGGGGTGAGCATATAACGGTTGAAAACCGAAAACCGAACCGAACCGAAATATGACAAACGGTTCGGTTTTCGGTTTTAAAATTTGAAATTTTAAAATAACGGTTCGGTTTTCGGTTCTTAATCCGGGTAACCGAACCGAAAACCGATTTAGATTTAGTAATTTATCAAACTACTTTCAATTTACATATACTAATATTTGTAACTCCTAAGAGAGCAATCTCTTCTCCTATTCTCTGTCGGTACTTCTTTGAGCGCTCTCTCTCTTTACCCTCAATCTATATATAGTAATATTTTTCACACTATGTAATATAATAATTCATAAATACAATAATGTCATATTTTTAAAATAAGGTCCGACACATTGGCTCATGAAACCGAACCGACCAAAAACCGAACCGAATTAATTTTGTTCGGTTTTTATAAAAACGGTTTGGTTTTCGGTTTTGAGAAATAAGGTTTACGGTTATTTCGGTTTTCATATATACGGTTCGGTTTGAACCGAACCGAACCGATGCTCACCCCTAAATGCAGTTGAATTTCTCAGGTCTTGTAAACTGCATCAAGGGTCCTGTTTGGTGGTTTTGAACATTGAGTTTGGAGAAGCCAAAGTTCTAAGTATTAAATAACTAAATAATAGCAAGGAGCTTAACATGAAACACGTAAAACCCATCTACTTCCCATTAATTTCCACGCACAAGAGTGACAAAAGAGTTTAATTCATGAGAATTCCACTTCAATCGTTATTGACATACCTTTTTCGTACTCTCTTTTTCCTCCATCACGTTCTTTAGACATCTCAACAACCTATTTGAGGATCTTTTTTGCTCCAAGCCATCCTCAAATTGAGGAAAAATTTGTGGATGGAGAGGACTGGTCCTCAAATGTTTTGAGGAGAGAGAGAGAGAGAGAGAGAGAGAGAGAGATTCCTCAAAAATTGGGAATCCAATAATTGTACCAATTTTGTCCTATATCTTTTAATTTATAAATATAATTAATAATAATTTTACCATTACAATTTTCTTGTTGAGTTGAGATCTTCCAATTTAGTATAATATTGCATATATTTATTATCAGTATTAAAAAAAATTCGGTTGAATTTTAGGGAATTTTGGGATCATCCACAGAATTTCAGAGAAATTTGTCATTGAACCCCATAACCATAAGCTAAAGCGGCGCCCGCGTCCCCCAGGACTCGAACCCCGTCCGCTTCCCCCATGCACGGCAGTGTTACCAGTACACTACAGCTCGATATATATATATAACTTATATATATATATATATATATATATATATATATATATATATATATATATATATATATATATATATATATATATATATATATATAACTTATAATAATACAATGTATAGGATTATATTTTGTAAACAAATGAATTTATGTAGGAAAAAAATAATAGTTATTTATTGTTTGAGGATAAATGAGTTGGAGTCGTAAAATTTTGATGTTGGAGTAATGTGGAAATATTCCGTTTTGAGTCCTCAAATTGAGAGAAGATTTGAGGATGTGATGGAGTTGACCTTAGTTTGTATAAAATCTTATCTGCTAGCATTCTTGTTTTCCAGTTGTCCTTATCAAACGCAAAAGTAAAGCTGGCAAATGCATGAGCATGAGAAGTAATTGTTAATTTTGTAATTGGAGAAACAGAAAATAATTTATTTATTCCAAAATTTTGCTATTACCGCTGAATTGATTAGGAGAGATTTAAAGATAGGTTCTTGAGCAAGCATATCAAGGCTTCTACTTTGTAATTCATGATCGATTTTGTTGTTATCTTTTTGTTTTCATACTTGAGATTAGTGAGGAATCAGTTCTTGGGACAAAGGAATTGATTAGTTATCTTGTAATCAATCTTGTACTATTATTCGTAATAGAGATTGAAATTTGTTTTGGTGACAAAGTCACCACATATAATGTATTTGGATCTTGCTTGACTTCACATAGTGGTTTGTTGGTTTGTTAGTCTCTTCAATGTAATTCATTGGTCTTGACTCTTCTCAATTTTTGTTGCATAGAAATATAAACTATCAACAACATATTAATTATGAAAGCAAAGCAAAGATGGATCATCAAAACCATCCACCTGAAGAAACTCATCTCTGCCTCGACCGAGCAGATCTCTGAAACATTCTATGCAGGAACCCAAGTCCAAACGGCCGATCGAGCCAACGAATCATCACAATGCACCAAGCGGAGCGGGACACTACATAATATCTATCTAGAAGAAGTTTTGTCCTCGAAACTTACAAGAACAAACTCATCCAACTACACAAACTAAGCAAACTCTTGCTCAATCTCCGATTCAAAGTTCCATGTCACTCCTCATTCAACTCCTATAATTTCTGAAGTAGAAGAGGAAGTGCTTTCACATTCTTCAAAATCTTCTATCTGGTACTCCGGTCGGAGGTATTTTCAGAAAAGTTTTATCTGTCAATATGACATCAATTGACTAAGTACCCGAAGAAGATGACTAAGTATTGGATCCTTCAAGTAGATACTTAGGCTCAAAGGATGGAGTCACAATATGAATTGTGGTTCGAGCAGCAAGAACCACCTACTAAAGATGAAGTAATCCAAGTTGATTTAGGAGATGAGTTATCTCCTAAGCCGATCTTCATCAGCAAGAGCCTTTCTGAAGAAGAGAAACAATCTCTCATAGAGCTTATAAGAGAGTACATAGATGTCTTCATATAGAGTTAGAGGATATGCCTGGCCTGCTATGCACCGGTTGAACATCCTTCCAAATGCTAAACCGGTCAAGCAACAACAATGACGGTTTCACCAGATGTCATGGAAGCAATCAAAATCGAAGTTAAGAAGCTGATAGCAAGTGCCTTCATTCGTGAAAAACAACATCCTGATTTGGGTGACAAATGCTATTCCAGTCATGAAGAAAAATAGAAAGATCAAAGTCTGCATTGGTTATCGTGATTTGAACGATGCCTACACGAAAGACAAATTTCCCTTGCCTATTATCGATGTTATGATAGATAATACTTGCAGCTTCGAATGGATGTAATTCATGGATATTTTTTCTGGATACGACCAGATCAAGATGTTTCCGAATGATTAGAAACACACATAATTCTGAACACCGTTGGAGGTATACTGCTAAAAGGTAATGCCCTTTGGACTAAAAAAATACATGTACTACATACCAGTGAGCTATGAGCACAATTTTTGTGAACATTTGTGTAAAATAGTGAGAATGCTACGTAGTCGATATTGCTGTTAAAAGACATCTCAAGCGGGATCACCTTTAAGCCTTGAGAACAGTGTTTGAATTGATGCATGCACACCAATTCAAAATGAACCCAACCAAGCTCTTCTAGGGAGTCTCTAGTGGAAAGTTCCTTTAGGTTTGTTATAAAATCAAAAGGTATCTACCTTGACCCTAACAAAGTCAAGGCTATCTGTAAACCCTCGTTCCAAAAGTCTAGGATTTTCCATATTTAATATTAAATTTTCTTCTAAAATCTCTTAACCCAGAATTTTGTTTTACCTCGAGTTAAACAATGACATAAGAGAGTATTATATAATAAAATAGGTAATAATCAAAATACTAGTAGCATACTAGTTGTAGATGGAAAAGAAATAGATAAAGGTGATAAAATATGTGGCATAGAAACAATTAGAATAAAGAGAAGATAAATATAGCTTAGGTTATAATAGGTATAAATAAGTAAATATGCTTAAACCAAATTCTATTTATCGGTAAGTCATTACTGTAGCTAAGCTGATAGGTATCTATATTTATCCTATTAGAATAGATTCATAAGCTGCACGATGAGGATCCAAATAGTTTGGATCATATATAAAAAAATTATGATAATCTAGTGATCACTTTACTTTAAATTAGCCACACCATCCCTACCACCATAATATATTTTGTTAGTTCCGAGGCTCAATCTAAGATAGAAGAAATGTCAGAAACTAAGATCTAATGTAAACAATTTTGTTTCTCTGTTTTTGTGTTATAGGACTTCGGAGATTTGGCAAACAAGTTTGCTCTCCAAAGAACTTGAAGCTACTAATAAACTTTAGGTTACAACTCTGTTACAAACTGACAAAAAAAACTTTTCACGTTCTTCCTTGCAATCGCAGTTGCAAACAGACAGAATGGATTACAATGCATAAACTAAAAGAGAAGAAAGAAGATGACACAACTCTTGCTGGGGTGATAAAGACCATCGTTGCTCAAAGCAAGATTCGCCCCACAAGAACTGCTCCCAGGAACCAGTACATTCTCGTAGAACTTCTGGAACGCTCGCCGTTAAATCTCTCATGAACTCCTCTGGACTTTAATGGCAGCAGCACTTCTATCTTCTGCTCTCTTATTTTCGAAAAAAGTTCTCAAAGAGGCACGAAGATAGTATTTATAGAGTTGGGTGGAAACCCTAACCCTAATCCTAGGGGTGTGCATATTTGGACCAAACTGACCAAATTCAACCAAATCAAACCGAATCGATTGGTTTTTAACCGAACTGATGGTCCGGTTTGTTTGGTTCGACTGGGCCATTTAAAAAATCGATCGATTTGGTTTGATTCACGATTTGATCATTCCAAAAATTGCTTAAATCGAACTCGGTTAGTAAGATTGTAAAATTAAGTTTATATCTGGTCCAACTTATCCATCCCTGTCTATCTTCAATTCATAGATCTATTAGGATTTTGGTCTATTTTTAAGAATCATTTTGGATTTATGGAAGAAATTTAGTATGCAAGTGATTTACTTAGAAGATTACTGTCCACTTTGGTATCTCATACAAACATCTTCCAAACAGGAGTAGGTTAGGGTTTATTTTTGCGTGAATTTACTTTGTGAAACACTTTTATATACTTAAAAAAATTTGTCTGATCAAAATCGATCAGTCGAACCTATCAAAACCGAACCAACTCGGTCGGTTTCAAAACCGAATCGACCAATTGGTTGGTTTGGTTCGACTGCAATTTTTTTTAAACCGATTAATTTCGGTTCGACTTTAGTTGTGAGCAAGTAGGTCGGCCACCGACCGATGCACACCCCTACCTAATCCTGGCCGCCGCCAACGGATTACAAAAAGATATGACTGATTTGAATTCTAATCCCACAAAAATTGGATTTGAATATTTGATCATATCATTCCATAACCGTTCAAATCCCGCAAACAACAACAACATGCACCAATGTCATGCCCAAGTACCGGAATACGGGGACGGACGTAGGCCAGCTACACCGTATAAGGTACAAAGACGTCATACGGCGATTACGGCTGTCAATCTTGTTGGGTATCCTAGCATGCAATCAATCTATGGCCTAAATCCGATCTCAAGTCCACAAGCAATAACAATAAAATAATCAGCAAAAAAGATAATCATATGGAAATCAGAAATACACATATGAAAATTAGAGAGTCTACAATAAGAAATAATGTAAACAATAATATCTTTCCATATTTCCTACATGGTCTGGAACTGAAGCACGTCCTCCAAGTCAGGTCTGGAATATCCATAGGGTCGATCACTGGCAATCTGGGAACAATCCAGGGTTGATCAGGCCAACCGCATCAAGTACCAGAAAGGGAGGGTCAAGGACGGACGAAAAAAACTAGCATGATAAAATATATGACATGAATAACATGTATCAACAACAGTAATAAAGGTAAAGGATCGGGCGGTACCAACGCACGATCACAGAACATAAGACATCAATCCATCAACAATAGTAGCTAAATGACCAACAATCATCACAATCATTCTAACATCCACTAATACCTACATCGCCAACTAGAATTCATAATCAGTCGTCAGAACAATGATCCACCCCTGCATCAAACAAGAACAAGAGAATGAATCACTGCACCGGGATTGGGTTACGTACCAACCAGCTTAGCAAACAG
Organism: Iris pallida; assembly: GCA_029216955.1. Lineage (NCBI taxonomy): Eukaryota > Viridiplantae > Streptophyta > Magnoliopsida > Asparagales > Iridaceae > Iris > Iris pallida. The sequence goes on from JANAVB010004800.1 coordinate 20,410,577, forward strand.
CAGTCTAAACAATTTAGGTTAATCAACGGCTACTCAAATGCCTACGACTTTATTATGTGGTGGTTGTGTTACCCCAACGATGCAATATATTGGAATCCTCGGATCGTGCCGATCCAGCAGGTCTAGCGGGGTCAAATATAACAAGCAGGCATGAATACACCGGTCCCTCGTAAGGCCACCGCGCTAAACATGACGAGCATATACTATATAGTACATATAGTAGTCGGATACTGCCATCCTCTAATGTGGACGTTAACAATATTCGTGGTGGCCAACCGACATCCAGGTCTGATACCCGTAAGTGGCTAGTACTGCACGATCTCGAGATTCCGTTCCCTCCCAATGCTTCTACCATTTAAGTTACCTAGATTAACCCTACTGTTATCCGAAATCACATGCCGTGGTCACATGGTCATCCTCCTAGATGTCGTACCTCAGCACGAGAACGCTAAGTATGAACCAATCTTGGCACCTAGAGTCCCAAATGGTGATTCATTCTTAGTATAATGCAACAAACAATCAATCAATCCTAACCACGCTAAGACTATAGGCCAACTACCAGGGTACCCATGCAGGTAATCATATAATAACTATAATAACAGGATGGCATCACAGTGTAATATAAACAGGGATATAGCACCTCAGTGCGCCAGTAAACAAGAAGTACCTCAATATAATAACAAGGTCAGTACCTCAAAAGGTAAGCTGGAAATTATAGCACGGGTACACGCAGTCAAGTCAGGAACATGGTCAATCAGCCAATTACATGAAATACTCTATCAACCTCATAGCATGGATATCAGGTCATGTACACTGTCAGGATCTCTACTATAATAGCATTTCAAGTACACATGGGAGCCTACAACCCTAATCATCAAGTCAGTCTATCCTCCAGAACAATCTATCAATAGTCTTCACATCCACGATGGCATATCAACATTATGTCAGGAATAAGATCACTAGGTACTAGGCTAATCACCATAAATAATGCTAGGCCCTCTAGCTCACAAGAATTTACCAAATCAACAATCACAGGCTATCAGTAAACAAGTCTCTCAACTACCGGGATATAGCAATCGTACCACCTGAACAGGATTAGGCATCTATATCACAGAAAAAACATGACCACTATATGCTATGTTACCCAACTATACAAGATCACTAAGGTCTACCAAGTGTGAAGAGAGATACCAGTTTTTAGGCATTTGGGAAGTCGGGTAAAGATCGTATATTGATATCCTTGATATTTTTCTCGTTCCGCGAAACATTCGCACAATCACAAAAATACAAAAATTCGCATGAGTCTGCCAAATCCTATTCCCAAGATACTACTCAATCCTCAAATACATCTAAAGATCACAATCCTGATACATAATGACAACAACTGTTCAAATCTGGCTAAACTAGAATATCATCTAGAAGAGATAGTCAGGGGACAATAATCTAATAATTAATGCTGCTAAAAAATGGCAATGATTACATTAACCACTCAAGAGCAGATCCACAACCCTTAAAC
>JANAVB010004800.1:20417092-20567092 GCA_029216955.1 Iris pallida
TTACATAGATGTTAGCATAACTGACTTCCATATATAGGATTTCTCCTCAAATGCTAACTAGAGCAAGGTCAAAGTATATGCGAAAGTTACAGTCATTGATAAGGGATAGGATGGAATTAATTTCACCAGAAGAAAGGCAATATATAACTAAATATTTTAGTGAGTTGGGTGAAATGTACTCATGTGCATATTGATTGAGTAATGCTATCAGCTGACGGGTCTGATATTGCAGGATGATGAGTCTGAGTAGGTCCAGTTTAGTCTAATAGTTCTGTCAAACTTAAATTCAACAAAACATTAGAAAATATTGTGCTTTCTCTTAATAACTAGAATTTATAGCACGCAATGTTAACATGATCTTTCTCAGAATCAAAACAAAAGGCATTAGCAACGAATAAGGGGAGCGTATAGATATCAAGTATGAAAAGATATATAAAAAAACAAAAGACTAACCATAATAAGAGGTCCAAGACTAACATTCTACTTTCTCTCAATAATTAGAATTTTGTCGTAACAATTGGCCAATATTACTCTTTAGTAGAGCCCTTGAAGTTCTATTAGATGTTGAATTGGATTTGGCTAGACCTCCAAGATAACAACTGCTCTGTTAAGAGACTAACCATAATAAGAGGTCTCAAACAGTCTGCTGATAATTCAATAATAGTATATAAATCCATATGCAATTGTATCATAATCATAAGGTCTATAATTACCTTTGAACTTTGTTTCAGCTATCTAAAAGTTAAAATGTATCAAAATTCTTAGAAAGAACAAACATAGAAATATTATCCTTTACTCCAACCAGGTTAGAAAAAATATTATTTGCCATTTAATTTTTAAAACAAGAATTACAGATAAACTTGATTTGATTACAAACTTTGAAAGTACAAAAGAGAGCCTAGAAAGAAATCCTAGGAAACAATCTAAGTACAATTGTTTTTGATTCTGGGGGGTGACAGTGGAGGCTCGGGAGAAGTGTAGCAACTCTGCCTTACTCCTTGGACTATCAGACGCAGTCTTTGCTCTTGAGAAAATTGCCAGCCTCTAGCAAGGATGTGGTACCCTGCTATTTATAGTGATTTTGAATAAAACATATTTTGGGCCGCATAGATGGCCACGTGGCTGTAACAGCACACGAGGACTCGGTCTTTGGCTGCCAGCTGGTGGATTTGTTGAGATTTCTTTGTTGCAGCAAATCTGGGTGGTTGAGACTTGGCCAACTTGCCATGTGCCCCCCCCCATAGAGTAGAGCCTGAATCATTTTTGCCGCATAGTGGCCTTAGGATCCTTTCTTCTGCGGCTCGACTCCATTTGGCCGCATGGGATCTTCGGAAGCATTCCTTCTGCAGCTTGATTTCACTTGGCCGCATGGGATCTTCGAGAGCCTTGCTTCTGCGGCTCGAGTCCACTTACCCGCATGAGGTCTCCAGGAGCCTTGCTTCTTCGGCTCGGCTCTACTTGGCCGCATGGGATCTTCGGGAGCATTCCTTCTGCGGCTTGGTTTCACTTAGCCGTATGGGATCTTCGAGAGCCTTGCTTCTGCGGCTCGAGTCCACTTAGCCGCATGAGGTCTCCAGGAGCCTTGCTTCTGCGGCTCGGCTCCACTTGGCCGCATGGGATCTTCGGGAGCCTCGCTTCTGCGGTTCGAGTCCACTTGGCCGCATAGGGTTTCCAGGAGCCTTGCTTCTGCGGCTCAAGTCCACTTGGCCGCATGGGGTCTCCAGGAGCCTTTCTTCTGCGGCTCGAGTCCACTTGGCCGTATGTGGTCTCCAGGAGCCTTGCTTCTGCGACCTAGATCAACTTAGGCATATAAGGCTCATGCGGCTCTTCCTTCTGCGGCTTGGATCAACTTGGCCGCATAACGCCTATGCGGTCAGCAACGATTTTGAGAGAATTTTGTTTGTCTCTCTTTTGACTTCTCAATGAAGATGAATTTGATCGATCCTCCTCCTTGGCGAGTGCTGGCACTGCGGATTATGGATCTCCTTGTTCGAAGAAGATTTGACGATGAAGTCCCTCAAAAGATTGTGATGCGCTGGGCTGAGACAATGCGCCTAACTGAGACATCTGAGTAATGTGTCTAGTTGAGTGTAGGCCGTTACGAAGTCTTCAATTGGCATCATGCTTCCGAGATGATGTCGCAAAAGCGTAGCAGGTTGCAGTCACTGGAACACAAACTGCCTTGGTGGTGGAGCCACTGTCTTGTCTTGTGGCAGCAGCAGTTGATGGCGACTTGGGTGCAGTGATGTCCTAGAAAGGGCTTATCACACGCCAAGGTTGCTTCTCTCTCATTGTGTTTGTGAATGACCACCTCTCGCAAGTCAAGAGCAGATTGATCTACCTTTGCATCCATTTTATGGGACGGGTATCCCGAGCGTCCGGGTGCATAGGTATCATATTTGCTTCCTGATATGAGGCTAGTAAAAGTACTTGTTCTCGATCGTTATAGGAAGACTTTTGGGCATATTTGCTTCCTAATCTGAGGCTAGTAAAAGCACTTGCTCTCGATCATTGTAGGGAGACTTTTGGGACCTACCCTGTCCGTTTACCGCAGAGGGCTGGACACGGGAGGTTCTGTACAAGTTTCCATCAGGGGCTTGTGTAACAGTTAACGGTACCCACTGACGGTCAGCAAATTGGACAATTGACTGGGCTTGTTGAGCCCGCACTGCCCTAGACTTCTTCGACATAGCACCCGAAGGTACGTAGTAAGAAGATTCCAAGTTGCTGCCTTAGATTTCTTTGTACTAGCTCGTGAAGGCGCATAGTACTCAGGATCCAACTTTATCCTTGCCAAGATGGCAAGTGAAAAACTTGTAGCCGATCCACAAGAAGAAGAAGAAGCACTGTTGCAACTTTTTGTGGCTCGAACGGGCTCCCTGGACCTGGGCTCCCTTTTCTTTTTTCTTTTTATTTTGGTGCCTTTTCAAAGGAGGCAAGGGGGCTTTATATATAGAATGGAATGAGCCCTTTCTTCTTCTCCTTTCCGATGTGGGACTAAAAGTAATATCCTCTTTTCCATGCTTCTATTAGACCCCCTTCAAAGTTTTTAAATTACAAATTTTGAATACTTTGAATAAGAAGCATGGGTAGTAGAGCTGTTTAGGTGTGACAATCCTATCAGAGGTACCATGGACGTGATAGGTTTGGATACTTCTGCTATAGATTTTATGTGGACTTATCATCCCTTGCGTACCTTAGTTTTAGGTACAAATGATAAGTTGAGAGAGGGAACCAACATATTTACTCAGAGGTGATATGGACGTGGTAAATATAAGGTTGATGGTAGAGCTTTCCTACTCAGAGGTGATATGGACGTGGATGTTCTATGATTGATACGCCACAACGCAGGGGTTGTTGCACAGGGTATTTACTCAGAGGTAAGGTGGACGTGGTAAACATTTGTTTTTAGCATCATCTGCTTTGTAAGGGGTAGGAAAACAACTCAGAGGTGATATGGACATGGTTGTTCTACTACTGGGGAGTGAATGCAACGAAATAACTGGGCTCCAGAAGCATTTGATTGTGAGGGAAGGGGTGCTTGTACTAGAGGACTTAATACAACATTTGTGATTGGCAGAGGACATCCCACTTGGAAGACTTTTTGTGGACCTATTACCCTTTTGTGCATCTGTGATGCGAGTAAATAGATTCAAACAATTTTTTGTGGACCTATTACCTTTTTGTGCACCGGTAGTGCAAGTAATAGATTGAACAATTTTTTGTGTACCTATTACCCTTTTGTGCATCGGTAGTGCAAGTAATAGATTTGAACAATTTTTGGTGGACCTATTACCCTTTTGCGCACTGGTGGTACGAGTAATAGATTTTGAGGCAAAACCCAACAGAGGTAATATGGATGTGATAGGTTCTGTGGTCTTAACACCATGACTTTATCCCAGATTGGGTACAGGTGTTAGATGAGGAGACTATCTATATCAGAGGTAATATAGACGTGACATACGATAATCATGAATAATTTTTGGTGGACCTATTACTCTTTTGCGTACTGGTGGTGCGAGTAATAGATTTTGAGACAAAGTCCAACAGAGGTAATATGGACGTAATAGATTCTGTGGTCTTAACACCATGACTTTATCCTAGATTGTGTGCAGGTGTTAAGTCAGGAGACTATCGATATCAGACGTAATATGGACGTGATATACGATAATCAAGACCAAGAAGTTTGCTCAGAGATGGCAATAATCCTGGTAAACTCTGGCGGGGTGAAGCATTAGGGTGGAAGTTCAGAGGTATTAGTATACATGACTTGTCACCCAGGGGGATGCAATGTGAATCCACTCGGAGCTAATAGAGTGTAAGTTCAGAGGTACTTGGTGGGAGATTTGGTGGTTTGAGAAAGTACCAACATGTCCTTAGACATAGTATTTCTTCAGGAACTTGCCATTTGTGGGCATCATGAGCAAGTCTCCATGGTGACATCTTTAAAATCTAGCGATAGAGCTTTGGAGTCGATAAGATTCTGGATGTACCGCTTTAATTGGAAGCAGTCATGAGTGAAATGATGGAATAACGGTAGAAGTGGCAATATTTTGGGTCCTCCATCTCCACCGCTCGAGGCTCGTACCTTGGTGGAGGGAGTTGGATCCTAGCCTCTTGCAAGAGCATGTCGAAGATAGGCTTGACATAACTATCTTCAAATAAGTAATTCACCTTGGGCCACTGAGCTTCTGCCTGCTTTGGTTCAGGCTTCTTGGTTGTATCAGCTACCATGGCCTGTTCGCCTTTGGTATCTCTGTTATTGGTGTTTCTTTCACTGTTGTTGTTATTGGAGGTGTTACCAGGACGTTTGCCCTTGTCCTTTCCATCTGGGATGTGTAATCCCAGCTGGCGAGCCTTCTTTAACTTTGCCTCCGTATTGGTAGCGCTTATGATGAAAGTCGTCCAATCCCTGAATTGATCTTTGCCCATCCAGAGGACGATTGCAGGGAGCAACTTCTTTTGGCAGATTTCGATCAAGGAGCTTTCAAGATTGCCTTGGGGTAATCTCATTGCGGTTTGGCGAAACCGCTCGATATAGTTCCTCGTTAGCTCTCTCTCTCCCTGAACGATGTCCATGAGAGACGACATTGTTACATCATATTCCACTTCGTAGAACCTTTCTAGGAACATGTGTTTGAAGACGTCAAAGGAATGGATGCAGTTGTCCGGAAGGTTGCGGTACCAGTCGAACGTGATTCCCTCTAATGCTCCGATAAGTAATCGTGTGAGGATGGTGTCACTATGCAGCAAGTGGTCTGTTGTGACCTCAAAATAAGTCATGTACCAGCTAGCAGAGGTCTTTTCGTCATATGAATCGATGTGAAATGGTTTCCACCGTGGCAAAAAAGGAATATCTCTCCACGCAACGGGATACGGCTGCCGTATTCTGAGGTCCTGGGAGGAGTCTCGGGCATTGAACATTGCTCGAAGCTCCTGGACTTCCCTCCTTGTCTCCCTGGCTTCGTCTGTAGCTGAAGGAACTGATGCTCCTAGAGGATTGTCCCCAAAGGAGGAGCGGTCGTGTTGGAGTCCGTGTTGACTGCGGGTCCCAAGCTTGTTTATCCAGGCGTCCTTGCTGGTTGAGTTGGCAAGGCAACTTTGATTTCGTCTACTGACTTGACCAAGGATAGAAGCATGGCTTCAAGTACTTCTAGACGTTGTCGATCAGTAGGTCCTTCATGATCATCGTCGGCCATAAAGACTGTCCGCACATGGGTAGACGTGAAAGGGACTGTAGAAGAGGTGCTCTCTGTGTCATACTTCCGTACAGTGAAATCATTGGGGAACGTTGAAATGTTCTCCTCTTCGGACTCAGAAGGGGTGCTACCTCCTGTGCAGGAAGCTGCATCATCTTGGCGAAGGTGGTCATCCTCAGGGACGTCCAAGTCTGTTGCATAATCCCAGGGGATTGCTGCCCCCTGTCCATCCTTTTGAAACACCGGGTTGTCACATACATTGAGGGGACTGCTACCCCCAGCTTCATCTACCTCCAGGGAGGTCGAAGATGAACCCCCAGGTGTTGGAAGTGTCTTTCTTGAATGGGTGCCTAGGCAGATACCCCCTGTAATTGTCGACAACAACCCCCCAGATGAGAGTTTCCTTGCCGTGCTGGCTGAGTTTGCCGAACTGGAAGAGCCTATCTTCTTGCCTCCCATGCCGGCAGGAACCTTCCGAATGGAATTACAGGAGGCAAAGGGAAACTCTTCGTCTCCCAGACCGAGTTGTTGTCGGACAGGTGCTGGCTGGTACAATCGTTGGAAAATGGACTGCCGATCTTCAGGTGCTGCCGTCTTATTGACGCAGCAGTTGATGATGACTTGGGTACAAATGATGTCCTGAAAGGGCTCATCACATGCAAAGATTGCTTCTCTCTCCTTGCGTTTGTGAGTAATCACCTCTCGTAAGTCGATAGCAAATTGATCTACCTTTGCATCCAATTTGTGGACTCGGGTATCCCGAGCACACAGGTGCGTAGGTATCATGTTTGCTCCCTGATCCGAGGCTAGTAAAAGCACTTACTGTAATCCCCCAAAAATTTGGAAGATTTTTTTTAATTGTTTCTTAAATACATTTTATGAATTATTTTGTTTATTTAAAAAATTATAGTCTTAGTCATGCTTAACTTTGTTATGCAGACTGATTAGACCATATGGCACGACTAGTGCAGGCAAGTGCCTTAACTAGCATATTAGTTGTAGGTGCAACTCGATTTACTTTATTTGAATATTCAGTGGTTTCATTTATTGAATCATGTTATGACTATATTTTACATTTATGATATTTATTTATTACTTTTAGAATTTTTGGAAATTATATTTTTTAAAAAAAATAGATATATAATAATACTAGTAGTAATATTTTCCCTCCCCAATTGGTGATACCTTACAAATTTGTTGATTGAAATTGTCATATTATTAGTGGTATTATCATTTTTATAGTATTAAAGTTTATTATTATTATTATTATTATTATTATTATTATTATTACTATTCATTAGTAATTTGTTAGTACATGACTCTTATTATATACAAGTGCCACAAGGAATTTTTATTTATTTTTATTTTTTTGATTTTTTTATTAGTTTACAGATTTTTCTTTGGTAGCTACTAAGGTTTTATTTATGTAAAAACAAAATAGATATTTAGTAGTGTATGCTCAATATATTTTATAATAATAATATATTTGTAAATATACCAAGAGTATACATAGCTTGAAATATTTTATTTTAGTATATACTATAAATTTTCTAATTTTCAAAATGGTTTTGATTTCTTATTAGTAGGAAAAAAAGGGAAGGAAAGAAAACAAAACAAAACAATAAAAAAAATCAAAATATACCCTGGTGAACAGTACCCGCGGGGGGGGGGGGGGGCACTATTTACCCGAACCCCCCAAAGAAGAAGCTGACCCCATTAATATATATATATATATAGACGCATGGCCGCGCGCGGACAGCTGCGAGAAGCAGCAGCCAAAGCATTAGTAGCAGCAAGGGCGACAACATAGAGCCAACTTCGTGGTTGTTTCCCTGCCACCCCGCTTCACCATTTTCCGAGCCACTTGCGCGGGTACGTTGACAACGTATACCTCTTCGAATCCCTCTTAATATATTTAATTTTCCTGCGCTACAAATCCCAAGAAATCGATGAAAAATCGAGTGAAATATGTCCCCAAAACAGAACATTAAACTGTTTGTAGAGCCCTCTTTAGAAGTCGTTTCTGGAACGACGGATATACAAACATAAAATCTACTTGAAGGCACTGGTAGACAACCTATAGGGTTTCAAAACACTTTTGGTAGTTTATGTTTTCATCCACTACGCACCGATAAAATAGATTTTGAATTTCAACAAAAACCTGTTTTTGAAACTAAAATTTTTAGAAAAATCTCCCAATACGACGTGTGTCCTGCCAAACCGGGAGACGTGGTCACGAACCGAAAGCATCTAAAGGTGCGTATCGACTTCGTGGACGTGTGGGCTTTGACAGAATTCAAATTGGTCGCGTGTGCGCGACGAATTTGATGCGTATCCGTCAAAATTTATCGTATCGGCCTTTTTACAAATTCTCTAATTACTTTGTGCACGTTCATCGAATCAAAAGGAAACTTACGCCAGCAGGACCGTATAATTTTTCTGGTCCTATATGCCAAGTTTGGTCCGATTCTGAGAAGGTCGACTTGAACGCTTATTTGGCAGGCCCGTGACCCGATCCAACAGGCGATTTTGTGCACGGCTCACCGGAATCCAACCTTGGACTTAAGGTTGGGTTCATCTCCTCAAACAGGACCCGTAGACATATAGTTTGACGACTTTAGAGACCGTAGGTTCTGGCATGCGTTTTGATGCAAAACGGGTCCAACGACGGATATCATTTTGACCCAAAATTATGATTTTGCCCCTGTTCCAGAATTAACTTTTGGACAGGCGTTTTCTAGACATATCTTATATTCCGAACATGTTCATGGTGTTTATTTTAGCATCCGAGGATGTATGCAGGATTTGGCTTTCATCGCTTCACTATTCTGACGGTTCGAGCTATTGGACGTCGCCCTTTTTGCACACAACCTCAGGCATGATATCTTGCCATCTTTACTGCTTATATTTAGTCTGTATTTTTATTATTGCATATCACTATTTACTTATTTCTAGTTCTTGTAGCTGTACCATTATTACAGTTCCTGATATATTGCCTGCTCAGTGGTATTAGCTTTACTTTACTTATTATCCTTTAATTGCATATGGACCTAGAGTTAAGGGACTACCATTTGTAGTATATAGCATAAAACCTTGACACAGTTGTACCATGAGGTATGTGTGAGATGAGTAGCATGTAGAGGTACTTGCGTGATGGTTGATCACCTGTGCACATGCGTTAGGGCTAACTGCTAATAGAGGCATGTTAGGAGACTTGGCAGTTAGTAGAGGTATATGAGTCATGGATGTGACTCTACTAGGCATTGGGTGGGAAGAACAGTTCCTTAACGTATGGGCCATGTATGCACTTTCCTATTATTGTCGGTTATCTTCGCTAGAGATACGGTCCTGGATCCTGATACCTGATTTCCTGTTGGCCTCTGACATTCGAAAAATGTTATGCTTTGAGGTCCCTGGTATCCTGATAGGACCACACCTGAGTTTCCTGCACCTAAGCCAGAGTGCCCATGCGTTGAAGGTTTGTTCTTAACTGCATAAACATATTAGAATGGTTAGGTAACCCTCGTCAATGTCATATCATCCCGTTCCATTAGTAGCTTGGGACAATGTCTTATTACGGTATAGTGTGCTACCCCTTGTCCTTGTTTGGTGTCACGACCCGATCCCAAGTTAATGGGTCGAACCGGACCATGCCCAGCCTGCACCGTGGTGAGACGGCGGCAGTAAGCTGTTCCATTGCAGGTATTCACAACAACGCAAGTACATTTGTCACAACTGTTATATTCGGAAATTGAAACTTTATTTAATAAAGTATTTAGAAGTACAACTGGGAAAGGAAATGCTAAAAAAACTACAAGATCCAAATAAAGAAAGAAAATGCAGAAAGAAAAGACTATCTAAACATCTGGTTCAGCAGTCCCTGGATCAGCGTCCTCCGGAGACGGCTCCGGTATCGTCGCAGGATAGAGAACCGGGTCATAATAGCTATTATAATATAGCTCATCATCCTCAGTGTTACCTAAAAATGTTGTCTCCAGTCAGGAGGGAGCAAGAACGAAATATGCATCTCATAACTTAAATAGTAATTGGAAAGTGCAGGATAAACAGTTTGAAATAACAGTTTTCAGCGGTTTTAAAACAGTTCTGTGTGTTTTGAATATGCAAACGTCTATGACCGGCTTGGGTTGAGCAGTAGTATCTTAGCGATACGATATGGCTTATCCCCGTGTGTAAGAGGGGCAAGCTAATACAGTTATGACAGTAGGGCTTTGGTCATAAACGCCTACACTATTCCCCCAGTCCCACAATCAGTAACAGTATCAATCAGTAGTTGAACCCCAAGATGGAGTTCCGTGTCAGCAGTGTGGTTTAACATGCAGCTTAACTTTACTAAGTAAAATACAAGAATACATAATCCAAAACTTGCCTTGTATTGAATGACTGGAAAGACGAGTTGATACCGAGGAGGAACGTCAGGTATGTCTTCGAGTTCCTACAGTTGAGAACTCGACTTAGATCCGTTGTATAACCATGCTAAGTGTGCTAGTTGCAATCTCTAGTAACAAGTCCTAGTCAGGTTTTAAGTTGTTATTAAGCTACAGCTAACGTTTACGTCGCAAGCTACGTACGTTGATTAATACCAGTTGATTCGGTTATTTGGGAAATAATAAAAAGAACAAATTATCTTTGGAAAACTTTGTGCTTTTGTAATATATCTATGAAAATAGTTTCTTCCAGTACCAAATCATAATCTAGTTATCTTACCAATATTTTATCCATTTATTTTACTTGGTAATTCTGAATTAATTATATACGAGAGATAATTACGTTCTAACTACGAGTTACACGTCCAATCCAAAACCACCCAAAAAAGAATCAACATCAACCACCCAGAAAAGAAGTAAAACTTACACTATGCAATACAGGGACACAGCTAATCAACCTAGAGTTATGGGCTTATGCCCTTTACAAATTTTACATAAAATAAGAGAAAAATATTTAGTTCCTAAATAAAATGTGCAGTAACCAATTATCCATAATAAATAATTTAAACATTAAATAAAGTAATTTAAATCAAAAGTTTGGAGTCTCAGACTTGGTCCATCATTACATCTAGCTAATATCTCAACGCCCGGTCGGACCGGTGCGTTTGCATTTCGCTAGGGCCCATAGACCGGTACGGTCGTCGCCCGAAAAGTCGGTTTTAAAATCATTTTCCGAAAACCAATTTGAAATCCAAATAAATAAAGTTTTGTAAAAATTTGGGCAGCATTCCCTCTATTCCGGGACAACCCAAAACTGGGAAATGCGCCAACAACAAAATCCTGCAATTGTTCCAACCAAAGAATAACCCATTGATACCGAAAATATAACCACAGAAATTGTTTCCGAAACCAACAGAACCTTCCCGAAATACTCAAAAATTCCGAAATCAAATTAACCGCATAAAATCTCAACAGACAACATCACAAAAACGTTAACGTGGCTAACCGAACTACAACGTAGCTAAACCGGATTTCCGAGGGAAAACCGGGGACCGTTATCATCATCGACTACCGAATAAAATGCAACGGGGCAGAGAATTTATACCTTGGGATGCTCGGCTAGAGCTCTCAGATGATATAAATAAAAGAATAGAAATAGAAGTCCAGCAGCGACGTTCCCGAAACAGGCGCTAGAAATCAACGACGTCGACGACGAAACGGCGGAACTCCAAAGCTAGGGCACGCTGGCACCAAACAGGAGACACTCGCCAAAGGCAGCTCTGTCGACGGACAGCGACGCTGTCGGCAGCGAAAAGGGGAACGGGTCGCCGGAGATCCGACGGGGACGACGAGAAGGGCGCGCGGGGGTGGCGCGGATCAGGGACGCAGAGGGGCCGTGGCCGGGCACTGCCGCGAGGGGGCAGCACGGCTCGGTCGGCTGGAGCGGCCGAGGGTGGCCGCAAGGGGAGCTCGGACGGAGGCTCGTCGAAGGGTTGGCCGCGAGCTGGGGCTCCGGCGGATGGACTTGGCCGCGAGGCTCGGGGAGAGCTCGCGGAGGCGGTCGGGGGAGCGGGTCTCCGGCGGGCTAGGGCGGTGCGCGAGGGCCGCGCGATCGCCGGAGGGCGCCGCGAAGGGAACGGCCGAGCTAGGGCTCGGGCTCCGGTGGATGGTGGCGCGCTGTCGGCCGGAGGGCGCGGGAATCGCCCGAGTTGGTCGGGCTTTGGGGGTTAGGTGGAGGAGTGTTTCAGAAGTGGGTTTGGAAATGGGTTGCTCCAGAGAACAGAGAGAAAGTGATGAAGTGAAGGGGAAAGAGGAAGAAGAGTAGTTTAGGGAGGGAAATAGAGTTAGGCTTCTTTAAAAGAATGAGGAGGGGAGGAGTGTTATTAAGGGAAAGTGATCCAGAGGAATTGTTGCTGTTGAAATCGTGGAAAGGAGTGAAATGAGGGGGTTTAGAAGAACGTGTGGTAGGGAGTGGGATGTGCTGGTCCTCGTGACCAGCACAAAGGAACCATTCATTTTTTTAAAACATAAACCAACATATTTTAATAGAAAGAAATGGGATTGGGTTCGGCTCAGGCTCGGGTCTGGGTTTGAATCCAAAAATCCTGGTTATTAATTTTGAAATAATTTTTAACACTTGAAAAATATAATAATAATAATAATAATAATAATAATAATAATAATAATAGAATACTAATATTAATAATACTATAGCACAAATATTAATTCACGAAAATTGGGTTTCACATTTGGTTGTAGGGGTAGTCCACTGTTTCGATGATGAGAAATTGGATCTTGTTACAATTGGGACTATTTTACTTTACTTGTGATTGATGACATATTATATATATTCAGTTATGTGGCATGTTCTTTATGTATCTTTTTACGTCCCTCTGAGGACCTGGTGATCTCTCCAGGTGTGTGCTTTATGACTTTTCGCAGGTGTTCTAGCCATGGCCGTGATCTTCACCATTCATTCGAAGATGATTGCTCTTGGTTTGTCTTGCCATTTTTATCGATCATTCCCTTGTACATTTTATTTCATTAAAAATAGTTGGTAGTGGATTTGTCTCCGTCCAACTGCATGTATGAATGATAATTTATTGAGTTGATTCATATTACTATTCTTTTGATTTTGTGGATGAGATTTAGTTATTATGGTTTACTGTATTTCATAGCTTATGTACACGTACGAGATTTTCATATATTGGAGTATACTTCGTATGTGTACAGCTGGCATGGATACGTACTTAGTCCTAAGTATTTTGAGACTGGAGCATTACATATTTTTGTGGTGGCCCATGCAGGCCGAGTTATCGCTTCGGTTACGTTACTGTACCGATGTGAGCCTGTATATAGGATTAGAATCTAGAAATCTCATCCACAAGCTTGACCTCCTCCCTTGATTTCAATTTTGAACTCTCGTCCGATTACCTTGATTTCCTTCTGTTTGATTCCTTTCACTGTAACTCTTATCTTTTTCTTTTCATGCTTGATAAGAGGTTAGAAAGATGATTCATACTAGGAATACCTGTTATATTTCTCAGTTACTCTATTAGTTGACTTATAAGTTGGGTAGTACGCCTCACGGTCTATCACCCCGTATTCTTATAACCCACTAATGAACTATAACAGGGTGGCACTGAAAATATGCTAGAGTAGAAGGATATGTTTGCCTATAAAATGGAGTTTTAGTAGCCCATGCTCCATTGGTCAACCACGGCCTGATATAGGAGCCAGTAGGACGACTGTATAAGCAGGAACGCCGGACAAAACTTAGATCCTTGTGAAACTTGAGCTATTTACTATTGCTTTCAAACATTATCTCCCGTACTATTACTTTGCAATATCATAAATAATGTTGCTATTTTTAGCCTAGTTTTGCAAGCTTGTTCTTTATCGAGCTTGTTCAGGACATATGTATACTGGAGACGTCTACTAACATATTGTCTAATCAGAATCAGTATATTATGGTCTGATCAACCATGATGCGTTTGGTTCGCTCTTCATTTGATTACCCTACGTGGATTGAGATATAGAGGTATCCAGGATCTCATCCGTGATTGTATTGACTATTCCTATTGAATTATACATTCGCCCTTGAATCACGTAGTTGTATTCGATGACATCTTTCTTGAACTCCTTATTACTTTTATCTTTCACTAATTGGAAAGATGAACGCTCGTATTTGATAGATAGATACAGAGTATCCCCTATGGCTATGATAGTTGTATACATAAGTATAGCTAGCATCGGCTAGCCATACGACTACAACCTTGCCTCGAGTTACTTGTCCTCCCCTCGACCCTAAACCTACTATCATGATCTTCTAGTCATTGGAGTTCGAGAATGATTAGGATCATTCCCCTGATCAAATCACCAACCTAGGAGACTAACTATTCTTAAGAAATAATTTATTGTGAGTCTCTAAATTTTTTTCTTGAAGATTGCCTTAACTAGCAATCCTTATGCCTTAACACAACCTTTACTCGACCAAGCCCGCAGTTTAGACATAAGAGGAATTAGGCAGAAACACAAGCAGTTACCATGACTATAATAAACACCAATTCCGAGATTAGGGATCCAATAGGTATTATTCTAGTTATACAATTTTATTTTTTGACGTGACTTAGCATTAGAATATCACACTCACTAGCTTGGCCAATATCCCTAGCATAATATCCTGTCATATTATGATTTACCAGTTATCGACAGCAATGCATGAGCACTACACTCGATACCACTAGAACCCTTGTGACTTTAGTCCTGCAGGCTTGACACAAATAGAAATTTTGACCTGGTCGTCAGAGGTCTTCATATGACATGCCGTAGTGTTCGTTGCCCTCATCGATAACACTCGTATACTATGGACGAGTTGATCATTCTATTCTATCGACTCATGTATCGTGGTACGCAATCATCACCATTATTGAAAATCGGGTTACGATCTTCAAAATTGATTCATAATTACCACATCACGTTATCGATCACATTGTGACTTATTATTACCAAAGGTCAAGGTACGATATCACGACTCAAGTATTCCTAACCTCATTATTCCTAAAACTATGCCCTAGTTACTAGAGTGAATAGATTGTAAGCCTTCTACATTTTGATTTACTAAGATTAAGATGGAATAAAGTAAATAGGTTCTCAATAGGATGGTAAATTACTGACTCATGAACTCCCACTTTCTATTTAGATCATTTAATGTCCCCGACCATGACTTTAATATTTGGAGCATGAGACCAGCTGTTTCCTTCCAGCAAATTGTACATACAAGACCTAGAGGAGTCCACCTTCAAGTAGATATACCATGTCCCACTAAACCACATCCCCTGGTACTCTATTTTTATGATGCGACTTTCGTGTCAAAAAGGCTAGCTATAACCCCTACCATAATACCATTGTCCTTTCTGACTTCAATTAGAGACTCAACCTCGACTCAAATCTTTTGATCCAATTTATTGGTTGTGACCCACTCGAAGCCCTCTACACATGCCACTAGTGTGCCACTTTATGGAGTTTTCATGTGCTACTTATACATAAAAGTCACGGAAGGCGCATCTCAAGACTTAGAGAACCTTCTTAACCAATACGATTGGCATTTAGCTCAACCACTTGAGTTGAACCCTATTCTAGGTTGTCCTAACCTAATAAAAATGGTTCGGACAGATTTTTAGGATCTCGTCCAGCCAATATAGATTAAAAATCCAAGACTTAAATTAACCAAAGATTGGTTCCAACGGGACTAATAAATCATTGGTTTATCACATTTAGTTCTATCCGTAACATCTTGATACCTCCACCGTAACTATGACAATTGGAGCACAACACTAGCCATTTCCTTCCAATGAACTGCACCCATAAACTAGACGAGCTACTCTACACACATGTCACACATGTCCCACACAACACTCCATCGTGCGCTCCATTTCAATTACACTACATGTATATCACACTTTTATTTTTGAATAAACCATAGATGCTACTTTTTGTTCCCTATGATTTTAACCTTGCAATTTTGACCCATTCTCTCAAACGACTAGATACCCATGATCGATGCAAGGCTAAGACCACCTTATCTTGTAAAAATACAATGTCAGCTTGGATTCCTCCTATGACTACATCCTCCCTCTTTATGAAACCGAGTTAGGATGTACTTACTCTCCCTTCGTTTTCAGCCTCATGATATTTTTATATATTAAGATTATTGCTATATATATTTTATGTTAAGTTTTATTTTAATTTCGAGGACGAAATTTTCATAAGTTGGGTAGGATGTAATCCCCCAAAAATTTGGAGGATTTTTTTAATTGTTTCTTAAATATATTTTATGAATTATTTTGTTTATTTAAAAAATTATAGTCTTAGTCATGCTTAACTTTTTTATGCACACTGACTAGACCATATGGCACGGCTAGTGCATGCAAGTGCCTCAACTAACATATTAGTTGTAGGTGCAACTCGATTTATTTTATTTTAATATTTAGTGGTTTCATTTATTGAATCGTGTTATGACTATATTTTATATTTATGATATTTATTTATTACTTCTAGAATTTTTGGAAATTATATTTTAAAAAAATATAGATATATAATAATACTAGTAGTAGTATTTTCCCTCCCTAATTGGTGATACCTTACAAATTTGTTGATTGAAATTGTCATATTATTAATGGTATTATCATTTTTATAATATTAAAGTTGATTATTATTATTATTATTATTATTATTATTATTATTATTATTATTCATTAGTAATTTGTTAGTAGATGACTCTTATTATATACAAGTGCCACAAGGAATTTTTATTTATTTTATTTATTTGATTTTTTTTATTAGTTTACAGATTTTTCTTTGGTAGCTACTAAGGTTTTATTTATGTAAAAACAAAATAGATATTTAGTAGTGTATGCTCAATATATTATATAATAATAATATATTTATAAATATACCAAGAGTATATATAGCTTGAAATATTTTATTTTAGTATATACGAGAAATTGTCTAATTTTCAAAATGGTTTTGATTTCTTATTAGTAGGAAAAAAAGGGAAGGAAAGAAAACAAAACAAAACAATAAAAAAATCAAAATATACCCAGGTGAACATTACCCGGGGGGGACACTGTTCACCCGAGCCCCCCAAAGAAGAAGCTGACGCCATCGCATATATATATATATATATTTAATATATATATATATATATATATATATATATATATATATATATATATATATATATATATATATATATATATATATTTTATATATATATATATATATATATATATATATATATATATATATATATATAAAATATATATATATATATATATATATATATATTTAATATATATATATATATATATATATATATATATATATATATATATATATATTTAATATATATATATATATATATAAAATATATATATATATATATATATATATCCAAAAGAAAAAACCCTAAACACCTCCATCAATTCTCGAACCCAACCAGCAGCGCCGCTACCTGCCCACGCACCGCCTGGGCCACCGTCGGCTGTCGGCAGACGCATGGCCGCGCGCGGACAGCAGCGAGAAGCAGCATCCACAACAGTAGTAGCAGCAAGGGCGACAGCATAGAGCCAACTTCGTGGATGTTTCCCCGCCACCCCGCTTCACCGTTTCTCGAGCCAGTTGTGCGGGTACGTTGACAACGTATACCTCTTTGAATCCCTCTTAATAGATTTAATTTTCCTGCTTTACATCTCCCAGGAAATTGATGCAAAATCGAGTGAAATATGTCCCAAAAACAGAACATTAAACTGTTTGTAGAGCCCTCTTTAGAAGTCATTTCTGGAACGACGGATAAACGAACATAAAATCTACTTGAAGGCACTGGTAGACAACCTATAGGATTTCAAAACACTTTTGGTAGTTTATGTTTTCATCCATTACGCACCGATAAAATAGATTTTGAATTTCAACAAAAACTCGTTTTTGAAACTGAATTTTTTTAGAAAAATCTTTCGATACGACGTGCGTCCCGCCAAACTGGAAGACGTGATCGCGAACCGAAAGTATCAAAAGGTGTGTATCGACTTCATGGACGTGTGGGCTTTGACGGAATTCAAATTGGTCGCGTGTGCGCGACGAATTTGATGCGTATCCGTCGAAATTTAGCGTATCGGCCTCTTTGTAAATTCTCCAATTACTTTGTACACGTTCGTCGAATTGAAACGAAACTTGCGCCAGCAGGACCGTATAATTTTTTTGGTCCTGTATGCCAAATTTGGTCCGATTCTAAGAAGGTCGATTGGAACGCCTATTTGGCGGGCCCGCGATCCGATCCAACGGACAATTTTGTGCACGGCTTACCGATATCCAACTTTGGATATAAGGTTGGGTTCGTCTCGTCAAATCGAACCCTTAGACATATAGTTTGACGACTTTAGAGACTGTAGGTTCTGGCACGTATTCTGGTACAAAATAGGTCCAACGACGGACATCGTTTTGACCCGAAATTACGATTTTGCTCCTGTTCCAGAATTGGACTTTTAGACAGGCGTTTTCTAGACATATCTTATATTCCGAACACGTTCATGGTATTTATTTCAGCATCCGAGGATGTATGTGGGATTTGGGTTTCATCGCTTTACTATTCTGACAGTTCGAGCTATTGGACGTCGCCCTTTTTGCACACAACCTCAGGCAAGCTACCTTACCATATTTATTGCCTATATTTAGTCTGTATTTTTATTACTGCATATCACTGTTTACTCATTTTCAATTCTTGTAGCTTGTTCATTATTACAGTTCCTGATATATTGCCTGCTTAGTGGTATTAGCTTTACTTTACTTATTATCCTTTGATTGCAAATGAACCTAGAGTTAAATAACTACCATTTGTAGTGTATAGCATAAAACCTTGACACAGTTGTACCATGAGGTATGTGTGAGATGAGTAGCATGTAGAGGTACTTACGTGATGGTTGATCACCTGTGCGCATACGTTAGGGCTAACTGCTAATAGAGACATGTTAGGAGACTTGGCAGTTAGTAGAGGTACAGGAGTCATGGATGTGACTCTACTAGGCATTGGGTGGGAAGAACAGTTCCTTAACGTATGGGCCACGTATGCACTTTCCTATTATTGTCGGTTATCTCCGCAGGAGATACGGTCCTGGATCCTGATACCTGATTTTCTGCTGGCCTCTGACATTTGAGGAATGTTATGCTTTGAGGTCCCTGGTATCCTGATGGGACCACACCTGAGTTTCCTACACCTAAGCCAGAGTGCCCATGCGTTGAAGGTTTGTTCTTAACTGCATAAACATATTAGAATGGTTAGGTAACCCTCGTCAATGTCATATCACCCCATTCCATTAGTAGCTTGGGATAATATCGCATCACGGTATAGTGTACTACCCCTTATCCTTGTTTGGTTGTAGGGGTAGTCTACTGTTTCGATGATGAGATATTGGATCTTGTTATATTTGGGACTATTTTACTTTACTTGTGATTGATGACAAATTATATATATTCAGTTATGTGGCGTGTTCTTTATGTATCTTGTTACGTCCCTCTGAGGACCTGGTGATCTCTCCAGGAGTGTGCTTTGTGACTTTTTGCAGATATTCTAGCCATGGCCATGATCTTCACCATTCCTTCGAAGATGATTGGTCTTGGTTTGTCTTGCCAGTTTTATCGATCATTGCCTTATACATTTTATTTTATTTAAAATAGTTGGTAATGGATTTGTCTCCGTCCAACTACATGTATAAATGACTGTTTATTGAGTTGATTCATATTACTATTCTTTTGATTTTGTGGATAAGATTTAGTTATCATGGTTTACTGTATTTCACAGCTTATGTACACGTACGAGGTTTCCATATATTGGAGTATACTTCGTATGTGTACATCTGGCATAGATACGTACTCAGTCCTAAGTATTTTGGGACTGGGGCGTTACACTTGCTCTCGCTCATAATTGGAAGACTTTTGGGACCCACCTGTCCGTTTGCCACTGAGGGCTGGACGCGGGTGGTTCTGTACAACTTTTTATCAGGAGCCCGCATAACAGTTAACGGTGCCCGCTGACGGTCAGCAGTTTGGACAGTTGAGTGGACTTGTTGGTCCCGCACCGCCCTAGACTTCTTCGAGTTAGCACCCGAAGGTGCGTAGTAAGAAGAGTCCAGATTGGAACATTCTACATTCTCAATGGGCCGCATGGGGTCGGGTCTGCATGAGAGATGGTCGAAAACAGAGCTTCTGACAGGGCCGCATGGGGAAGCCTGTCTGCGGCCAGAATTGGCTGTCGCATAGGCCATCTGCCTGCGGCTAAAGTTGGTTGCCGCATAGGCCATCTGCCTGCGGCTAGAGTTGGTTGTCGCATAGGCAGATTGCCCATTTTTCTTATGCGGCCTCTTCTTCTTCCGCACGGGTTTCCCTTGTGCCCTCAAAAGCTCAGCATCATAGTATTTTCCTCTGATAGATTTGGGGACAGTGGGGTTCTCTACGGTCTGAAGCAAGGCCGCAAGAGAGCTTTGATCACCGTATTGGGCCGCAGAAGGAGCTTTTTCGAGAACTGGCGAGGGGCAACAGTTTTGTGCTTTAATGTCCTACGGGTTCTCTTCGGATTGGCTCACTTCTGTGATGGGCTAGCGCTCCCTTCAGAGATCATTTCTTCAAATGCTTGTTGGTCAAAATGAACCACAAGCATTTGCTGCGTAGAGCTGAGCTTGGATGCATCGGATTGCGTCACCAACTTCTCATCAGAAAGAAGGAAGTCCCCAGCAGAGTCGCCATTGTGTTTGCCATTAATTATCAAAATAAGAATTACAGATAAACTCGATTTGATTGCAAACTTTGAAAGTACAAAAGAGAGCCTAGAAATAAATCCTAGTAAACAATCTAAGTATAATTGTTTTTTGATTCTGGGGGATGATAGTGGAGGCTCGGGAGAAGTGTAGCAACTCTGCCTTACTCCTTGGACTATCAGACGCAGTCTTTGCTCTTGAGAAAATTGCCACCCTCTAGCAAGGATGTGGTACCATGCTATTTATAGTAATTTTTGAATGAAACATATTTTGGGCCGCATAGATGGCCACGTGGCTGTAACAGCACCCGAGGACTCGGTCTTTGGCTGCCAGCTGGTGGATTTATTGAGATTTCTTTGTTGCTGCAAATCTGAGTGGTTGAGACTTTGCCAATTTGCCATGTGCCCCTAAAGAGTAGAGCCTGAATCGTTTTGGCCGCATAGTGGCCTTAGGTGCCTTTCTTCTGCAGCTCGGCTCCACTTGGCCGCATGGGATCTTCGGAAGCATTCCTTCTGCAGCTTGGTTTCACTTGGTCGCATGGGATCTTCGAGAGCCTTGATTCTGCGGCTCGAGTACACTTAGCCGCATGAGGTCTCTAGGAGCCTTGCTTCTGCGGCTCGGCTCCACTTGGCTGTATGGGATCTTCGGAAGCATTCCTTCTGCGGCTTGGTTTCATTTGGCCGTATGGGATCTTCGAGAGCTTTGCTTCTGCGGCTCGAGTCCACTTAGCCGCATGAGGTCTCCAGGAGCCTTGCTTCTGCGGCTCGGCTCCACTTGGCCGTATGGAATCTTCAGGAGCCTCGCTTCTGCAGCTCGAGTCCACTTGGCCGTATGGGGTCTCCAGGAGCCTTGCTTCTGCGGCTCGAGTCCACTTGGACGCATGGGGTCTCTAGGAGCGTTTCTTCTGCGGATCGAGTCCACTTGGCCGCAGGGGTCTCCAGGAGCCTTGCTTCTGCGACCTAGATCAACTTAGCCGCATAAGGCTCATGCGGCTCTTCCTTCTGTGGACTGGATCAACTTGGCCGCATAACGCCTATGCGGTCAGCAACGATTTTGAGAGAATTTCGTTTGTCTCTCTTTTGACTTCTCAATGAAGATGAATTTGACCGATCCTCCTCCTTGGCGAGTGCTGGCACTACAGATTATGGATCTCCTTGTTCGAAGAAGATTTGATGATGAACTCCCTCAAAAGATTGTGATACGCCGGGCTGAGACAATGCGCCTAAATGAGACATCTGAGTAATGTGTCTAGTTGAGTGTAGGCCGTTATGAAGTCTTCAATTGACATCATGCTTCCGAGATAATGTCGGAAAGGCGTAATAGGTTGCGGTCACTGGAACACAAACTGCCTTGGTGGTGGAGCCACTGTCTTGTTTTGTGGCAGCAGCAGTTGATGGCGACTTGGGTGCAGAGATGTCCTGGAAAGGGCTTATCGCACGCCAAGGTTGCTTCTCTCTCATTGTGTTTGTGAATGACCACCTCTCGCAAGTCAAGAGCAGATTGATCTACCTTTGCATCCGTTTTGTGGGCCCGGGTATCCCGAGCGCCCGGGTACGTTGGTATCATATTTGCTCCCTGATCTGAGGCTAGTAAAAGTACTTGCTCTCGATCGTTGTAGGGAGACTTTTGGGCATATTTGCTCCCTGATCTGAGGCTAGTAAAAGCACTTGCTCTCGATCGTTGTAGGAAGACTTTTGGGCATATTTGCTTCCTGATCTGAGGCTTGTAAAAGTACTTGCTCTCGATCGTTGCGGGAAGAATTTTGGGCATATTTGCTCCATGAACTGAGGCTAGTAAAAGCACTTGCTCTCGATCGTTGTAGGGAGACTTTTGGGACCTACCCTGTCTGTTTGCCGCAGAGGGCTGGACACGGGAGGTTCTGTACAACTTTCCATCAGGGGCCCGTGTAACAGTTAACGGTACCCGCTGACGGTCAGCAGATTGGACAGTTGACTGGGCTTGTTGAGCCCGTAATGCCCTAGACTTCTTCGACTTAGCACCCGAAGGTACGTAGTAAGAAGATTCCAAGTTGCTGTCTTAGATTTTTTTGTACTAGCCCGTAAAGGCGCATAGTACTCAGGATCCAACTTTATCCTTGCCAAGATGGCAAGTAAAAAAACTTGTAGCCGATCCAGAAGAAGAAGCACTGTTGCAACGTTTTGTGGCTCGAACGGGCTCTCTATACACGGGCTCCCTTTTCTTTTCTTCTTTTTATTTTGGTGCCCTTTCCAACGGAGGCAAAGGGGCTTTATATATAAAATGGAGTGAGCCCTTTCTTCTTCTCCTTTCCGATATGGGACTAAAAGTAATATCCTTTTTTCCATGCTTCTACAAATATCTTCAAAACAACTATCTATAAAGCTGAAAGGAAGGAAATATGAAAAGTAGAAAGGATGAGTATTGTAATGCCCCGTCTCGCTCAGTCAATCAGAGGAATAGGAACGCCGACGGCGTTCGAACTTAGCCTTACAACGGCTGCTCGAAGACATCGCTCGGTCGAGGTGACCGCTCGCTCAGGTGTGGTAGTTTCGGTGAACTTGCCTCATCTTAGCCTTCACATAATAAATTGCATGTTTTCAACTCACACAAGTAGGCTTGATAATAAAAGAGACGAATCTACATAGCTAAAGGGAATAATCCTGACAGGTCAAATTGAGTTAGAATATGGAAAGGTCTAATGGTCGGATTAGAGTTGGTGCACGGCGTGCTTTGAAAATGATACTCGATCCTTCGTTCCGTGGCTTGGAAGAAGGAAAGTTGGTTGAGTAGGCGAAGTTATGATCGTAGCCTAAGTCATAGGCGTCGCCCGTATGAATGCTTCATAAAGCATGCACGATCCCATCACCCAAGGCTTGGCATAGCCTTGGCTTGCCCATGAGTTAAGTTGCGTTGAGCAGCTTGTGTCCTAAGTCTAGGCTCCCGATTGACTTGGTCGTTCAAGTCAAATACGTATAGGGCACGATCCGTAAAGGCAAAGCTTGATGCAGCCTTTGCTCGTTAAGTTATTGCAAAGCTAAGTTAGGCAAAGTTATGCCGGTCGACTTAAGACATTACAAGTACCGTCCCGCTCTTTCGCGATTTGTCAAAGTTAAGTAGTCCCACGATCTCAAGGCCCGTCGACTTGGGCATGAGTGTCGCGTAGAGCACGATGGGCCTAAGGCACGATTTACGGACTTGGTGTTTAAGGCATGAACCACGGTTGATTTAATGAGTTTTGGAGAAAGGACTATCGAATAGCCATTGAGTTGAATGAAATGATATGGTAACATGGAAAGAATACTCGCGACCGTGGATCGTCGAGGGATCCTTGAGGGGTCTCAAGAATAGAAGTCCTGAATGTGGTTTTGAAAGAGAGGGTAACACTGAAGAAAGAATGACTGTGTGAGATGTCAGTTTGAGTCAGGGTCTTGCATGGTCATTGGACAACTTGTCGCCAAGGTAGAGTTTCCCCGTAACGGCAACCCAGGGCCATGGGACCATTTTATCCTAAGGAAACACGGTGATAGGCTGTGCTGAATCGATAACACCGGGTTAGTCGGAGACTTCCAGGGGGCTAACTACCTTGTGCTGGAAGGGTCCCGGCCAATCGCAAGCTATGAGTCCAGGTATAGCTTGTTATGCTAGTGACCTCATATAGATGAGTCGGCATGGGCGACAATCTGCGTATATGCCTTTGGATTGAGTCGAGTATTGAGTGTAGTATATCAAGGAAGTCGAGTTGAATATGTGAGTATAGTTGGAACACAAAATATTGGGCCTAAGATTTGGTTGCAACGTAGGCGACGTGCTTCGGCACGAGATGTGGTATCGAATCTTATGTTGTCGGCATGTAAGTTGCATAGTTTGGATGTGAGTTGTCTTGAGTTTAAGTCAGGAAATGCCATAAGGCAAAGTCGGTCGAGTGACACTTAACCCACAAGTCTTGATTGGGTCGGATGATGATTTAGTAGCAAAGGGCCGCGATGCGGCAATATGATTGAGTCTTATTGAGTTGCGAGGCACGGCCTCAACAAGGGTTTGTAGCACGATCACACGAAAATGGAGTCGAGTCTCTGAGTTTGGTCGAAAGGCAAGTATGACTTGATAGGTTAACGTTGTTGAGTCGACGTTGTTATTGCAAGCACGGGATGGTCTAGAGACACAAAATAGGCCAAGGCGTCGGTCCTAAAACTGATCCCAAGGCAAGAGTAGAAAGACAATACAAAGGGGACTAAGATGCACAAAGTAAATAAACGTGTTGGTTTTGTATGGGTGGGCGAGGAGCTCATTCCACCAGTACCGTTGAGTACTGACACCTACATAGTTTACATGTACAGACACATGTAGAAGCTCGTGGTACGGAGCTCGTTTGGATGCGTCGAGGCATGGAGTTCCTTGGCAATTCGAAGCGTGTGGCCGCATGGAGTCAAGACTTATACATGACTAATGTATGGACGTCGCCTTCCGAAGCTTCCGCTGGTTCAAGACTTGTATTGAGAGATGAGAGAGAGCTGAGCGACTTGTAATGTGAGCTTGAGAGAGTTGTAATCTTGGCCTTGCGCCCCATTGTAACTTTTGTTTTAATATCAATAAAGAGCTTCTTTTGAATAACTTATGTTTGGTTCTACTTTCCGCTGCTATCATTTAATGTCTCTGCTTGGGACTTCTGTGCGACGACCCCGTCGCAGCCGCTGAAATCGGCCGTTATGGAACCAGCCTTGCACGAGCGCAATCTAGGCTCGTGCGGTATCACGCCTTAGCGAGGACGATCGCTCCTACGGGAGCAGGGCGTGACAAGTATCACACTTCCAATCAAAGAGCAATCTTGAAATTTCTTCCTGTTTCATCAAAGTAAGCATCTGAATATTAAAAAATTATAATAACAATGTGGATTTTGAGTCAAATGGCTTTCATAGATGGCATTTTTTTAATCATATCCTCTAATGCAATTATACCACAACTATTTTAAAAGAAAAGGGCTTTCAGCATCTAAAAGAAAACTAAAGTGGAGGATAAATAAAATTTCGTTCTGTTTGGAGGGAACAGAAGAGAAATATATGAAGTAGTTTAGAGTCCCTTTGACTTAGATAGAATGGAGATGCAATTGCACATGTGCACATATATACATGTATCCAGATACAATTGCAAATGTGCACATATAGAATGGAGATACAATTGCACATGTGCACTAAAGTGGAGGATAAATAAAATTTCGTTCTGTCAGGAGGGCTTTCAGCATCTGAAATAAAACTATTTCTCAGCATGACTGTGCACATATATACATATATGAATAAAATATCTTCCACAAAATGGAGACTGGCAAGCTAGTGGTGACATACCATTAAAATGGCTAATTCAAAGGATCCTGTTGGAAATATCAAATATGAATAGTGAGCATATAAATTCATATGGTAACCATGATTATGTGAAATCACTGAATGTTATCTCTGTAGTCATACAAGTCAAGGTATAATTTATTGGAATAGGCAATAAGATATATTGAAGAAGATAGTACATGTGACTTTTCGTCTTTGAAAACTATGGGTTTAATAACTTTGTTTAAAAGAGAAACATATGACAATTGACAAATTAAGAAATTTCAGAGAAAAAGTCGAGTTTTGGCAAGTAACTTAAGAAATTTTAGAGAAAAGTCGAGTATTAATACTTCTCTGTGGCACTTCCCAGATTATTCGGTTGTTCCAAAAAATACATCTAACTTAAACCTTCTTCCGTATGGATGAATCTCACACTCGAGCTCAGGAAGACAGGTGTTTCAATGAACTACTGTACAATTTCAGTCACTCTTTTAGAGCCACCCATAAGCTCTACCAGCGATGGAAGAGGTCGATGAACTAGGACATTCATTGACCTGTACAGATTTTGTAAGTTTGCATTCAATTTTGTTGATGAGCCATAACATGAAGTATCCTCTGCAAGAACATGCACTTCTGAACTCTCACTTGCTTTAGCAGCATTGCAACTCCGTGATTTAATACTTGATTTGTCTCCTTCGGCATCATCATTTTCAACTGATTTATCAACATTAAGCTCCTGCATAGCGTTTCCGTCGTATAGTTTAATGAACTCAACTGTATCAGATACGATTGCCCTCATGTTTGATTCGAGCAAATTGAAGTATTATACTCCTCTGTGGCATTTCATCAAGCACATGATGTACAAATCAAAAAAGAAAAATTCAGAGCACATCTTCAACAAGCTCAAATTAAATAGATGCCATGATCTAAAAATAGGATATTAACACTTCAAAAACTCAAATTAAATAGATATATTCTAGTCTCAAAATCAAATAGGAGCTGGGAGACAAATTAAACTCAAGATAAAACCCTAGATTTGTGGGGGGAAGGCAAACCTTCAGTGAAGAGGTCGTCGATAGCAAGTCGCAACTTTGGAGAGGCGTCGATGAAACAGCCACAAGCGTCGATGGAATGGCCATGATTCTGTTGATGTCGTCGACCGACCGGAGGTACAGAACGGAGAGAGGGATTTTCTATTGAAGGAGTTTTGAGACTGCAGAGAGTTTTCTATTGGGAACGGGGAGAGGGAAATTTTCATTTAAGAGGGAAAGATTTGGTTTAAGAGGGAACAAAATGGTTTTGAGTTTTTGTTTTCCTTTGGAAACACTTAATATTAGGAAAAGAACCTGAAAGAGGGAAGGATTTGGTTTAAGAGCAAACAAAATTTTAAGGAGGGAAATTGGTTAAGAGGAAAAAAATTCTACCGAGTTTTTTTTATTTCTATTGGGAAAGGTTCTATAAAATAGGCTTGTATAGAATGTTTGGTTAAGTAAGAAAATTTTTATTTACTTCCTAAACAAAATGGTCTAAAATTGGTTCAAATAAAAGTCCTTTGAAATATTTAGCAACGCTATATTCTATTGCCAAAGATAAAAAATATAGCAACAATTTAATTCATTGCTAATCTTAATATCCATAAACTATTGATGATTTAGCAACGACGTTGACATTGCCTATTTACTTTCTAGTCATTGGCAACGAAAATTAGCAACGACTAAAGTTTTTGTTGCCAAAACTTATGTTTAGCAACTACAACAAAATGCGTTGTACAAACGATTTATAGGTAACGAAAAAGGTCGCGCTATGCTAAACAAACCGTTGTCTTATGGGTTATTTCTTGTAGTGATGAATGTTATAGATTCTACAGCATTCAAGAAACGCTATAGATAGATATTTTTACAAACTGCAGAAAGAACGCTATTGCTGATAACATTCTATAGCATGGACACTTGAACGCTATAGAAAAACTGCTATTGTAGGCCCTATTTGTTGTAGTGATATATTAATATATATATATATATATATATATATATATATATATATATATATAATGAAAACTCTACCCACCTTACAAAAATCAAGTAATACAACTAGAAATGAACAAAATCTCAATATGAAAACATCAAATAGAAAATATATAGCTACACAAATCAACTCGTAATTTTAATCCAAACACCGAAGGAATCTCGAAAAATCAAAATCTCATATGCACGAAATAACTCCATTAATCAAAACAAGTACAAAATATCGAAAAATATCAGAAAACCTAAAATCCCAATTCCATGAAAATCCACAAAAATCATAAACTTCAGGATTTTTGTCTCAAACTGACAACTGTAGTTTCCTTATATTCGATCACAATGTGTGTAACAGCCATCCTCTGCAATGCCATCCAAAATAGCTACAAAAAATTAACTATGGCACTAGAATCGAGCGGCTGCAACTTTCACTACCACGCCGTCAGGGTATACTATGGTCACCCGGTCACTCTTGTCAAATACTCAAAACAAATCAAATCTAGAACCCAAACGTCCAAGTCAGTAAAATCATAAAACATCTAACAAGATTACAAGACAGTTCAAAAAAAATCCAAAATCCAGATCCAATCATCATATAAATAAAATATATTTATAATCAAGTTAATATCTAAAACAGTAGTCAGGAAGGCAAAACTATTCAGAGTCAAATGAGCTGAAATGATACAAGGATATCCACTGAACACTCAACAAATATTGAAATATCCAATCCCAAAAATCATGATGGAATGTTTCTTCCAAAACAACCAAGCCAACGCTCGAAGAGGACGATAATGATACTAAATCAACATGAAGTCAATGCACGAAGGGAATAACAGAAAATCAAACAAGGCGATGCATCAGTAGAAATATATAATCCAAGATAAATAATGAGTAACCCCAAGGATGGAGACAAGACAACATCTTGTCTGAGAAAGTGATCAACATGGCCAACTACAGGACCACGTCTCCCAAAACAAGGAATAAAGGTATATAACAACGAATAAGACAGGGCCAAGCAAGATAGGTCCAGGTAGATATAAGGACCAGATCACAAGTTCAAGGAAGCGAAGGACAAATATAGCAAGTTGGAATCCCAAGGAGTAGTGGACTGAGATCAATAATCATGTGACACCCAATCATATCTCAAAATGAGACCTGTATGGACCACCACTAAAACCTTATCATGCCCTAGTACTGGAATACGGGGACGGACGTAGACCATTTACACCGTATAAGGTACGAAGACGTCATACGACGATTACATATGTCAATCTTGTTGGGTATCCTAGCATGCAATCAATCTATGGCCTAAATCCGATCTCAAATCCACATGCAATAATAATGAAATAATCAACAAGAAAGATAATCATATGAAAATCATAAATATACATATAAAAATTAAAGAGTCTACAATAAGAAATAATGTAGACAAGAATACCTTCCCACAGTTCCTACATGGTCTAGAACTGAAGCACGTCCTCCAAGTCAGGTCTGAAAGATCCATAGGGTTAGTCACTGGCAATCTAGAAATAATCTAGGGTTGGTTGGGCCAACCGCAGCAAGTACCAGAAAGAAAGGCTCAAGGACGGTCGAAGAAAACCAAAAGGATAAAATATATGACATGAATAACATATATGAACAGCAGTAATAAAGGTAAAGGATCGTGCAGTACCAACGCATGATCACAGAACATAAGACAACAATCCATCAACTAAAGTAGCTAAATGACCAACAATCATCATATTCATCGTAACATCTACTAATATCTACATTGCTAACTAGAATTCGTTAATCTGTAGTCAAAAAAATGATCCACCCCTATATCAAACAAGAACCATGAAATGAATCACCCCACCGGGATAGCATTACGTACCAACCAGCTTAGCAAGCAGTAGACCAAACAATTTAGGTTAATCAACGGCCACTCAAATGCCTACAGCTTTCTTATGTGGAGGTTGGGTTACCCCAACAATACAATATATAGAAATCCTTAGATCGTGTCGATCCAGCAGGGCTAGCAGGGCCAAATATAATAGGCATGTAGGAATACACCGGTCCACCATAAGGCAAGCGCGCTAAACATGGCAAGAATATAATACATAGTACATATAGTAGCCGGATACTACCATCCTCTAATGCAGACGGTAACAATCTCCGTGGTGGCAGTCGATATCCAAGTCTGATACCCGTAAGTAGTTAGTACTGCACGATCTTGAGATTCCGTTCCCTCCTAATATTTCTACCATTTAAGTAACCTAGATTAACCCTACTGTTATCCGGAATTACATGTCCTGGTCACATTGTCATCCTCCTAGATGTCGTGCGTTAGCTCGAGAATGCTAAGTATGAATCAATCTCGACACCTAAAGTCCCAAATGGTGATTCATTCTTAGTGTAATGCAACATGCAATCAATCAATCCTAACCACGCTAAGACTACAGGCCAACTACTAGGGTACCCGTATAGGTAATCATATAATAACTATAATAGCATGATAGCACCGTATTAAAATATAAATAGAAATATAGCACCTTAGTGCGCCAGTAAACAAGAAGCACCTCAGTACGATAACTGGGCCAGTACCTCAAAGGATAAGCTGGAAATCATAGCATGGGTACACGCAGTCAAGTCAGAAACATGGTCAATCAGTCAATCACATAAAATCCTCTGTCCACCTCATGGCAAGGATATTAGTTCAAGTATACTGTTATGATCTCTACTGTAATAGCATTTCAAGTACACATGGGAGCCTACGGCTCTAATCATCAAGTCGGTCTATCCTCCATATCATTCTATTAATAGTCTACACAGCCACGATGGCATATCAATACTATGTCAGAAATGTAAGGACCCTAATTTTTGTAATTATTATTTTTATTTATTTTATATAATTTGTATTTATTAGATTATATTTTAATTTTTCATTATAACTATAGATGTACTTTTTTGTAGCTTCGATTTTTGGAGCACAAGATGCGCCAATCTTTCGAAACGTCCTTCATGAGTTTTGAAGTAGGCATGTTCACCTCCAACTTAATATATTATGTCCCATCCAAACTTGTCCTTTAGCATTATTTTGACTTCGTGCAACTTTGGGACAATTTAGGCCATTTTGATTATTTACCGTAATTCTAGACCTAACTTTCAACTTGAGTTCGGGACTCAACATAGATCAAAACCATTTGACATAATATATGGTTTTAACCTATTTTGAGCCTACGACACAAATGCCAAGGATGTGCCACACAATCGAGTTCCTATATATTATTTATTTGCGAATGGCACAAGAGACTCATTGGTTGACTTTCGAGTTTGATTTGATTAGAAATATATTTGGACCCAAACCTAGCCAACTCCATTTGGTAGAGCCATGATAGGTTCCATGACTTAGGGAATATTATGAAGTTATTTGGGATCATATATAACCAAATAGGTTTAAATACAATATATATATAATATATATATATATATATATATATACAATTATATATATTCATATCTATATATATATATATATATCTATATAATATATATATATATATATTATATATAATATATATATATATATTATATATATATTATAATATCTCTCTCTCTCTCTCTTCTCTCTCCTCTCGTCTCTCTCTCTCAGTCTCTCTCTCCTCTCTCTCCTCTTCATCCCCCTCTCATGGCCCCCGGTCCCTTTGTTTTTGGCCTCGCTCCCCCCTGGGCTTCGCCCTCCTGACCACTCGGGCCGCATGCATCTCTCTTAACCACCTAGGCTAGAGGTCATATATATATATATATATATATATATATATATATATATATATATATATATGATTATATTTATAATAGCCTAATATTTTATATAGATATGGCCTTAGTCATGGTTAAATTTTGAGATACATATTGACTAGGAATTTAGGCATTGTTAGTATAGTTGTGTGCTTTAATTGACTAGTATTTTAGATATGGTACGGAAGGCCTGGCCATAGCTGTGTTCCAACTAGGAAAACAAGTCAAATTTGTGACTTGACCCTATAAGTGGTTTAAATAATATTAATTATTAAAGACATTTGATTTCCTAGGAAATTCGGTTATACCAAACTAGTCCGACATTTATCCAAACCAACCCCGAACCATTGTTGACATGCAATACATACAAAAAGGTCCATGCATATAAATAAATAAATAAATATATATATATATATATATATATATATATATATATATTTATATATATATATATATATATATATATATATATTTATATATATATATCTATATATATATATATATATATATATATATATATTATATATATATATATATGGACCTTTTTGTGTGTGTGTGGTGTGTGTGTGTGTGTAATTATTTGATGGTCTGATAATTATTATTTCTATAAATAAATAATTGTTATTGTTATATGTGATGAATATTATTTTCTACCAAGTTAATATTTAGTTTAGAAATATCACAACAATTTTAGTTATTTATCCTTAGGTTTTGGAATTATTAGGATGTATATATATATATGTGTATATAGTATACATACAAAAAAATGCGAATAACTCGCGAGATTGGCAAAATCTCGCGAGTTGAGTAAACCCAAAGAAACCCGAGCGTGAGCCAACAGAGAAAGCTCTGTTACAATTCCCTTTTCGTTCTTCTTTCCTTATTAATCCTAGATTTCCATCAAATTCAAACCACTTTTAAGCCAATCTTTTTATGCAAATCTAATTTAAACCTTCTCAAAAGATTACCCAAATCTCTAAGTATTAGGATTAAATATGGAATATAAAGTATGGCGTACATGCGAACCCAAGTGGAGAATTTTAAAAGAAAATCCTATTCCTTGCTTTCGTGATCTACCAGAGACACTTTGCCCCTTCGCAATCCCCCTGGCGACCTTGTCCCACCGCACGTCGCCATCGGCAGGCCGCTGCAGTCGCGACAGCAGAGCAGCGGCAATAGTAACCGCGACAACAGTAGTAGCCTGGACAACATCTTCGCAGCAAGTTTCTTGCCTCCTCGATAGATCATTTTTTGAAGCAATTTCGCAGGTATGTTCCTAACCTAACCCTCTTAAAAGCCCTTCAAATAGATTTAATGGTAGTGCGCTAGATTGTCCTAAAAATTGACTCAAAAGTCGATGAAAAACTATTTTTAAAACAGTGACGAAAGCAGTTCAAACCTTCGATTTGGAAGGCAAAATTATGCCAAACCATGGAGAATATTGGAAAACTATTTAAAGACAGTTTTGGACAACCTATACCGCTTTAAAACCCTTTTTATAGGTTTGGATTTCATTGACTGTGCGTCGAAAAATCGAATTTCTAAAATCAAAAAAAACTATGAAAACAGTTTTCAAAAACATAGAAATCTTTTCGATATGTAGTGTATCCCTTCAAACCAGGTGACTTGGTCGCAACTCGTGAGCATTGAATGATGCATATGGATGTTGCAGACGTGTGGGATTTGATGGAACTCGATTTTGCTGTGTGTGCATGACGAAATCGAGGCGTATCGGTCAAGATATCCCGTATCGAACTCTTTGCAAACCAGCCAATTTCTTTGTGCATGTTCGTCATCTCGAGACAAAAATTGCGCCACTGGACTCGTATCATTTTTTATGGTCATGTGTGCCAAGTTTTGGTTCGATTTTGAGAAGGTTGACCGGAACGCTATTTTGGCGGGTCCGTGATCCGATTCAACGGGCAAATTTGTCCACGGCCCACCGAAATCCAACTTTGGACCCATAGATATATAGTTTGAAGACTTTAGAGATCGTAGATATTGGCACGCTTTTCAGTGCAATTTGAAAATGTTGGTCATATCTGTTGGACTTATGGGTAGGCTATTCTAGCTAATTTGACTAATTTGAACACGTTGGTCATATCTGTTTTAGCTCCCGAAGACTGTTGTGAGAGTTTGACTTTTGTGGCTCATTGATTGATTGGATAGTATTGGTTCTACATGTTACCACCAGGCAAGTACACCTTGCCAAACTTTGTACAGTTGTTTACATGCATGCTCTTATTATTCTTTCTTGTT
Organism: Iris pallida; assembly: GCA_029216955.1. Lineage (NCBI taxonomy): Eukaryota > Viridiplantae > Streptophyta > Magnoliopsida > Asparagales > Iridaceae > Iris > Iris pallida. The sequence goes on from JANAVB010004800.1 coordinate 20,450,892, forward strand.
CATATTCCCTTTACTTTTCCATATTTGCTGTCTTGCCATAATTTATTTCTATGTCTCTTACTGTTATTACTTAATGTCGTCATTAGTTATATTTTTACATATGACTTTGATAGCGTTATTTACTTAGGCATCTTGACTTGACTTGATCTCGTCTTTCATGTTACCTTGACTTGACCATCTACCGATACTGGGATTGACTACTTGACCACTCTCGACTCGGGAGACCCACGACAGGGCTACGATAGAGACTCACTATAGTTAGGGAGTACCACGGCAGGGCTACTAGCTATAGGACTGGAAGTACCACGGCAGGGATACGGTTATTCGATTTATTTGTAGTCATACTTAGTATTATTATCATATGGCACGTCATGATTTATAGAGTCTTTTATATGTTCTTCATTCTTGATCTAGAAAGTCATTTTTTCTGTTTCCCTTGCATGTTATTTACTGTACAGTAGGCATGTATATTATGTGTCTTGCTAGTCCCCTGAGGACCTGGTGATCTATCCAGGTATTAGATGAAGGTATGATACGTTGATGGAGGATGGTTGCTACACCAAGTCTCCAGGTACATTTAGTTGATGTTTTTATCTTTCTCTTCCGTATTTAGATTTTGTTATATATTTGATTCTCGCTTATAGCCTAGTGTTTTACAAGCTTAAATTCTCTTCTAGTTTGTTCATGATAAATTTGTTATTGGGTATCCACTCTAATATATTTATCTATTCTAGAATCAATATATTATGGTCTGATCAGCCTTACTGCACTTGATTCATTATTGATAATCGATATTTAGTAGATTGAGATATAGTTGATTTTAGAACAACCATACAACTAATACGTATTCAAGCTGGGCTAGAGTCCTCTCAATACGTAGCTGGCATATATACGTATCCTAATCCTACGTATTTTGGGACTGGGGTGTTATAAGAAATAAGATCACTAGGTGCTAGGCTAATCACCATAAATATTGCTAGGCCCTCTACCTCACAAAAATTTACCGAGTCAACGATCACAGGATATCGGTAAACAAGTCTCTCAACTATCAGGATATAGCAATCGTACCACCTAAACAGGGTTAGGCATTAATATCACAGAAGGAACATGACCACTACATGCTATGTTACCCAAATATACAAGATCACTAAGGTCTACCAAGTGAAGAGAGATACCAGTTTTTGAGCGTTTGGGAAGTCGGGTAAAAACCATATATTAATATCCTCGATATTTTCCTCGTTCCGCAAAACATTCACACAATCACCAAAACATAGGAATCCGTATGAGTCTGCTAAATCATAATCCCAAGATGTCACGACCCGCACTCGAATATTTGGACATGAGTACATGGGCCACGCCTAGCCTACACTACAGTATCGATGGTAGAACGCTATCAAGTACCCAATAAAATCTATACCATCTGTATGATCCATAATAACAAATGTACTCAAATCACATCACAAATAGCTAAGAAAGATATGAAATAGGAAAGATATCAATAACGCTGAAATAACTAAAGTCTACAAATGAACATACATAACTAGAATGTATCAGAGACAAATCCGATAATGAAACATAATAAAAAATACAATGGCCTAGAGCTCTCCAGAGATCAACTCACGATCTAAAAATACATCAATATCTGACATCATGAAGTCTAGGGTGTGGGGCATAACATTACCTAAAAATTAGTTATCCAGTCAGGATTGGAGCAAGGTACATAACTCTAAAAGCAGTTCCATTGCATGGTAGGAAATATATAACTCGCAATAGAATAAAATATATGATATACTGGAATAGAAATACAGAGAAATAGGAAAATAGCATCATAAAGATATAAGGAAACTGAGTACACGATGTAAACCCCTATATTTTTTAAAATTTTTATTTTATATAAATTTCATATATTATTAATTTTAAGGTTTTTCTATTTATTAATATAATTATTTTGATTTAGTCGTCATAGCGGTCAATGGTTACATTATGTACATTTATGACGAAATGTACATCATAACATTAAAATTTTTATAAATGTATTTTAGGAATTTTTATGTATTTATTTGCATTTTTAGAAATAATTTTCATAAATATATATATATATATATATATATATATATATATATATATATATATATATATATATATTGAAAAGGGCACTTTATTTATGTATCAGGCACAAAATGCCGAAGCCTATACAAGTAAAAGCGCCACGCGCCAAGGAAAGAAGAAAAGCAACGACAAAAGGACGCAACGTGTTAGCCAAAACCACGCCATGGGGGGCTAGAAGTTGGTAAAGGCAGCCCAAAAGCTGCCATTGGAGTGTGGGCAGCGGCGGCTGGCTCTACGACTTTGTCGGAGGACTTCGCTAAGCAGCTGGTATGGGAGGAATTGACGACCCTCGTACCTTAATTTATTCCGGTTCTTCCACAGGACCCACATACCGGTGGCGGCAACGATCTGACGCTCTTAGGAACGTCCCCAGCTGATCAGGAGATCGTTGAAGTCCCCGGGGAGATGTATATGCCGAACCTTGTTGTTTAGGTTGGACCACAATTGCGCAGCCAGATCACCGGAATGGAGGACATGCTCCACCGTTTCTACTTGGAGAGAGGCACAACAGTGACATTTAGATACTAGGCTGTAGGCGAAAGAGACGATGGAGTCGTCAGTTGAGAGTTTCCGTCTTTGGGCTCTCCAGATCATGATCGACCATTTGATTGGGATGTATGATTGCCAATAAGGGGCGATGATGGTAGACGGGGTGCCAGTCCCTTTAGCCACGATCCTGGCGGAAGCCAACGTGAATGAGCCGCTGGAATTTAGGGTCTACTGCAGGGAGTCTGGAATGTTGGAGATCTGTAGGTTAGCGTTGGAAAGACTCTCTACCGCCTTCTGACCTAGCTAATCTTCGACTTTGGTCCAAATCCATCCGTCTTCGTCGTCCCACAGGTCCCGAATCCTTTCGATGTTAAGGGTGTTATGAAGGTCGACCCCCTGCCAGCGCTCATGACTCACCGATGAGTGGCCGTTGCCCAACTTCAGACGGATGAGTAGTTCGGCGAGGTCGCGTCCGCGGGAGATGCGACGCCAGATGGGCGATGCTCTGGTGTTCACTAAGGCCGACGATGGGTGAGAGAATTTGAAATATCTGGCCTTCATGAACCTGGTCCAGAGGGATTTTTTCGTGCACAGCTTCCACTTTAATTTCATGGAATAAGCATTAACTAAGTGTTGCAGTCTGCTAAATCTTAGCCCGCCCTCCTCGGTTGGTTTGGCCATGGTGTTCTAGCCGGCCCAGTGATGCTTGTCCTTGCCATGACTATGGCCCCAAAAAATCTGGTGAATAGGGATTCGAGAAGGGAAAGGACCTTCTTGGGAGGGCCACAGACGGTCAGGATGTGGGTGGGGATGGAGGAGAGAACGTGCTTGATCAGAATCATCTTCCCGCCGAGCAAAAGGGTCGCGTTGTGCCAGTTCTCCATCTTCTTCCTAATTGAGGTTACCAGGGAAGATGCTCGAGTTGGAGTTGCCGTAGACCAACGGGCAACCTAGGTAGTGGAAGGGAGGGTAAGCGGTGGTGAAGGAAGTTAGGTTGGAGAGCCTCTCAGAGTGGATCCTGTCCTCTTGGTGGTGGGTGTAGATGACGCTTTTGTTGTTCTTGACCCTTGGCCGGAGCATTTGGCATATCTCTCCAGTGTTATGTGGACAATTTTGACAGACCCGATGTCTCAGGAGGAGAATATCAGGACATCGTCGACGTAAGCAAGGTGAAAGATGATGGGGCAACCAGTGGTGGTGTGAAAGTGATGAAATTGTGGGTTGTTGTTCATGCTTTTGAGGTTTCTGCTGAGGGCCTCTACCGCGATGATGAAGATGGTGGCGGACATAGGGTCACCCTGTCGCACTCCCCGGCTGGACGGGAAGAATCCCTCCACTAGACCGTTGATGACGGTGGAGAACCAAGAGTTGCTGATGGATCTGAAGATGATGTCAATCCAAGGCTCGGCGAAACCGAATGCTCTTAACACCCAGATTATGAATTGCCAATCAAGGAGGTCATAGGCTTTCTCCATATCAAGTTTGATGGCAACGTTACCACCTCTAGCCAGGAATTTCATACAAGTGATCATCTCTTGAGCGAGTAGGATGTTGTCAATGATGTTCCGGCCCCTGACAAAGCCGCTATGCTCTTCGGAGATGATCCTGGGTAGGAGGGGGGACATCCGATTGGCGATGATCTTCGAGATGATCTTGTTGGAGAAGTTGCATAAGCTTATTGGCCGAAAGTCTTTGAAGGCTTCTGATTGTCTTTTTTGGGAATGAGGATGAGGTTGGCCCTGGAAATGGAGTTGGAATATCTCGCCCCCTGAAAGAAAGCGGAGGTGGCTTCAAGGAAATCCTGAGCGATGATGTCCCAGCAAGTTTTGAAGAATACCCCGGAGAAGCCATCCGGTCCAGGGGCACTGTGTTCGTCCAGGGTCCAGACCGCCGATTTGACTTCTTCCGCTGAAGGGGGAACTAGGAGCTGATCATTCTCTCTATCGGTGATGATGCTGGGGATGGCGGAAAGGAACTTGTTATCATGAACGATTGCTTCTTTGGCGAAGAGGGAGGAGTAGAACCTGGCCGCGGCCTCTTGAATGCTCTTCTGGTCATTGAGTTGAGTTCCGCTGTCATCCGAGATTCGGTGAAGGTTGAGCTGTTGTCTGCGCCCCTTGACACAGGCATGAAAGAAGGCCGAGTTTCGGTCCCCCTCGAGTTCCTAGGCTAATCTGGCTTTTTGTTTCTAAAATTCTGTCTCCACCTTCAGGCGGGATTTAAGAATAGCTCTAGCCAGGTTGAACGAAGCTCGTGCCTCCACAGTACGGTCTGCAGCAAACCTGGTTTCCGCTCTGGTCACGTCGTCCTCAGTTGTTCTGATCGCCTGGAAGATGTTATCGAAAGCGGCCTTGCTCCAAGAAGAAAGCGTCTTACTGGTAGCTCCGAGCCTGGTTGCCACTCTAACCAAGGGGTCTAGGTCATCCACGGAGGTCCAAGCTTCAGTCACAACAGATTTGAATTGGAGGTGATGTTTCCAGAAGTCCAGAAATCTGAATGGTTTTTTGATGCGATGGGTGGTACTGCTGATCTCGATGAGGAGGGGGGAACGATCCGACTCAGTGGAGTTAAGATAGGATAGGTTAGAGGTGAGACCCATGTCGGCCCAAGGGTCGTTAATCAAAGCACGATCGAGACGAGAGTATTGCCGACGGGCTCCTTCCTGCATGCTGCACCAGGTGAAGGCGTTGCCGGAGAAGGGGAGGGGTTAAGTTGGGCGGTAAAAATAAAGTTGTTGAAGTCTTCCATAGCTGGAAGCAGAGGGGGACGACCCCCAGATTTTTCTGAGCTGCAGGAGATTGTATTGAAGCCACCTAGGCAAATCTACGGGAGGTTGATGGAGGGGATTTGGGAGGTTAAGAGGTGGTCCCAGAGAAGCCGACACTCTGGAAGTTCACTGCTGCCGTGAACAGTCGAGAGGAGAAAACGGGACTGTAGTTTCGAATGCTCCATCCAGCACGAAAGCGTCTATCTCGAGTCTTGGATAATACCAAAATGAATCCCGACAGAGAAGAAAATCCAGATGTCGTGACATCCGGCCACTACAGCATGGAAGCCGAGTTGAAGTTGAATGCCTTTGAGCCTTTTCTGAGGAATTTTAGGTTCAATGACCACTAAGATGTTGATTTGGTGTGATTTTTTTAGGATCATGATTCTATTCAGCGTCAGTTTATTAGCTAGCCCTATCACATTTATTGAAAGGATGTTAAGCATTTGGGGTGCGGGGGAGGGGGGTCGAGGTTATGGAGCTTCGCAGCAGACCTCGTAGTCCTAGCCAAGTGCTGTCCTTGGTTGTTCTTTTTCTTTCTTTTTTGCGATTTTTTGTTGGTGTTGATGCTATTACCATCGTGTTCTGGCACTACCCCGTCGGCAATTGAGGGGCTGATCCCGGTGTCTATGGTTCGTTCAGAGCCAACTACATCTTTGGACCCCTCTGAGTCAGCCAGGGCGCTCATGGGGTTGTCAGGGTCCAGGAAACTGGCTGCCTCTACTTGCCTCTGCCTATCCGTGACTTCTTGATCTAAAGGTTGCTGGAGGACTCCCCTGGAGTCAGATGGGTTGAGCTGCGAGGGGGGTTCGATCTCTGGCATGGCGGTGCTCTGAGCTTCGGTTCCCTCAGGGCTTGTCCCCCTTGTTATTGATGTTCGAATCGTGTCGTGCCGCGGTGGGGTGCTCTTGGTGGTACCATCTTCTGGATTGTTGGGCGATTGTGAGTTAACAATCTTTTGTGCCTCCGTGGAGACGTCTTCCAGATACAGAGCTTCGAATCTGTTTGTGGTGAGAATCGGGTTGTGTTTTGTGGGGATTGGGTTGCCTTGTTCGGGGGATGAGGAGGTGGTTGCCTGGGTTGATTCTGGACTATCTTCAAATCTTAGGTATGAGTTAGGGTTTGGTTGGATGTGGACTATGTTTCTGGGAGCTTCAGGAGGGGTCCTTGGGCGCCTATTGTTTCTTTTGTCTGAGTTCTGGATGGGCTTTGTAGCAGAACTTGGTGATGTGTCCTCTGATGTGGCAGTGGTTGCAAAATAGGACGTTGTTGTCGTAGATGAGAAGTTGGATGTGGGTCTGAGTCCCTAACTCAATGTTCATCGATTTGGGAAGATCTTTGGAGATGTCCAATTTCATGTAGACTTTTGCATAGTTGGCTTTGGTGGGATTCCTTGTTTCCTCTGCAATAGCCATAAAATTTCTGAACTAGTTGACAATTCTTTTAAGAGCCGATGGGATAAAGCAGATCAGCACAGGGTTAGGGAGAGTGATCCATGCTGCCACAATGGGCGAGTCCTCTCTAGGATTGAGGGTCTGTGACCATCTGACCACAGTCATGGTTTTAGTGTCCACCTTGCTGGTACCATATGTTAGAGCAATTCTTTGGTCTTCTTCCGAGGATAGGAGAAGCAGAATGTTTTTGGGGTCCAGGGGGGCAATTCGATGTGCCGATTGGAAGTGCCATTTGGCCACAACTTCTTGAACTCGGGCGAGTTTGGGGAAACCAGCTGAGAATTGAAGCAGAAATGTGAAAGAAAACTGCTGCTGATGTAGGAAAGAGAGGTCATCATCTGAGAAAGGGATGGATAGAGGCTGACTCTCAGGGGGCATGGAGTAGGCGATCTCAGGGAGCGATACGTCGGGGAGGATCGGATGCTTCCGGGACGCACGGTTTGGTCTCACCATATCGGCGAACGAGATCGAGGTGGAGGTGCCTGCTGGAGCAGAGGAGCTTGAGGGGGGATGGAGGTGGTGGCTACCGGGTGCGCATAGGGCATTGGGGCGCATATGGAGCTGGGGACGGGTGGGCCAGTTACCAAGGGGAGGTGGTGGGGGGCCGAGCCCGACGGTGCCTTTGCAGGGTGCGGAGGGCCCAATGTCTTCAGCGGAGGAGGTGGCACGAGGGGGGAGTAAACTGGTGCTAGCACAGTCGAATCCGGATGCCAAGATAGAGCTGGCGCATATCGGGGGCTTGAGGGAGCATGAGCCGCCTCCCCTGGACTACAGGAAGGCACATAGGCAATAAGGGGGTTGGACGCATAGGCTGTCCCAAACCCGGAGGGTCCCGATGCCGGTGTCTAAGATAGAGCTAGCACATAGCGGGGGCTGCAGGGCGCATGATCTGCCTCCCCTGCACTGCAGGAAGGCGCATAGGCGAGTAGGGGGTAGGCGCAGAAGGAGGCTCACCCCAAGAGGGCGCATAGGAGCCCAGCGTCCCCACCAATGCGGGAGCAGAAGGAAGGTGGGTGGACGCACAGGCGACCCCACTCCTCCTGAGCGGCGCATAGGCCTTCGGGGGGGGCGAGAGTGCGTGGGAGGCAGAGCTCCTCAGCACTCGGCTCGGGCGCATGGCCTTGAAGACGGGCGCATGTCCCAAAATAGGGAGGGGAGGGGGAGCATGTCCTGAGCTCGGTGGAACCTGAGGGCGGGAAAGAGGAATTTGAAATTTGAATGATGGAGGCTAAAGAGCAGGAGCATCCCAGAGGGCTGGCGGGCCTGGGGGCGCCGCCTAAGGGACGGAGGCATACCGGAGCCGCCGCCAGCGGTGGAGGATGCCGTCACCACGAGGCTACACTCCACGAGAGAAAGTTGAGCCAATGCCCATCCTGTGGCCGGGGAAGGTGGCGGGGTTGCGAGCACGGGCGGCTGCGACCTGATGGCGGGCGGAGGGGGGCGGGGCAGCGATGGGCTGATCTAGGGCATCGGAGATGCCATCGGCGGCCTCGAGAGGAGGCCGAAAGCTTGCTGCCCAGAGCCACCGCGGCTGCGAACCCGATGGCCAGATCCGACGAAGAGGGGTGAGGGGTGAGGAGGAGACATGAATGAGGAGGGGAGGGGGCAGGGTCAATGTCGGCCGGCTAGAAGCGGCAGAGGAGGACACATCGGGAGCACACTGGAAGGGAGAGCGGGATCATGGAAGAAAATATTATATATATATATATATATATATAGTTATAGTTATAGTTATTAGATTTTGTTAAAAAAAGTTTGAACAGCAGTGTTCCTTGGACAATATTGTTCCGTAAACAGTGCTCTTCCTCCCCGACCCCTTTTGAAGTGAACAACCATTGGGAACAAACGCAACCCCCCATCCTTTTTAAAACCACTTCTTCGTAACCCCACGACCAACTCCAGACCACCCTCGACGTCCCTGACACCCCAACGCCCTGTCCGACCACTACCGCCGCCCCACAGCATCGACTATCACCAAAAAATATGCCCGAAACCGTCCAATCAAACAACAGTTCCAAACTTCAGGTACCTCTGTTCTCCGCTCTCTATCCCTCTGTGTAGTTGTCCGTTTTACGAACTGTAAAAAGTTACGAAGAGCCTACATGATCCTTAGGACTCCCTTCAAATAGAATTAATTCATATGTCCTGGATTGATCGCAAAATCGATCCAAAGTGGACGAAAACCTGCTGTCAAAAATGACAGAATTAGGATTTCATGTACCTATGTTTGGAGACAATTTCTAACCAATCTATTTACTATTTTTGAGAACATCCAAAATAGAAGTTATAGACCACTTGTAGCACTACAAAAACCCTTCTTGTAGATTTATTTTCTATTTACTGTACAGAAAGTTATTCGTTTGTAAAGTTTGAAAAAATCTATTTTTCATAACTAAAAATTTTGGAAAATTTCTCGATACGGCTTGTGCCCCGACAAACCGGAGGACATGGTTACAGCCCATGAGCATCTAAAGACGTGTATGGATGTTGTCGGCAAGTGGGATTCGACAGAACTCAATTTTGTGGTGTACGCGACGAAATCGAACCGTATCCGTCGAAAGTTCCCCGTATTAATGTTTTGCAAACTTCGTGTCCAATTTCAAACCGTTTATCGGACTAAAATGAAACTTATGCCATTGGATTCAGAATATTTTTCTGGTCCTGTAGACCAAATTTGGTCCGATTCTGTGAAGGTTGTCCGAAACGCTATTTTGGCGGACCCGCAACCCGATCCAACAGGCAAAATTGTGCATGGCCCAGTAGAATCCAACTTTGAACATACGATTGGGTTCATATCGTCAAATAGGACTCGTAAACATATAATTTGATGACTTTTAGAGACCTTATTTTTGGTACGCTTTTCGGTGTAAAGCAGGTCCAACAGCGGATATCGAATTGATCCAAAATTATGATTTTGCCCTTGTGTCCAGAATTGGACTTTTTGGTAGGCAATCTTAGATATTTCTCGTGATGTTTATTTCAGCATCCGAAGACGTGTGTGAATTTTGACGTTCACAGCCTTAGCTTTCTGACGATCTGGACTTATCGGTCCTTCATACCACTACAAGAAAGAAACCTTGCCATGATTTACTGTTCTTTATGTTCATTTATTACTGTTATTTATTTCAGTATTTATTTTCTGTCTAGTTCTATCATACTGTGCGTCCAAGTCATATTTGGGTACGAATGGCTATTTTTAGTCGTTTACTATTCTAGTTGTTTATTTAAATTGTACTGACTTAGTATAGTTGACCACCCCGTTGATGTGAGATATTGGCATATCTTCTATGGCCTTGACATATGTATACCACGAGTTGTGAGTCTCATGTAGGATACGGTCTTGCGTATTCGATTGGCCTCCGTAACGTTTGGAACGTACGACGGTTAGGATATAACTGGTGATAGTATATGCATGTTTAGTGGACTTAGCAGTTATTAGATGATCATATGTGTCATGAACATGACATGGATAGTCATAGGGGTGGAGAGGACAGTTCCTTAGCGTATGGGCCATGTTGTACTTTTCCTTTGTAATCCGGAAGCTCCGCTGGAGATACGATGTGAGATGACCCTCTCATGTTTGCCACTGTCGTTCTGAGGAACATTATGCGCTGAGGCCCCTGATTCCCAAACGAAAATTATGCCAGATCCCATTTATTTGCCAGAGTGCCCATATGTTAGAGGTTTGTTCTTAAACTACGTTTCACTTAGAATGGTTAGAGGACCCGTATGGTTTACTTCTATTCAGTATATTGGCATGTTGTATGTTTCTTGTTGCATCCCTCTGAGGACCTGGTGATTACTCCAGGTATAGATGAGCAGAATTATCCTCAGGTATACGGATCAGCTATGGAGATGGTTTATGCTGACGAGAAGATGTACCCTACTGATCAGCCCTGATCATATCTTAGCATGGGAGACATTTATCATTTTGTGTAGACAGCTACTCTGCTTTTACAAACTTACATTATAGCTATTTGGTAGTGGATCTGTCTCCACCCGACTATCTTCATATTTTACTATTTATTTTATTTATTGGATTTTATTTATCATATTTGTCGTGGATGAGATAGATTGCCTGAGACATTTATTGTTATATTCACATTTACAGATTATGTATATATATCAGAATTATCCATATATTGGATTATAATTTTGTATATATACAGCTGGCATGAAATGTTCCTAGTCCTAACTTAAATGAGACTGGGGCTTTACACACGAATACGATATAGAACATGTTAACTTGAAATGAATACAAGTGATTTAGAGCAAAATTAGTTATGTGATTGGTTTAGGTTGTACATGATTATTCTACGGTAACTTGATTATACGTGAAGGTATGATCGACTTATACATGATCTACACTAAGGGATTTAATCACATAACTACATTCTACTCCCTCGCCCCAATCAATACGCATGGATCTAATCACAACACTTTACGTACATGATTGTTAGTTTGCACATAAAGCACATGTGAGCACATGAGATATATGAGAGCACATGAAAGTACATGAATACGAATACAAGGAGTACACGATGTACATGATAAAGTATATGAACATAAAGATGTACCCGATAAGGGATAACACTCCTAACAAGATCCATTTAGTACCAATCCGTGTAATAATGTGTCAGCATCAAGTAGAGTAGTCTAGAGCAGGTAATATAGATACTATCATGACGAAAACAATCAAAAAATGTACTCGCCTGAATTTTGGTTGGAGTCGACGTGTGCGATACGAACGTGTCGACACGAGATAGGTACGATGCTATGCTCCACAAGATAATGCCAAATGACGGCACGGACGGTTCCACTGAGTCCAGAATAGTCCAAATAGCCTGGTTTGGTATATAGAGGCACAAAATTAGAGTCCGACATGATAATCGAATCAAGAAATAGGAAATGACTATAATAATCACGATTATGATTTAAGGGGAAGAGCGTAACTAAACGCGTATAGCTATTTCAAAAAGTACTTATAGTATTAGAAACTATATTCTATTAATCACAATATCCTTTAGATAAATATTTCAAACCTAGAAAATCCTTTATAATATTTGGAAAATATATTTTATTTATAAATTATTTTAGATAATAGTTGAAACCCTTAAATCATGTATATATATATATATATATATATATATATATATATATATATATATATATTTAGGGTGTCCACTTCTTAATGGTGCTTGGAGACATGCCTCCAAGGAGGCTCGAACTCGCGCCACTGCGCCGGGGTGCTCCACCTTTTCCAACGGGCTACAACCACTAGGACAATATATATATATATATTTTAACAGCAAAAGAATTTATTAATAAGTGGAAGGGGCGCCGGGAGATAGCCCAAGCACCTACAAAATCTCCAACGACGGGAGGACGCCAGGACGGAAAGGACAAAGAAAGCACCAGCAGCTGGCATTGGGAGAAAACCGACGTACCAAAACCATTGGCCAGCCCAGGCCAACCTGGGGGACACAAAAAGAAAGGGGTAAAGAAGGGTTGGGCAAGCCCCGAGACAGGAGCTTGGACGGGGTGAGGGCCGGGGGGACACTAGACCTTCTCCACGAAATCCAGACTACGGAGGTCTCTGAGGGTTGGTCGGTAACTCCTTATACCGACTGTTGGTTGAACGTATCTACCATGGCATCGCAGGCACCAAAGCTCTCTTGCGTTTGGAGGCTAGGTATGCCTCCTGATTGGAGTGTGCATTTTACTGAATGCCTTGAGCCGTGTCGATGGCCTGTTCTACCTCCAACATTCTGGGAAGAATCGAAGATAAGTATTTCGGTTGTTCTGCCATGGCTCTAATGGCAACATATTCCTTGACTGCCTCCACCGGTGAACTGACCTCAGCAATCTGACCAAAGTAATCTCGCAGATAGGGTGGGGACTCTCTAATCGAATTAAGGTCAACTACGATGTGGGTTACTTCTGGTGTTCGAGCTTGGGAACAGCCGGAGACATCATCTTCGACTGTGTCCTCTTAGGCTATATCTGTGTCTTCTCCTGCTTCATCATCATCTGGTTCCTTATTGGTATCCGAGGGGATATGCTCCGTATGTTCTTCGGGAAGGTCCTTAGCGAGGATATCGAATTTGTTGGCTAGGTTTAGAGAAGAGGATTTGATGTGAGCGTTGGAACTCTTCTTAAGAACAGTGAGAGGTGTGTGGGTTCCTTCGACCGAGAAGATGACTCCCGAGTTGGCATCTGTTAGAGGAGGCTCCGAACGCGTTTCTGAGGGTTCGGTAACGAGGGGGTTGGATGATGGTTTGAGGGAGGTTTAGTCATAGCTTTAAGGCGGATGTGGGTGTTGGGGGGAGGTGATATGGGGTTTGTTGTAAATCTTTGTGCTGTCTGGGTGCAGCATGCTGGATGTTCTTCTTCTTAAGCTCAGGTTGTGCTTTAAAGCAATGATCGGTGCAGTGTACTCTTTTGTGTAACGCCCCAGAACCAGAATACTGGAGAGCAGGGGCGTACATAGCCAGCTACGTATATTGAAGTGCAACCTATCTCGTTATACGATCACGACTGTCTAGATACATGAGAGTTTAACTACAAGCCAACAGTCTCCTATGGTCGTGAACAAGCCTATTGTCTCAATCTTCAAGCAAGCAATAATAGTTACAAGATGTCAGAGCACCAAATATATAATAGCAAGGCTCCCATACATTACATATTGGATGATCATGAAGCTAGTCATACAAAATGTCAGGACTAGCAAGAGTTTTAGTCAATATATGATCAACCCTAGGATTTGCCAATCATGTTACAACCCGGAGGTAGACAGTAAGTAAAGGTGCAATCGAGCTACACGTGCTCATCGGCTAAACGCCTCAAAAGAATAATTTTACAATAAAGTGGGAGAACAAAAGAAACCCACTCGTTGCCACGGTTACGCCTGGTGGTCACCATCTGGCTGGAAGGTAGGTAGATCCTTTGGAGCTGCTCCGATATCTGGCCATACAAAACCAGCTGGGTCAGACCCCAGAAAGAGTAAGTGCCACAAAGGAGGCTTCACTTAGGAACTAAAACTAGCAAATCATAATAGAATATTAAAGATAATAAATAAAAAACTGATAATTATAGAGATAACAACAGTAAATTGAGTACGAGGAAACCATTCAAGTAGCCAGGTCACAACCCTTAAACCAAACAAGGACCAGGGTTGCAGTCCTTCACCTGAATAGAAACCCATCTCAAATACTATTGGTATAGTAAAACATGATAGGGTGAAATAAGAAAATAAACGAAGAGAAGACACAGAACTGCTCCGGGAGCCAGGTTACAACCCTTAAACCAAACAAGGACCGGGGTTGTAACCCTTTGCCTGAACAGGACTGGACCCCTGATCTTTATTGTTAAGGCCAGTATAAATAATCCTGTTACTGAGGTAAGATAAAACATGCCAAGCATGGCAGGGGTACAATAAGACAATAAACGAAGAGAAGACACAGAACTGCTCCAGGAGCCAGGTTACAACCCTTAAACCAAACAAGGACCGGGGTTGTAATCCTTCGCCCGAACAGAACTGGACCCCCGATCGTTATTGTTAAGACAAGCATCAATAATCATGTCATGTCATAATCTTGCACAGGATCAGGATAAGACTAAGCTGGAATGAACTCCATCCAATCAATCACGGTCGATCAAGAGTATGGCTTGATACTTTTAACTAACTAGGGTTATCACAGGCCTAGTTACTTGCAAGATGCAATGAGATTATCCCAACAGCCACAAGTCCTGCAGACCATCCGATTATCCAGGTCGAATGTCCGTTTATGAAGAATGCAACACGTGACGGTGTGCTGAAAATGTGCCCTACTCGTCGGTAGGCTACAAGTCCACTTAATGCGCCCAGATAACAGGATTGCCTGTAGCTGTAAATCTCTTCATGTCTACTGAATCATTCTAGTTAATTAGCCTTAGTCAATTTTAGTAGGTACCCCTGACCGTGGTACTCAGGGATCCCCATCCTAGACATGATGCAAGACAGTACCAGTTTATTTGTACAAACACAATCGCCTACGGTGTCCAGGTCATTCCTACTTGTCATGTTAGGCTAGCTGTCGTAACAGCATGTCATGATATATCATGTCAGTTTGCTTGTCAAGAGTGCGCCACAGCGGGCCATTATCGTATTCTATTCTTACCTTATCATGAATGACAAAAACTTGCATAAAATAACTAGTGATATATTCTTGAAGTCAAGGAAAAGATCTACAACTTTCATATTTTGAGTTTTTCAACATTCTAGCTACAAAACAACTTAAACATGCAAAAACAGTAAAATAGAGCAATTTCGGCGCATGGGATTCCTGCACGATCGGCGCGTGGGATTCCTGCACAATCGGCGCGTAGGATTCCTGCACAATCGGCGCGTGGGATTCCTGCACAATCGGTGCATGGGATTCCTGCACAATCGGCACGTGGGATTCCTGCACCATTTGTCATGACCCGCACCCTAGTGTTAGGGTACGAGAACGTAACAACGCCCAGCCTACGCCACAGTGTCGGCGGTAGAACGCCGTCCTAGGTCTCATGCATCTAACAGTATAAGGCTAAGCAGTTTATACTCCCCGAATGGGGGTGACATAGCAGAATGTAAACTCAATCACATCTAAGGTAGAGCATAATGGAAGATAGATAATACATAAAATCTAAAAGAGAAACAACAGATAAAAGTCTAAGTGTCTAAGATATACAATCCAGAAATACATCTCAAAGCTCAAATACGGTAATCCATAAATACAACCCAAGACAACTGAAATAAACTATGAGCAAAACCTTAGCTATCTATACAACCTCTACTGTGTCTCCTCTAGGTTAGCAGGCAACCTCCAAGCTATCTGTAAAATTTATCAACAGGTCCAGTCAGGACGGGAACGAGCACAATACATCTCAACAGTTTATAGCAGGTTAGAAAATATAATCATGCCATAAAGTAAGATACAAGTACTGAAAGAAATACAGTATGTAAACCGAGAGAGAGCTGTAATAGAAATATCTACTATAAATAGAGACTAACAGTGGCTAGTGAGTCAGAGTACAATATAGACATGTAAATGGCATAGGAGATTCTGATGAGACACTATGGAAAGATTCTGATGAGATACTACTTGGGTATTATTCATATGTCTACTTCTACTCCTCCGTACCCCCAATCAATACACAAGGATCCAACCGGGTTATGTTATGATTCCATGCAAAGGCCCCCGAAGGGTGATACATGGATGTCCCATAAATGGGGATTCTAGAAGATTCTAGGATACCCAGTAAATGGGATAAGGATTCTAGGAGACTCTGTGATCATAAGAGTATATGTCACAAGTGATCAAAGAACCAATGAAGCATAGTGATACGTCATGTAAGTGAAACGCACAGAACATGTAGTACCCGATGCTCCCTAAGGATAACATCTCAAGAAGGGATCCATATAGTACCAATCCGTGTGACCAACGTGACAGTAACAAGTAAAGTAATTTAATACATGAAATAATTCTAAGCAGGATATAAAATGATCAGAGAATGTACTCGCCTCGATTTGATTGGAGTCGACGTGTACGACACGAACGTGTCAACACGAGGTAGGTACCATCCTAAGCTCCATAGAGGGTCCCAGACGACGACACGGGCAGTCCCAATGAGTCCAGAGTAGTCCAAATAGCCTAGTTTGGTATATAAAAGTCTAAAATCAGAGCTTGGTACGATAATCAATCAAGAAATAGAAAATGACTATCATAGTCACGATTTATGATTTCAGAAAAATATAATTAAATAAGTATAATAATTTTTTTGGAAATCCTTATAATGATAAAAATATATCTGCATTAATCAACATATTTTAGGTAATATTTTAAAACTCAGAAAATCATTTCTGTACCAATATCCCTATTTTGTCAAATATGAATTTAGGTCAAAACTTGATAAACCAATACTTGAAAAGAATATTTTTAATATAATAAAACTTTTAGGCTAAAACCATATATTAATTCTCTAATTGTAAATCAATGAATTAATTGATAACATTAATAATATTAGTAACAAAATTACAATTAATACCTTTAATAATAATGGGAAATAACTATAAATACCAAATTATTTCAACTATAACACAATATATATATAAACTAATAATTTATACTATTATATATCAATCCATAAACTAATACATATATAATAATAAACTAATATATATGCCAATATATATTAATACATGTACAAATATACATTAACACATAAATTAATATATATACCAATATATATAAATACATAAACTAATACATGATAACTATTATACAACTAATAAATAAACTTATTATATACTAATAAATAAACTATCATATAATATATAACTATTATATTAACTAATGTATAAACTATTATATAAAATGTTATATTAACAATTATATAAACTATATAATAAATTATTATATAGGGTTGTGCACAATTAAGTCAAATCGACCAAATCGAACCAAGTCAAATCAAATTAATTGGTTTTAAACCGAATCGATGGTTCAATTGGTTTGGTTCGGCTTCAATTTTTTCAAAACCGACCGATTCGGTTCGGTTCACGATTTGGTTATGCCAAAAACCGACTAAACCAAACCGAACCGAACCAAATCCTTGTTAAATAATTAGGGTTGGCCGGTTGGGTATGGGTTCATTGGGTTGTATTATACCGGTTTGGTTCATTTATTCACATCACAGCCATTTATCAAGTTGAAGTTGACAGAGCTCTCTCTCTCTAGTCTCAAAGATGAGTGCTTGCGGCTCCTATTCTTTTCTAATTGCTCCTGTGCACATGGAAGGGACTTTTGGTTGAATGTATATGATTTTTTTATATGTATAATTGGCATTTTTCTCCACCTGCAAAGCGCAAGTTGAATTGAAGCTGTTGAATTGTATTTATTGTTGCAAAGTACAAGTTGACTGAGGTTTCACAAAAAAAAGCATACAGTCCATTTTTTTATGTGATCAAAATTGACCAAGTCGAACCAATCCAAACCGAACCAAGTCGGTCGGTTTCAAAACCGAACCGACCATTTGATTGGTTTGGTTCGATTTTGTTTATTTTCAAACCGATTAACTTCGGTTCGACTTCGGTTTGGACCAAATAGGTCGACCACCGACCGATGCACACCCCTATCATTATATAAACTATATATAATAAATCATTATATAACTATATATAATAAATCATTATATAAACTATATAACAATCAGCGAAATGGGGGGGGGGGTTCTGTCCCAAATCAGCAGAAAGAAAAGGGGCTCACGAGGGTTTGGGCCGGGCGGGGCTGCGCCAGCGGAGCGGCCGGCGGAGGGCTGGCGAAGCGCGGAGGAGGGGATCCGGCGCGGAGCTCACCAAGGGGCGGCGAGGGGAGCGCCGGCACGGGGGTTCGGCCTGGGCTCCGGCGGAAGTGGCCGAACCCGGCGGAGGGTTGGGCGCCGTCGGCGATCAGCGCCTGGACGAGGCGGCTGTCGGCGGGGGAAATCGATCACGGCGGGTCGCCAGACCTAGGGCACGGCGGAAGTCAGGTTCTCTCTCCCTCTCTCTCTATGATTTGGTGGGGATGTGTGTATGGTGGCGGTGGTGGCGAAGGGTTTGGCCAGTTGGCCGGGGTGATGGATCTGATGGTGGCGGTGGTGGCGAAGGGTTGGGCCAGTTGGCCGGGGTGATGGATCTGATGGTGGCGAAGGGTTGTTCGGTGGCTATGCCGGGATGGCGGTGGACTATGGTGGTGGTCGGAACTGATGCAGTTGGTGGCGGGATGGTGGTGCAGTGAGGCCGGGCAGCCGCGGAATAGACGGAGATGGGTAGAGGCTCGTCGGAAATGGCCTGGGGTGACGACTGTAGGAATATTTTTAGGTTTTGGGGATTTGTGTGTGGGTCTTGGGAAGTGTGCTACTTATAGGGGAGTGGGGAGAAAACCCTAAAATGTACATGTAATAGAATATAGGAAAATAATAGAAAACTACTAACTGCTAACCCAATGCTAACCACTAACATTATCACTATCTGCCAATAATTAGTAAAAAATAAATATTAGTTATAAATTAATAATTAAAATTACTAGTTAATACTAATTTAACAAATGGCTAATTACAATTTAGCCAATATTTTTAAAGACATAAATAATACTTATTTATTCACTGATTATTTAAATATATATAACAATCATTTATTTACTAAATAATATATTTTGAAATTTCGAAATTCAATAACCGTTTTCCGTATAAAAAAATAATTAAAACTTATTGATTCAAGGAAAATGGCAGGAAAATTCCAATAGGATAATTCGCTTAAAATAGTAAACCAAAGCCAACAAGGACCGATAGCAATCACGGTCAAATTTATTTTCCCAAAAATTAGAATTTGCACGTTTTTCGAGATTCAGAAAATTCAGAGTTTTTAAAAATACAAAATAAAATAAAATAAAAGAAGAATTTAAGAAATCAATTAACGGAGGTTACAAATCTACCCTCCTTAAAGAATTTCGTCCTCGAAATTAAAGCTTGGCAAGGGGGTTAAAATATGATAGAAATTTTAGGCAGTATGGCCGACACGATCAAAGAACGATGAGTTGGCACGATCAAGATAATCAACTTGAAATTGTTTGGGCACGACTATTAATTTGACACGATAGGATCATAGTATGATTAACATTGTTTAGACACAAATCAGGAATAATTTTAGGTTATTTAGTCATGATCTTAATCACGGCTAAGGGAATGAATGGAGAACAAAATTCGAGTATAGAACGATCGGTAGTTAGATTTGATGAAATCAGACTCTAGGTCGCATAAGCACGATCAAGATCCAAGCTTAGTTATGAATGGCGATAACATCATGATTTCGGAATCAATGTTGTAAAGGCACGGTCAATACAAAAAATGGTGCGATTGGTCATCGCTAGGAATAATGAAACATTTGGCACGATCAATGACTAAGGATCAAACCACTTGATCACGAACCAAATCGAGGCTTAAAACCTTGGAATGACTAAAATTACTTAGGCATGACGTATGCAGAGTGACAAAATCAAAACCTCATCATGAAATAGGAAGGAAATAGCAGCACGGTGACTAGAGGATCGAATTTTAGGCATGAAGGAAAAATTATTTCGGATATGATTACTAAATTTTATGATAATCAAACCGGGTAGTCGCGATCAAGGACAAAATTTTAAGTACGATCCACAGGCAAGATTGGTACGTATAGTCATGATCTTATGAATCACGACCATGGATTTCATAGTCGTCTAGTCATGCCAGGTCATTTAGGCACGAACAATCATGCGAATTTCAGATGATATTAGGAATCAAATCATGGTCAGAAAACATTTTAGGCACGAGTGCAAAAATCCAAACATGATAGAAATCAAAATTTGCCACGATCAAGATAAGGTCAGTCTAATCTTGGTCAAATAGTATTTAAATATGATAAAGAGTATCGTAGTAGCCTAGGCACGATCAATCATGAAATTCGGTATAATCAAGGATAGTATAAAGATAAATCGGAATTAGAACAGAATTTAGTCGTTTCAAGAATAAATCAGAGTTTAGGCACAAGTGATATTGGCATCGAAGTTCGATTACGATCAAAATTAATATATTGACACGATGAAGAATAAAGCTAATCAATATTTGAATTTAGGTTTGAAAAATTTTGAAATCGAGATTTTTGAGCACGAGCAACAAATGATAGAGATCTAGGTCGCGATGGAATTCAAATAAATTGAGTACGGTCAAGGGTCAAGACTACTGGTACGATAAAGGGTACTATTCAAGGAAAATCGAAATCAAAAGTTTAAGGAACGAATGTCAATAGCATTGAAATCCAATCACAATAATATCAAGAAATTTTAGTCAAGATACGATCTAAGTTGATCAATTTTGGAAACCAAGATTTGGGCAATATGGAGGACAGGTTCATCGAAGTCTGAGCACAAGCATACAAGAATGGAGATTCAGGTCATACTTAAATTTAATTGACTATAACCCAAGGTATTAATATGATAAGAAAGATGATCAAATTCGATTTGGTCGTGATTAAGGAAACTAGGATTCAATGATATTGAAAAACTCTTTTAGAGAAAAACAGGAAAAGATTTCATACGAAGTCAGTAAATCATCTCTCTCTAATTCTATCAGTTTATCATTTGCCAAACCATATTTTTTTCTCACAAGTCCCAATATGAAAATCAACCTTCATATGACTATCATCGAAATTTTATAACCTTTAGTCATCTAAACCTTTACCATGATCACCATAGACAAAATTTCTAACTTCTAAAATATTTTCCACGAAACATACCCCTCTTATTTAGGAGTCAACACTTATTCATTTAATCAAATTTCCAAATTCCTTCACCTCGTTTTAATTTAGATCCGAAACCTCTAAATCCAGTTTACGAAATTCTTGAACTTGTTTAAATTGAGTCTCGTATTTACTAAACTCTAATACCACTATGTCACACAAAATTGATTCTTATTTATAAATCAACCTTCATATTTTCTTCAACTTTTACCTTCAAATATTATCCTTTTGAATTCTACAATTTTCTCCCGATCATCTAAAATAATTCCTATAACTTAAAATTCTTGTGTTCTCTCTGTATCTAGTCACCCTCTTACAATATCTAGTTCAATTTTGCATAATCATTGAATACAATTAAATTCTTCTTTCTATTTTTAAATTTCTACATAGCCTTGTAAAAGTTCCCAAGAATCAATAACCAAGATTTCCTAAGTTTTCAAAACTAAGTTGACCTCTGATATCTTCATTAGTTTTTTTTTGTTTTTTTTACAACCATGAATTACTCATAACCAAAATTTTCTGCGATTGTTTCTAAATTGATAACATTTATCACTCGATTTCATTCTAAACCTTTACCACATCTCCCTCTCAATTTTTTTTTTCATAATTGACATCCAACGTTCTGATTCCTACAAAATCATTCTATGATAACCATTTACGTCATTTCCGCACTAGATGATTTACGTCACTTCCTCAACATTTCTCAGGTAAAATGATATAAAGATTCAAGGGTTTAAAGTCTACCTGACAGAATTAGATACGAGACAGGAAATTGATATAATCATGACAGTTGTATAAGACAAAGAATGATGAAAATAAAATATTGGCAGGAAGAGAATGATAAAAGAATCTGTTCTGCTTATCTGTTTAAAAGAAGGAACTATTTTGAAACCAGAGATATAATATCAAATCCAAAATAAGGTCTAGCAAAATCATTGATTCATTGTATTAAGAAGAAATTCATAGAAAGAAGTTACACAAAGGTTTATAAAAACAGCTAAACCTACTCCTAAGTTAAATAATAAGTAACAAAACAAAACAAACAAATAATAAAAAAAAATTTGAAGGACTGGAACAAAAGTAGAGAAAACATGTTCAAAAGTATTTAAGGTACAATCTGATAATCATATGCGTCTATCCAAAATCATGGTACTCTAAATCCTCGTCACACTAGTAAGCAAGGCTACGATAATCACAGAGTCCTCGACTAAGGCACATACCTCTAGAATCATGGTATTTAACATTTTCGCGATGTCGCTAGCTTGGCAGCGAAAACCTTAAATTCCCACACCCGAGAAATATATCCAAAATCAGACTATATGTCCTCACCATGCTGGCTAATGTGACTATAGAAGACTAGATTCCAAAAATTAGATGACCTAGTCCATATAATTTCATCTTGAAAAAAATTAAATTAAATCAACAATGAATACCCAAAAATCAAATTTATCAACGAACATCAAGATTCAAAAATGAACAAAAATCCTTCAAATCATATAAATACAAACTCGGATGCTACAGCTAACATCAAGATTCAAAATTCAACAATCATTCATCAAAATCAATAAATACAAACTCAAATTCAACAATAATCCATCAAAATCAAATTGAACAACAGAAAGTAAAGATAAATCAAATCAAGGGAAAAAGAGTTTTCAAATCGAAGTTAAAATAAGATTCTCAAGGGTCGTCCCAGGAATCTCTCAAGGGATCCTAACTGTGATTGAGTATCTTCAAAAATATATCATATTCCTACTGCAGGCTGTAGTGGTACTCTAGTTCGAATACCACTACACAAACTCGACCTGCATGGGCCACCACTAAAAACATGTCATGACCCGCACCCTAGTGTTAGGGTACGAGAACGTAACAACGCCCAGCCTACGCCGCAGTGTCGGCGGTAGAACGCTGTCCTAGGTCTCATGCATCTAACAGTATAAGGCTAAGCAGTTTATACTCCCCGAATGGGGGTGACATAGCAGAATGTAAACTCAATCACATCTAAGGTAGAGCATAATGGAAGATAGATAAGACATGAAATCCAAAAGAGAAACAACAGATAGAAGTCTAAGTGTCTAAGATACACAACCCAGAAATACATCTCAAAGCTCAAATACAGTAATCCATAAATACAACCCAAGACAACTGAAATAAACTATGAGCAAAACCCTAGCTATCTATACAACCTCTACTGTGTCTCCTCTAGACTAGCAGGCAACCTCCAAGCTATCTGTAAAATTTGTCAACAGGTCCAGTCAGGACGGGTGCGAGCACAATACATCTCAACAGTTCATAGCAGGTTAGAAAATATAATCATGCAGTAAAGTAAGATACAGGTACTGAAAGAAATGCAGTATGTAAACAGAGAGAGCTGTAAAAGAAATATCTACTATAAATAGAGACTAACAGTGGATAGTGAGTCAGAGTACAATATAGACATATAAATGGCATAGGAGATTCTGATGAGACACTATAGAAAGATTCTGATGAGATACTACTTGGGTATGTCTACTTCTACTCCCCCGTACCCCCAATCAATACACAAGGATCCAACCAGGTTATGTTATAATTCCATGCAAAGGCCCCCGAAGGGTGATACATGGATGTCCCATAAATGGGGATTCTAGGAGATTTTAGGATACCCAGTAAATGGGATAAGAATTCTAGGAGACTCTGTGATCATAAGAGTATATGTCACAAGTGATCAAAGAACCAATGAAGCATAGTGATACGCCATGTAAGTGAAACGCACAGAACATGTAGTACCTGATGCTCCCTAAGGATAACATCTCAAGAAGGGATTCATATAGTACCAATCCGTGTGACCAACGTGACAGTAACAAGTAAAGTAATTTAATGCATGAAATAATTGTAAGCAGGATATGAAATGATCAGAGAATGTACTTGTCTCGATTTGATTGGAGTCGACGTGTGCGACACGAACGTATCGACACGAGGTAGGTACCATGCTAAGCTCCATAGAGGGTCCCAGACGACGACACGGGCAGTCCCAATGAGTCCAATATAGTCCAAATAGCCTAGTTTGGTATATAAAAGTCTAAAATCAGAGCTTGGTAGGATAATCAATCAAGAAATAGAAAATGACTATCATAGTCACGATTTATGATTTCAGAAAAATATAATTAAATAAGTATAATAAATTTTTTGGAAATCCTTATAATGATAAAAATATATCTGCATTAATCAACATATTTTAGATAATATTTCAAAACTCAAAAAATCATTTCTGTACCAATATCCCTATTTTGTCAAATATGAATTTAGCTCAAAACTTGATAAACCAATACTTGAAAAGAATGTTTTTAATATAATAAAACTTTTAGGCTAAAACCATATATTAATTCTCTAATTGTAAATCAATGAATTAATTGATAACATTAATAATATTAGTAACAAAATTACAATTAATACCTTTAATAATAATAATGGAAAATAACTATAAATACCAAATTATTTCAACTATAACACAATATATATATAAACTAATAATTTATACTATTATATATCAATCCATAAACTAATATATATATAATAATAAACTAATATATATGCCAATATATATTAATACATGTACATATATACATTAACACATAAATTAATATATATACCAATATATATAAATACATAAACTAATACATGATAACTATTATACAACTAATAAATAAAATTATTATATACTAATAAATAAACTATCATATAATATATAACTATTATATTAACTAATGTATAAACTATTATATAAAATGTTATATTAACAATTATATAAACTATATAATAAATCATTATATAAACTATATATAATAAATCATTATATAACTATATATAATAAATCATTATATAAACTATATAACAATCTGCGAAAGGGGGGGTTTTGTCCCAAATCAGCAGAAAGAAAAGGGGCTCACGAGGGTTTGGGCCGGCGGGGCTGCGCCGACGGAGGGCTGGCAAAGCGCGGAGGAGGGGATCCGGCGCGGAGCTCACCAAGGGGCGGCGAGGGGAGCGCCAGCACGGGGGTTCGGCCTGGGCTCCGGCAGAAGTTGTCGAACCCGACGGAGGGTTGGGCGCCGTCGGCGATCAGCGCCTAGATACGGCGGCTGTCGGCGGGGGAAATCGATCACGGCGGGTCGCCGGACCTAGGGCACGGCGGAAGTCAGGTTCTCTCTCCCTCTCTCTCTCTCTCTCTATGATTTGGTGGGGATGTGTGTATGGTGGCGGTGGTGGCGAAGGGTTGGGCCAGTTGGCCGGGATGATGGATCTGATGGTGGCGGTGGTGGCGAAGGGTTTGGCCAGTTGGCCGGGGTGATGGATCTGATGGTGGCGGTGGTGGCGAAGGGTTGGGCCAGTTGGTCGGGGTGATGGATCTGATGGTGGCGAAGGGTTGTTCGGGTGGCTGTGCCGGAATAGCGGTGGACCATGGTGGTGGTCGGGACTGATGTAGTTGGTGGCGGGATGGTGGTGCAGTGTGGCCGGGCAGCCGCGGATTAGACGGAGATGGGTGGAGGCTCGTCGGGAATGGCCTGGGGTGGCGGCTGTTGGAATATTTTTAGGTTTTGGGGATTTGTGTGTAGGTCTTGGAAAGTGTGCTACTTATAGGGGAGTGGGGAGAAAACCCTAAAATGTACATGTAATAGAATATAGGAAAATAATAGAAAACTACTAACTGCTAACCCAATGCTAACCACTAACATTATCACTATCTGCCAATAATTAGTACGAAATAAATATTAGTTATAAATTAATAATTAAAATTACTAGTTAATACTAATGTAACAAATGGCTAATTATAATTTAGCCAATATTTTTAAAGACATAAATAATACTAATTTATTCACTAATTATTTAAATATATATAACAATCATTTATTTACTAAATAATATATTTTGAAATTTTGAAATTCTAATAGGATAATTCGCTTAAAATAGTAAACTAAAGCCAACAAGGACCGATAACAATCACGGTCAAATTTGTTTTTTCCAAAAATTAGAATTTGCACGTTTTTTGAGATTCAGAAAATTCAGAGTTTTGAAAAATACAAAATAAAATAAAATAAAAGAAGAATTTAAGAAATCAATTAACGGAGGTTACACCATTGGCGCGTGGGATTCCTGTACCATTGGCACGTGGGATTCCTGCACAATCGGCGTGTGGGATTCCTGTATAATCGGTACGTGAGATTCCTGTACCATCGGCGCGTGGGATTCCTACACAATCGGCACGTGGGATTCCTGCACCATTGGCACGTGGGATTCCTGCACCATTGGCGCGTAGGAAACTCACGTTGCGTCTTCAGTACATGCGTGTAGGAAACCTACGCGCATGACACGCTCGGAGTTAAGGGATGCGTTGCCGGGACTTCACAGTGCATGGCCTCCCGGCGCATGGCCTCCCGACGCATGGCCTCCCGGGTGCATGGGGGTCATCATCCCCAAACAGCAAGTTCAGCCATGAAAGTTTCGAAAACTTGCCATGGCCATAACTTCCTCATCCGAAGTCGAAATGAAGCAAAACAAAAGCCAAAACTGCATGAAATTGAATTCTCTACAACATAGAACCAATAGTTCTCAAAAATAACCAAGTTTTAGAGATCAAAACTAAAGAAACCAAAAAGTTATAAACTTAGATCTACAAGAATCCATCCATCAAATCCAAAAATGTCAAGTTCTAAAGAGGCTTAGAATCAAGTAAGGAAGAGAATGGAACAATAAAACTTGAGATCCATCATGAAGCAAGTTTGCACTTGCCTAAGCTCTCTCTCTCTCTCCCCCTCCTGGTGGTTGAAGAAGTAATGGTAGAGAAGAAGTAAATGAAGAGAGAGAATGAAGGAATGAGTTAATAAATGGTGATGGTGGTGGTAGGTAGGGGTTCTCCCCTTGGTTCATGATGAACCAATAAACAACCCAAGCCGAACTAAGCCAACCCAAAATAGACCAAGCCAGGAGGCATAAAATATGAGTCAAGATACGTATACGTATTCCAAATACGTAATACGAACCACGGTCATTACAACTCTACCCACCTTAAAAGAATTCCGTCCTCGGAATTTAATTAAGAGGCTAGAGTGGCAAGGACAAGCTATACTAATCGTAAGCTATAACAAGCAGTCTATCATGCAGTCATTTATTCAAGCAAGGAATTGAAAGCATAAGGCATAAGGGAGACATTATACCTTATGAGTCAAACAGGTCGGAATATCGTGATCGAATATCATCCTTACGCTCCCACGTCGACTCACCCAAAGAGTGATGACCCCAAGCAACACGGACTAAACTAATAGTCTTGTTCTTGAGTATCTTCTCTCTTTGGTCCAATATAGACATAGGCCTCCGTATACGAAAGGTTGGTACCAACAACCAATTCCGAATGATCCAGGATGTGGCTCAGGTCCAGGATATATTGTCGCAGTTGGGATATATGGAACACGTCATGCACCTCATGTAGCGACGGTGGAAGGGCGAGACGATATGATACATCACCTACACGCTCCAGAATGTCGAACGGCCCTATATACCTAGGACTAAGCTTTTCCCGCATGCCGAAATGAATGACGCCACGGTTAGGCAAAATCCTCAGGAATACATGGTCGCCTACAGAAAATTCAAAAGGGCACCGATGCAAATTGGCTCAATGACGCTGGCAATCTTGGGCAACTCGAAGATGATCTCTGACTCGTCTGACTACTTCAACTGTCTGGGCAATCATTTTCGGACCAAGCATCTGACTCTCTCCAACATCATCCTAGGCTAGCGGGGATCTGCACTTTCTACCATACAGTGCCTCGAACGGTGCCATCTGGATACTAGCTTAGAAACTATTGTTGTACGATAACTCTACCAGGTGTAGGTGATCTTCCCATGAACCACCGAAGTCGAGTGTACATGATCGCAATATATCTTCAAGAGTCTGGATCGTACGTTCCGACTGGCCATCTGTCTGTGGGTGATATGCTGAGTTGAACTGGAGGCGAGTCACCAAACTCTCTTGTAGGCTACGCCAAAAGTGCAACGTAAAGCTGGAATCTCTGTCCGAGGTGATTCTGACTGGTATACCGTGAAACCTGACGATCTGCCGGAGATATATCTCTGTTAGCTGAGCCGTCGATTGACCAACTCTGAACGGAAGAAAGTGAGCCACCTTCGTGAACCTGTCAACTATAATCCATATAGCATCTCTACCAGTTGGGGACCTAGGTAATCCAGTCACGAAATCTATGGTTACATGCTCCCACTTCCATTCTGGAATCGATAAGGGCTGAAAAAGTCCAACTGGCCTCTGATGTTCAGCCTTAACCTGTTGGCAAACCAAACACCGAAAGATAAACCGAGCTATCTTCCTCTTTATGCCATTCCACCAAAAGTGCTGTCGGATATCACGGTACATCTTCGTACCGCCCGGATGAATGGAATACTGAGAATTGTGAGCTTCTGCCATGATCTCCTGTCTGATATCTCCACTGGGTGCACAAAGACGCCTCCTATGCCTAAGTATACCATCTTTATGGATACATAACTCTGGTCTTCGTCCTGCCTCACACTCTGCTCCGAGTCACCGAAGCTTAGAATCTGCTGACTGTGCCATTCGGATCCTCTCGACTATAGTGGACTGAACTTGTATACTGGCCATCAATGCCATATTGGAAGGGAGAACAACTTCTATACCCATCTTCTGAAGATCCGCTAACAACTTCGGCTGCGATGTTAGGAATAAACTCCGGCTCTCCTACTCAATGCATATACAACGATGTTGGCCTTTCCTGGGTGATACTGTAAGTTGATATCATAATCCACAAGTAGCTCTAGCCACCTCCTCTGACGCATGTTAAGATCCTTCTGGGTGAAAACATACTTCAGGCTCTTGTGGTCGGTGAAAATCTCTACCCTATCTCCGTACAAGTAGTGCCTCTACAACTTAAGTGCAAACACTACTGCTGCCAATTCTAAGTCATAGGTTGGGTAATTTCTCTCATGATCACGAAGTTGTCGTGACGCATAAGCTATTACTTTCCCATGCTGCATCAGAATACATCCTAAACCTCTGCCTGAAGCATCACAATATACTGAGAATCTTTCGGTTCCATCTGGAAGCGTGAGAATGGGTGCCGTCATCAAGCCTCGCTTCAACTTCTCAAAAGAATCCTGGCACTCTACGGTCCATGCAAACTGTACATCCTTACGGGTCAACTGGGTCAATGGCACTGAGATCCGAGCAAAGTCTAAAATAAATCGCCGGTAGTATCCGGCCAATTCAAGAAAACTGTAAACTTCTGCAACCGTGTTGGGCACGGGCCATGTCTCAATGGCCACAATCTTCTGGAGATCCACTTCCACTCCTCTCTTGGTGATGATATGACCCAAGTACGAAATACGATCGAGCCAGAACTTGTATTTACTGAACTTGGCATACAACTGGTGCTTTCTGAGAATCTGAAGAACAACTCTGAGATGTTGCTCATGCTCTGCCTCACTTTTGCTGTAGACCAAGATGTCGTCTAGAAACACAATCATGAACTGATCCAAATAGGGCATAAAGATGCGATTCATGAGGTCCATGAATACAGCCGGCGCATTGGTTGCTCCAAAGGGCATAACAAGGAACTTCCAATACCCATATCGGGATCTGAAAGCTGTCTTCGGGATGTCCTGCTCTCTGACTCTGATCTGATGGCATCCTGACCGCAAGTCGATCTTCGAGAACACTGCTACCCCCTTGAGTTGATCAAACAAGTCATCTATCCTCGGGAGAGGATATCTGTTCTTGATTGTCACTGAGTTCAAGGTACGATAATCTGCATATAATCTAGACGTACTATCCTTCTTTTTCACAAGAAGCATCGAGGCTCCCCAAGGCGATCCACTTGCACGAATGAATCCCTTGGTTCTGAGTTCTTCAATTATCTTGTACAAAATCTCTAACTCTGACGGCACCATCCTGTAGACTCTCTCTGATACTGGGGCTGTTCCAGGAATCAAGTCGATGGTGAACTCGATCTTTCGCTCTGGCGGCATCCCTGGAAGCTCTTCGGGAAAACATCTGGAAACTCCTCGACTATCCGAGGTAACTGCACTGCTGCTACTACCATCCGCAACACTGGAGGGGAAGGTTCAACTTCGCCTCGCGAAAAAGAAAACTCTGGCTCACCTGGAATGCTAAAAACAACCCTGCCGATATGACAGTCTATCCTAGCATACTGGTCCCTTAACCAATCCATCCCTAAGACCACATCATAATCGGCCATCGGGAACTCTATCAATCTAGCGAGGAACTCTCTACCGCTAACTACGATCCGATACGAGAAAAACACTCTATCTACTCCCACAAGTCTGTTACCAGTAAGTATATTGAGCCTTACTGATAATGACTCGGGCTCCAATCCTATCTGTGTCACGAATCGTGCAGACATAAATGAATACGATGCACCAGAGTTAAATAATACTGAAGCTGGAAAGGTGTTGACGAGAATAGTACCTGCCACTAACTCATCTGGTGCTACTCCTTCTTCTTCCATAGTCAAAGCCAGCACTTGACCATGTCCTCCGGGTGCGGGTCCCCTCTGCTGAAAATTTCTCTACCTGCTCTGGATCAGGGCTTGGGCTTGGGCATACTGCTATGGTCTTTGCTGCTGGAATGCTTGGGCCTGCGTCGGCAATGGCCTCGGGAACGGGTACTGCAGTTGCTGCTGCTGCTGGACTGGTGCTGGTCCTCTAACTGAAGGACTAGAGAAGGCCGATGAACTTCCCATGTTCGGGCAATTCCCAATCCTGTGGTCCGGGGCACCGCAAACCAAGCACAAACCCTGTGCTCTGCGACACTCTGATACCACATGCCCTGGCTTTCCGCAGTATGAACATCCCACTGCGGAAGACTGCTTCTGCTTCAGTTGCTGGGGTACGTCGGGGTGGAATACTGAACCGACGTCACTGAGGCCGCCCGCCTTGGAGCTCCAATGGTCAAAGCCCTGGCTGCCGGGCTATTGCTGATGACTGATTCATCTAGCTATGGGATCGCTTCCGACCTTCGGTCCTATCCACGATCCTCTTGAAGGTATATTTATGCCTCCGGGCTGCCCTCAGTACTGCATCAAAGGTCTGATGCTCAAACTGCTCCACCGCCAACAAAATCTCTAGGTGGAGCCCCTGCTGGAACCGCTGGGCTCTATCGAACTCGGTCGCCACCAAGGTGGGAGCAAACCGACTAAGTCATGAAAACTCGGCCGCATATCCATCGACCGTTTTGCCCATCTGCTTCAGATTGGTGAACCTCATCTGTAGATCATACTGAGCTACAGCATCAAAATACTTGGTCTGGAATCTCTTCCTGAATACTGCACAAGCAATAGGGGCCACTAATCCAACGACCTGTGTCGCCTACCAGCTGCGGGCAAGATCCAATAGCTGTAGGCGTACTACGGCCACCTTCTCATTCTCTGGAGTCCTGGCTGCTTCTAGAATCACCTCTGTGTCCTGAAGCCATGTATCTGCAGCGATCGTATCTTCACTGCCGTCGAAGAAGGGAGGGTTCAAGTGCTTGAAGCTGTTGGCCGCGCTATTATCCTGATGACCTCTTCTGGTCAAAGCGTCTGCCACCGCCAGGTGCAAGGCATCACCTCGACGATCCTGGGAGGCCAATAGTGACCTGATAAGACCCACCAAAGTACCATTATCAGGCTCTGCGAGCTGGACGGGCTGAACTTGTGGCTCTCCTCCAATAGACATGACTCTGAAGGCTACTCCTGAATGCTGGGCTTGATCTCCAGGTTGCTGCTGGTCCGCGGGTGGTGCTCCGCCCTGCTGATCGGCAGGTCCAGGAACAATGCCGTTGAAGAAGACGACATAGGGAACAATAAGGAAGGACTAGGACAGATCAATGATACAAGTATGTGATCAGGTCAAGATTACAGGGATTCAGAGGATACGAGCAGAGATCAAGGGCGAGTACTGATTGAGACATTTATTCGGTAAACCCTCACATATCTTGATTTACAAGACCTGCATGGGCCACCACTTAAACCATGTAACGCCCTAGAACTAGAATACTAGAGAACGACGGCGTACATAGCCAGCTACGTATATTAAAGTGCAACCTACCTCGCTATACGGTCACGGTTGTCTAGATACATAAGGGTTTAACTACAAGCCAACAGTCTCCTAAGGTCATGAACAAGCCTATTGTCTCAATCTTCAAGCAAGCAATAATAGTTACATGATGTCAGAGCACCAAATATATAATAGCAAGGCGTCCCATATATTACATATTGGATGATCATGAAGCTAGTCGTATAAAATGTCAGGACTAGCAAGAGTTTTAGTCAATACATGATCAATCCTAGGATTTGTCAATCATGTTACAGCCCGTAGGCAGACAGTAAGTAAAGGTGCAATCGCTAACACGTGCTCGTCGGCTAAACGCCTGCAAAGAATAATTTTACAATAAAGTGGAAGGACAAAAGAAACCCACTTGTTGCCAGGGTTACGCCTGGTGGTCACCATCTGGCTGGAAGGTAGGTAGATCCTCTGAAGCTGCTCCGATATCTGGCCATACAAAACCAGCTGGGTCAGACCCCAGAAAGAGCAAGTGCCATAAAGGAGGCTTCACATGGAAACTAAAACCAGCAAATCACAATAGAATATTAAAGATAATAAATAAAGAACTGATAATAATAGAGATAACAACAGTAAACTGAGTACGAGGAAACCATTCAAGTAGCTAGGTCACAAACCTTAAACCAAACAAGGACCGGGGTTGCAACCCTTCACCTGAATAGAAACCTGTCTCAAATACTATTGGTATAGTAAAACATGATAGGGTGAAATAAGACAATAAACGAAGAGAAGACACAGAACTGCTCCGGGAGCCAGGTTACAACCCTTAAACCAAACAAGGACCGAAAATTGTAACCCTTCGCCTGAACAGAACTGGACCCCTGATCTTTATTGTTAAGGCCAATATAAATAATCCTGTTACTGAGGTAAGATAAAACATGACAAGCATGGCAGGGGTGCAATAAGACAATAAACGAAGAGAAGACACATAACTGCTCCAGGAGCCAGGTTAAAACCCTTAAACCAAACAAGGACCGGGGTTGTAACCCTTTGCCTAAACAGAACTGGACCCCCGATCGTTATTGTTAAGGCAAGCATCAATAATCATGTCATGTCACAATCTTGTACAGGATCAGGATAAGATTAAGCTGGAATGAACTCCATCCAATCAATCACGGCCAATCAAGAGTACGGCTTGACACTTTTAACTAACTAGGGTTATCACAGGCCTAGTTACCAGCAAGATGTAATGAGATTATCCCAACAGCCACAAGCCCTGTATACCATCCGGTTATCCAGGTCGAATGTCTGTTTATGAAGAATGCAACACGTGACGGTGTGCTGGATATGTGCCCTACTCGTCGGTAGGCTACAAGTCCACTTAATGCGCCCAGATAACGGGATTGCCTGTAGCTGGGAATCTCTTCATGTCTACTGAATCATTCTAGTTAATTAGCCTTAGTCAATTTTAGTAGGTACCTCTAACCGTGGTACTCAGGGATCCCCATCCTAGACATGATGCAAGACAGTACCATTTTATTTGTACAAACACAATCGTCTACGGTGTCGAGGTTATTCCTACTTGTCATGTCAGGCTAGCTGTCGTAACAGCATGTCATAATTTATCATGTCAGTTTGCTTGTCAAGAGTGCACCACAACGGGCCATTATCGTGTTCTATTCTTACCTTATCATGAATGGGAGAAACTTACATAAAATAACTAGTGACATATTCTTGAAGCCAAGGAAAAGATCTACAACTTTTATGTTTTGAGATTTTTAAGATTCTAGCTACAAAACAACTTAAACAGGCAAAAACAGTAAAATAGAGCAATTCCGTCGCATGGGATTCCTGCACGATCGGCGTGTTGGATTCCTGCACAATCGGCGCGTGGGATTGCTGCACCATTGGCGCATGGGATTCGTACACCATTGGCATGTGGGATTCTTGCACAATCTGCGCGTAGGATTCCTGCACAATCGGCACGTTAGATTCCTGCACCGTTGGCGCGTGGGATTCCTGCACAATCGGCGCGTGGGATTCCTGCACAATCGGTGCGTGGGATTCCTGCATAATCGACGCGTGGGATTCCTACACTATTGGCGCGTGGGATTCCTGCACCATTGGCGCATGGGATTCCTGCACCATTGGTACGTGGGAAACTCACGTTGCATCTCCAGTACATGCGCGTAGGGAACCTACGCGCATGACACGCTCGGAGTTAAGGGATGCGTTGCCGGAACTTCACAGCGCATGGCCTCCCGGGCGCATGGGGGTCATCGTCCCCAAACAACAAGTTCAGCCATAAAAGTTCCGAAAACTTGCCATGACCATAACTTTCTCATCCGAAGTCGAAATCAAGCGAAACAAAGCCAAAACTGCATAAAATTGAATTCTCTACTACATAGAACCAATAGTTCTCGAAAATAACCAAGTTTTAGAGATCAAAACTAAGAAAACCGAAAAGTTACAAACTTAGATCTATAAGAATCCATCCATCAAATCCAAAAATGTCAAGTTCTAAAGAGGCTTAGAATCAAGTAAGGAAGAGAATGGAATAATAAAACTTGAGATCCATCATGAAGCAAGTTTGCACTTGCCTAAGCTCTCTCTCTCCCTCCTGGTGGTTGAAGAAGTAATGGTGGAGAAGAAGAAGTAAATGAAGAGAGAGAATGAGGGAATGAGTTAATAAATGGTGATGGTGGTGGTAGGTAGGGGTTCTCCCCTTGGTTCATGATGAAACAATAAACAAGCCAAGCCGAACCAAGCCAACCCAAAATAGACCAAGCCAGGAGGCCTAAAATACGAGTCAAGATATGTATACGTATTCCAAATATGTAATACGAACCACGGTCATTACATTTTGTGACAGTGTTTACAAAAGATGGTGTTGTTGTTGAATATTATTTGTTAGGTGAGCATTTTGCTACCTAGTGAGATTTGGATTTGATTGGGGAGGTCTTTTGATAAGTCGAGTTCCATACATATTTTGGCGTAGTTACCTTTAGAGAGGGTTCGGGTTTCCTTTGCCATGGCCACAAACGTCCGAAGGATTTTGTAATCCATTTCAAGGCTGTACGGGCGAAGCAGATCAGGGGGAGGTTTGGGAGTGTCACCCATGTTGAGACTACTGAAGAATTTTTGGATGTGTCGAAGTCAGGAGACCATTTAACGATCGTGTATGGGAGATTATCAATCCTGCATGTTCCTCTTATCCGAACTGACAGGTAGTTTGATTCTGAAGAGAGGTGGATATAAATGTGTTTAGGGTCCATGGGGGCAACCTTGTACCCCGCTGAGATGCCGCAACTATCAATCTCAGCCTGGACCCGCGGCAGTTTCGGACAGCCTGATGAAAATTTTAGGACAAAGGTGCGATGAAAAGTCACTGACAGAGAGATGATTTTGTCACGCGAGAAGGGTGCGATGATCTTGTTAGTATCTGACGAATTGGATGGATAGATGTCAGGCAGCTCGATCTCGGGGACCGGTGTAAACCCCCATAATTTATAATTATTTTTTTATAATTTAATTAATTTTCATTATGCCTTTCATTATTTATGGATTTATTTACTACTAGTTTATTAGTATAATTAATGTATGAGTGTATATATATAATATTACATGTGTGCATGTTCGTATTTCTATTAAATAAGGAATATAATTAAATCTAGGATTTTAGGAATTTAATTGTAGTTTTTGTGATAATTTTTGCTATCTAAAATATATATATATATATATATATATATATATATATATATATATATATACATACTTAAGTTTTCGGAAAAAGAAAAGAAAAAGAATTAGATAAGAAAAAAAAGGAAAGGTGAGCAACAGCCGCTCACTTAAGTGAGCAGGCCCACAGCGTAGCAGTGGAGCAAACCCCCCCCCCACCCCCCACCCCCCCGCGCGTAAGAACAGTAGGTTAGTGGGAAATCGGGTAATCCGAAACCCATTAGTATTAGGATTGGGTGCAACTTGTTACATATATATTTTTTTGCACAGAACTCAAAACCCTAAACTTCTAAAACAAAAGCAGCGGCTGATCATACCCTCTTCGTCTACGAGTTCATTTCACCAGTGACGGAGCTTTGTGCACGACGAACGGAGCACCGGAAGTCAGCCCTTCGCCACCTACGGAGCAGTTTTCCCACTCAAGGTACCCTACTTTCCTACTACGTAACTTTTTACTCGTAGTACCGATTTTCAATCCGTAAGATTTTATGGAAATTAGACTTGACCCTCTTCGAGATCCTCTAGGTGGATTTTGAAATAGCCTATCGAATTGCTCAAAATTTTGAGACTAAGTTAAAAAAAACTTGTTTTCTGTAATACTAAAAACTGTAGTAAAATGACAACTTATCGGCCAATTTTCTTGCTGTGCAGTAAAGAATTGTAGAAACTAATTGAAAACAGTAAAAGACAACATAATCGAGATCACAACACATCTTTTGGATCGTCGTTTCGATTAACGTGTAAAAAGTAAATTGATGTTGAAGTTGGAGAAAAAACTGTGTTAATTTATATAAAATTTCTGAATTTTTCTCGATACGACATTCGTCCCGACAAACCGGGCAACATGGTCGCACGCTATACACATCGAAAGGCACGTATGGACGTTGCCGATGTGTGGTAACTAAGGGAACTAAGTTTCGTTGTGTGTGCGCGACAAAATCCGTCCGTATCCATCAAGATACCCCGTATCGCCAATTTGTAAACTTCGTCCTAACTTTGTGTACAATCGTCGATTCAAAAATAAACTTGCACCAACAGGTCCGGATCGAAATTCTGGTCCTGTGTGCCAAGTTTGGTTCGATTCTGAGAAGGTCGAATCGGAACCCCTTTTTGGCGGGCCCGCGACCCACTCAAACGGACGATTTTGTACACGGCTCATCGAAATCCAAAACTGGGCATACCGTTGAATTCCTCTCCTCAAACTGAATTCCTAGACATATAGTTTGATGACTTTAGAGACCATAGACTTTGGCACGCATTTTGGTGCAAAACGGGTCCAACGATAGACATCGTTTTGACCCAAAATTATGATTTTGCTCGTGTTCTAGAAGTAGACTTTTGGACAGGCATTTTCTAGGTATATCTTTTACACCGAGTGCATTTTTTATGTTTGTTTCAGCGTCCAGAGTTGTTTGGAGATTGTGACATTTCTTGACTGACATTGTGATTACTTGGACTTGCCACTTTGCACCACCAGGCAAGATACCTTGCCAACTTACTATGTGATTATTATATTTCTTATTTTCAATTGTTATTTTCAGCATTCTTATTTCTTGATATTTAAACTGTACGTCCAAGTCATACTTGGGTTCAAGCGACTATATCGGTCGTTTTTCTTGCCTTATTTATTTCTCTTGCATTGACTTAGTCTAGTGACCACCCATTGATATTGAGGTATTGGTATATCTCATACGGCCTTAACACTTGTTGTATCATGTGATGTGAGTCACATGTAGGACACATATCTGTGTAGTCGGCTGGCCACCGATACGTATGGAGCGTACGACGGATATGGGTAACTGCCAATAGAGTTGCATGCTAGAACACTTGGCGGTTACTAGAGGTACATGTCAGTCATAAAGATGATGATACTAGGCATTGGGTGGGGAGAGCAATACCTGACGTATGGGCTTCGATTGCACTTCCCTTGTAACCCGGAAGCTCCGCTGGAGATACGGGTATGATTAGCCTCTCAGGTTTGCCACTGTCGTTCTTGGAACGTCATGCACTTGGTCACTGGTGCCCAAGAGGGGACTATACCGGATCCTATATTCAACCAGGGCTCATGCGTCGAAGGATTGTATCTCAACTTTATATTCACAGTAGAATGGTAAGGACCCGATTGCATGCATACCTTTTCTTATTATATTATCACAGTTTATATGGCATGATATTTTCTTATACTTGTTACGTCCCTCTGAGAACTTGATTATCTCTCCAGGGTTAGACGATTTTCCACAAGAGTATGGAGCGGCGTTGGAGCTATCCTACATTAATGACGAGGCAGTCTTTTCCAATTTTTAGTCTATTCTATATTTGAGACGTTAGTGGACATTATTTTTACTTCTCATTTCTTTATATTTGCGAAGGTTGGACTCCGATCTTGTGAGACTATTTTTCATTGCTGTTTAGAGTGAGTATGTTCACCCGACCATCTTTTAATGCACTTACTTATTTATTTGGACTCTATTATCTTCTGTGTTGAGCTATGATGAGATTAGATTATATATTACTGGCATATGGTTATTTTATTTATATCTTATGTGCATATTTGAGGATTCCATATATTGGAGTATTCTTCGTATATGTGCAGCTAGCATGTTCACGTGCTTGGTCCTATGTATTTTGGGACTGGGGCGTTACATATTTTTGTGGTGGCCCATGCAGATCAACGTTAATACTGTTGGGTTACATGACTGTGCCCAACAAGCCTGCATATAGGAATAGGAATATCTCATCCAGAACTACTACTACCTCTTAACTTTCGATCTTTTTGAAACTTCCTTGATTATTTGATTTACCACATATCTAATCTTTCATAATATCAACTTATCTTCCTCGTGCCAACAGTATGCATTTAAGAAGCGGACGCACTTCTGCCTTGGCCCACACATCTGGTGAAGAGGCTACTCCGGAGGGACGGAATCCTTCCATGACTCCAGCGACACCATACCAGCTAGGACAGTCGCAGCCTACTATGACCCCGACGACGGAGTACCCAGAGATCGCAGCACCCCCAGGCAGCCAGGCTAGACAGACCACTACCATGCCACCGGAATGGAATGTACCACTGCTACCACCACCACCATTCCCTCAGCAGTTTACCCACAGTCGGGACTCAGATGCCTCCGCCACCGACTGATGGGAGCCCTACTACTCAGTTTATGTATGCCATGATGCAGGCTCAGTGGCAACAGACTGAGCTGATGAGACAGACGATGATGGCAGCATTAGCTAGACCTCCACCACCACCTCCAGTACCAGCACCAGCACCTGCTCTGCATCCTTATGAAGGCTCTATCAAGAATTTTACAGATATGAACCCAAGGCCTTTAGAGGAAGGGAGAAGCCACTAGAGGTGTCACAATAGCTTATTAGTACAGAGAAGCTACTGAAGGCATCCCAGTTGCCAGCTCAAGATTGGATGACAGCAGTGGACCTACTATTAGAAGATAATGCTCACCACTGGTGGAAGGCGGAAGAGAGACGATTAGGCACTGGGATCACCTGGAAGCAGTTCTATGATATGTTTTATGAGAGATTCTTCCCTATTCATGTTCGAGATGGTCTCTACGACCAGTTCCTTCATCTGAAGCAAGGAAATATGACAGTTGATGAGTATGACTCAGAGTTCAATCGCCTGAGTTAATTTGGTACGGGATTGATTCCGACGGAGTTAGAGAAGGCAAGAAGATTTCACCAAGGGCTTGCGCCAGAGCTCAAGTCTTATACGACTACCTAGTCTCGAGTCTCCCATTCAGCTATCTTGGAAGAAGCTTGCGTTCAGAAGATACTTTACAAGGAGCAGCAACAGACGTGGAGACGCCATACCCCAGCAGTTACACCAGCCCGAGCTACTCAGGGTGGACCTATCAGGAGAACCAAAGGGCAGTACCAGCAGAGGACTACTTCTTACCAGAAGCCCACTTGCCACTATTGTGGAAAGCAGGGTCATATCAGAGATGACTGTCGACTTCGTTTGGGTTTATGTATGAGATATGGATCAGGACAGCACTTGGCCAGAGATTGTCCTGAGCAGCAGGCTCCAGTTCATACATATCAGGCCCAGAAGCCCGCAGCACCAGCACCTCATCCACCATTACCACCA
The DNA here is from genome assembly GCA_029216955.1 of Iris pallida. Lineage (NCBI taxonomy): Eukaryota > Viridiplantae > Streptophyta > Magnoliopsida > Asparagales > Iridaceae > Iris > Iris pallida. The sequence continues at coordinate 20,490,944 of JANAVB010004800.1, forward strand.
CTGACAGCTCAGTACCATAAGGCCAGAGCTCAAGGCCCAGGACAGAACCATGGAAAGACATTTACTCTAGCTGTTAAGAATATAGAGACAGAGGAAGAGGTCATAGCAGGTATGGTTTTAATTGTATCTTTTTCTGATATTACATTATTTGATACTGGAGCCACGCATTCATTTATAGCTACTAGTTTTGCCACGAGACACAGCATTCCTATCTCGTCCTTAGCTAAGAATGTTAGAATCCTCATTGGATAAGGAGTTGTACCTGTTAGTAGTATTTATAGACTTTGTCCTGTAGTGATAAGTGGCAGGGAGATGATGGCACGACTTCTTGTATTTCCTATGCTGATATTTGATGTGGTTCTTGGAATAGACTGGTTGAGCCAGCATTTCGCCTTCATAGACTGCCATAGGAGCAGTATTATCTTTAGACCACTGAATGCAGCAGAGTTTGAGTTCACCAAGTGCTTGGTATGTCAACAAGTGAAGACGGAGCACCAGAGGACAGCCAGATTATTACAGCCACTACCCATTCCCGAATGGAAGTGGGAGCACATCACTATGGATTTCATCATGGGTTTTCCTCAGAGTCCTAGGGGATGTGACGCAGTGTGGGTGATTGTTGATAGACTTACAAAGTCAGCCCATTTCTTATCTTTTAGAGTGGGCCAGTCGACAGAGGTATTGGTAGAGATGTATATGGAGCAGATTATGAGATTACACGGTGTGCCTGTTAGTATTGTGTCGGACCGCGACTCGAGATTTACCTCACATTTTTGGAGGAGTATGCAAGAGAGTTTGGGCACCCGATTGAAGTTTAGCACGGCATACCATCCTCAGACAGACGGCCAGTCGGAGCCATTCAGACGCTAGAGGATATGTTAAGAGCGTACCATTTCTTACCTCACATTTTTGGCAGTTTATGGGAGGACCATCTTCATCTTGTTGAGTTTTTCTACAACAATAGCTATCAAGCGAGCATTCAGATGGCTCCGTTCGAGGCATTGTATGGTAGGAAGCGCCGGTCTCCTGTTTGTTGGAGCGACATAGGAGAGCGACATCTATTGGGTCCCGAGTTGGTCTTGAGCACAGTGGAGACAGTGAAGAAAATTCAGGACCACCTGTGAGCAGCGCAGGATCGTCAGAAGAAGTGGACAGATAATCGTCGTCAATCCTTGGAGTTCAAAGAGGGCGACCATGTGTTCTTGAAGATATCCTCCACTAGAGGCACGATTCAATTTGGAGGACGTGGCAAGTTGAGTCCAAGGTACATCGGACCCTTCGATGTCTTGAAACGTGTTGGAGAGGTTGCCTATAGATTGGCCTTACCACCGTCGCTAGAGGGAGTACATGACATATTCTATGTATCTCAGCTGAGGAGGTACGTGGCGGACAACAATCATGTGCCTGATCACTCCGAGATCATGGTTGGACCAAGTTTGTCGTACGAAGAGCAACCAGTAGGTATCCTCGATCGCCGAGTGAAGGTGTTGCAAAATCAATCTATTCCATTGGTTCGCGTGGCATGGAAGCATAACTCGCCAGGGGAGTCTACTTGGGAGCGCGAGGACGACATCCGAAATCGCTACCCGCATTTGTTCGAAGACGAATGTATGTCTTGCATTTAAGCTTTTAAATTACAATCAATTTTCTTGCATTACATTCGATCCCCCGACCTTAGTTTAATTTCGAGGACGAATTTTTTTTTAAGTTGGGTAGGATGTAAACCTCCATAATTTATAATTGATTTTTTATAATTTAATTAATTTTCGTTATGCCTTTCATTATTTATGGATTTATTTACTACTAGTTTATTAGTATAATTAATGTATGAGTGTATATATATAATATTATATGTGTGCATGTTCGTATTTCTATTAAATAAGGAATATAATTAAATCTAGGATTTTAGGAATTTAATTGTAATTTTTGTGATAATTTTTGCTAGCTAAAAGAATATATATATATAAAATATATATATATATATATATATATATATATATATATATATATATATATATATATATATATATATATATATATATATATATATATATATATATATATATATATATATATATTTTGTATATATATATATATATATATATATTCCTTATATATATTCCTTATTCAATATATATATATATATATATATATATATATATATATATATATATATATATATATATATATATAAAATAAAAAAATATATACATATATATATATATATATATATATATATATATATATATATATATATATATATATATATATATATATATATATACACACAATATATATATATATATATATATATATATATATATATATATATATATATAAATATAAATATAAATATATATACTTAAGTTTTCAGAAAAAGAATTAGAAAAAGAATTAGAAAAGAATTAGAAAAAGAATAAAAAAAGAATTAGAAAAAAAGGAAAGGTGAGCAACAGCAGCTTACTTAAGTGAGCGGGCCCACAGCGTAGCAGCGGAGCAACCCCCCTCCCGCGCGCGAGAACAGTAGGTTAGTGGGAAATCGGGTAATCCGAAACCCATTAGAATTAGGGTTGGGTGCAACTTGTTACATTTATATCTTTTTGCACAGAACTCAAAACCCTAAACTTCCAAAACGAAAGTTGCGGCTGATCATATCCTCTTCACTTACGAGTTTGTTTCACCAGCAACGGAGCTTTATGCGCGATGAACGGAGCATCGAAAGTCAGCTCTTCGCCACCCACGGAGCAGTTTTTCTACTCAAGGTACCCTACTTCCCTACGACGTAACTTTTTACTCGTAGCACTGATTTTCGGTCCGTAAGATTTTCTGGAAAGTAGACTTGACCCTCTTCGAGATCCTCTAGGTGGATTTCGAAACAACCCATCGACTTGCTCGAAAATTTGAGACAAAATTGAAGAAAAATCTGTTTTCTGTAATACTAAAAATTGTTGTAAAACGACAACTTGTCGGCCAATTTTCTTACTGTGCAGTAAAGAATTGTAGAAACTAATTACAAACAGTAAAAGACAACATAACTGAGATCGCAACGCATCTTCTGGATCATCGTTTTGATTAACGTGTAAAAAGTAAATTGATGTTGAAGTTGGAGAAAACCTGTGTTAATTTATATAAAATTTTTGAATTTTTCTCGATACGGCATGTGCCCCAAAAAACCGGGCGATGTGGTCGTGCGCTATACGCATCAAAAGGCGCGTATGGACATTGTCGACGTGTGGTAACTGACGGAAATCAGTTTTATTGTGTGTACGCGACGAAATTCGTCTGTATCCGTCAAGATATCCTGTATCGCCAATTTACAAACTTCGTCCTAACTTCGTGTACAGTTGTCGATTCAAAATGAAACTTGTGCCAACAGGTCTGGATCAAAATTCTGGTCTGCCAAGTTTGGTTCGATTCTGAGAAGGTCTAATTGGAACCCTTTTTGGCGGGCCCGCGATCCACTCAAACGGGCAATTTTGTACACGGCTCATCGGAATCCAAAACTGGACATACCATTGAGTTCCTCTCCTCAAACTGAATCTGTAGACATGTAGTTTGACGACTTTAGAGACCATAGACTTTGGCACACGTTTCGGTGCAAAACGGGTCCAATGGTGGACATCATTTTGACCCAAAATTATGATTTTGCCACTGTTCCAGAATTAGACTTTTGGACAGGCATTTCCTAGATATATCTTTTACACCAAATGTGTTTTGATGTTTGTTTCAGCGTCCGGAGTTGTTTGGAGATTGTGACGTTTCTTGACTGACATTGTGATTACCTGGACTTGCCACTTTGTACCATCAGGCAAGATACCTTGCCAACTTTCTCTGTGATTATTATATTTCTTATTTTTAGTTGTTATTTTCAGCATTCTTATTTCTTGATATTTAAACTGTGCGTCCAAGTCACACTTGGGTACAAGCGACTCTATCGGTCATTTTTCTCGTCTTATTTACTTCTCTTGCATTGACTTAGTCTAGTGACCACCCATTGATGTTGAGGTATTGGTATATCTCATACGGCCTTGACACTTGTTGTATTACGTGATGTGAGTCATGTAGGACACGTATCCGCGTAGTCGGCTGGCCACCGATACGTATGGAGCATGCGACGGATAGGGGTAACTGCCAATAGAGTTGCATGCTAGAAGACTTGGCAGTTACTAGAGGTACATGTCAGTCATGGAGATGATGATACTAGATATTGGATGGGAAGAACAATACCTGATGTATGGGCTTCGATTGCACTTCTCTTGTAACCCGGAAGCTCCGCTGGAGATACGGGTATGATTAGCCTCTTAGATTTGCCACTGTTGTTCTTGGAACGTCATACGCTCGGTCACTGGTGCCCAAGAGGGGACTATACCGGATCCTATATTCAGCCAAGGCTCATGCGTCGAAGGATTGTATCTCAACTGCATATTCACAGTAGAATAGTCATGACCCGATTGCATGCATACCTTTTCTAATTATATTATCACAATTTATATGGCATGGTGTTTTCTTGTATCTTGCTACGTCCCTCTGAGGACCTGGTTATCTCTCCAGGGTTAGACAATTTTCTACAGGAGTACGGAGTGACGTTGGAGCTATCCTACATCGATGACGATGCAGTCTTTACCGATTTCTAGTCTATTCTATATTTGAGACATTAGTGGACATTATTTTTACTTCTCATTTCTTTCTATTTGCGGAGGTTGGACTCCGATATTATGAGACTATTTTTTAGCTGTTTGGAGTAAGTATATTCACCCGGCTATCTTTTGATACACTTGCTTATTTATTTGGACTCTATTATCTTCTGTGTTGAGCCGTGATGAGATTAGATTATATATTACTGGCATATGGTTATTTTATTTACAGCTTATGTGCATATTTGAGGAATCCATATATTAGAGTATTCTTCGTATATGTGCAGCTGGCATGTTCACGTGCTTGGTCCTATGTATTTTGGGACTGGGGCGTTACAACCTGCACAAAGGTAGCTTGGGCTGACCTAAGCTTGTCAGCGAATGTCTCCGGAGCGGGAGAAGGATTAGGACGCGGGCTAACTGGGTAGGGTGTGGCACCGACATCACCCGCGCGCAGGGCAGTACGGGGAAGGCAATCTCTAAAAAAAAGTAGCTGCGCCCATAAGCAGACCTGAGGGGGCACGAAGGAGGGGCTGATGGGCCGGGATGGCCCATTAAGGAGCACGTCGGAGGAGATTTGGGTCCCGAAAGGCCCTGCGCCAAGAGAGGAATGCGTCTGATCTTGGTAGAACTGACCCCCGGGTGGCACGTCGGGAAGAAGTAGCTGTAATGCCTCGCTCCGTGCAAGACATTTGGTTGGCTAGTTGGCTGTTATCAAAATGTTGAACCGAGACTTATATTGGAGATCAAAAGAATTGAGACTGATGCAGTCTCTTAGCCAGTCGGAAGGAATGAGTGTTGAAACATGGCTCGCTGGTGGAGCTATGTCTGGTGGAAATATATGCGATCGAAATAAGAAGACCCCTTTTATGCAAGTGAGTGTAACTGTCCCCCCTCCTCCTTACTCCGCATACTTAATAAGATAGAGTAATATGATGTTATGAATTGTCCCTAAATGTCCTATGTTTTGGTTACTGGATAATAAAGATGCTTAAGTTGCCTAACGTTGAATGTACAACACATGAACATTGAATTGCTGAACGAATCGTACTTGAACTGTTAATATGACTTGATGCTTAAAATAAATAAGATTCTGCATGAATGATACATGAGAAATAAACTAGTTATGCTATTAACACAAAGAACTGAATGAAACACTAGAATCATGTACCTTCTGCGTAACTGTTGCTGTTGCCTGTTTCTTTATAAGCAATGAAAGAAAGAATAATGTTCCTATGAAATGAATGAAATGCTACAGGTCCTATTGAGATGAATAAAATATTGTTTATTCCTCTTAGAAAGGAATGATATGAGAAATGTTGCAATGATTTGATGCAATGAGAAATCAGGAAGCTCGGGATCGTTGAGATCACCAGGTGAACAGATGATAATGTTGGATAGATGAGATAATGAAATGTTGCCTTTACTTGTCTTAATATTTTATCATACGACTTCGAACATGATCGAGTCGGACACGCATTCGCATGACCATGAGCAAACTTGTATACAAGGTATTATTTCCTCGAACGGTACTCGCAGCGGTGGGATCGAGTAGGCCTAGGAGGGAATCGGCGTGCTTTGGTGGCACGCGATATTGGGACCTTCATTCGGGCTCGCAACCTGGTGAAGGGCACATTCCATACCCTATGAAGTCCTATATGGCAAAGTTCTTAAATGGTGCATAGCACCAGTGGTCATGTAGTCATGATGCATGCTAATGAATGTTTTGTGCAGGCAGAGTAAGTATATCTACTAGCCTGTATTTGATACAGGTACGAAAAGTTGGCTATCGGTAAGAAATCACATAATTGTGATATTATATATGTTGGTTCAATTTGCCTGCTTAACATGCTAAATAAAATGGTGCTGTGTTGTAGCCTTTAAATGAGAAACTCTATAACATGCTAAACATGTTAAATACGATTTGCTAATGTATTGCCTTTTAGAATATTGACATAACCTGTTGAACGATAACACCAAGTATGCTAAACGATGCCTTCCAGGATTATTTCCATAATATGCTCAACGTGTTAACTCAATGTTTCTTAGATGATGCCTTGCACAAAGAAATGCTATAACATGTTTACTTACTTCAATGTTTCTGCTCAAGAACTGTAAACCGATGCTAGGCCCAAGTAGAAAGATCATTCTATTAAATGCTTGCTAAAATTGACCAGTTAGTGTTGGTTTAGGTGAGTGGGTTGGATTCTGCTCGCCAGTACATAGATGATGTACTGACCCACATTTTGTGGGCAGGTGCTCGTGCTTGGGATATTCTGTACACGAAGATTGGCTTGATCGGTCCTGCGGCATCGAAAATTTGTTGGACATATAGAATCTCTCCTTGTACAAGATGATGTCTTCTGTTTGTAAAGGGCATAATGTATGGAACAGTGTAATCAGTTGTACCAATGATTTGTAAGCCAAGTCGGTATATCGAGTTGTAATCTAAGGTATCCAAGTATCAAATATAAGCTTTATAGCATTGTTCAGTTGGCTTTCAATATGAAGTGAGATGTGTTGTAAGCATTGTACTTCAATACAAGTCTTGTACTCTTCTTCAATTATCAATAAAGAGAATAAAGTTATATATATATCTCTGTGCGACTTTAAGTTATCCTTTTATCTCCGCTACTATAAAGAAGTGATGTATTTCTATTCAATAAGAAAAATTGTCCTTATTAACTTCAATTTGTCTATTTTTGTCGCTACGATGTGCTCATATTCGAAGATAATCAATTATGTACCATATTTGCCTTGTATAAGTACAATACCAGACTTGTACGACATCACGTCCAAGCGAGGACGATCTATTCTAAGAGATAAATATGTGAATAAATGACTCTATGAATTGGGACGTGAAAAATTGGTATCAGAGCACGGCTTTACGTCCTTGGTCTCTTCTTTGATTCGTTTTAAATCAAAGTTGCATCGACGATTAACGAAATTTGCTTCTGCGATCACTCAACATTGCTTCCGTGATTAAATCAAAGATTGCTTCCGCGATTATACTATTGTTGTTCTGTAATCATCCTATGTTGTTTGTCTGAAAGTTTGTTGACCCTCTTGGCTGCTCACTGGATGTTCCATACAATATGTCTATATACATTGTGATGTCCCTGAATGAATAATTATTGTTGGTTTGGACACAAATAACCCAATAATGACTCGATGCCATAGTATGCTATATTGTGAATGCTGTTTGGAATGTGGGAATAAATAAAAGTGGCTATGTATGTTGTAACAAGTTGAGAATTGTATGCGATGTTGGGAAAGAATTAGGAATGAAACATTTGATAGATGAGTTCAACAGAAAGGACGAGCTGACTCATGGGTGATGGCTAGTGCTTTTGAGACCTTAAGAATGTTGGCTAAGTGTTGTGATCATTATAGATTATGAATGTCCGGAATAGATTTGAGTTGGTATTGTTTAAGGATGGCTTCGTTTCTGAGTGGTATATTGTCTCTACCACCTCAAAACGAGATGTATGCTGACCCTTTCCATACGATAGCAATAAGACTACCTGTAGGTAGTGGGTAGTGCCGAGACATAGCTGGGAGTCATGTATTGTTGCTAGATGACTCGAGTTCCCTTGACGGTGATGTTATGCTAGGTAGCGAGATTTCTAGAAATTGTAACGGGTGGCTTGGTTAGAAATTGTTTAGTCGAGTGATGACTCAGACTAGTAAGACAGTTATTATGCTATGGATAAATGGATTTGGCTAAAGAATTTTATGGCTTAGAACATCTGTTGACTTCGATTGGTTGGATGTAAATCATATGTGGCTAATACAAAGTTGGTTGCTAAGCTGAAAGTTTTAGAAATGTGTCGGTGACCCAAAGGAATATTAGAAATCTGTGCCTTGACCCTAAGGTGTAATAGATGTTAATCCATCTTGATCACCAAAGAATAGTCGTTGCATATGTGCATGTATGCTGAGAAATTGAATTGTACTAGAAAAATAACAAGTAGTGACTCTGAATACTGGTATGGCCTAAAGGATGGTTAAGTGATACGTAGATTGTCGGATTGAATGGAATGAATTACTCGACCCTTGCGGTATGGGATTTTAAGAATGCCCGTACGATAGTTTGATGACTGAGAAACGAATGGAATTAAGAAATTACAAACGTGTTGGATAATGTCGGTATATGTGAATGTTAGTTGGGGGTATAGTTTGCTGGCTTATGACTTAGTGGTGTGAACTGGTTATACAGACCGAATAGTATGATTCCGTAGTTATGTTAAGATTATCGAAATCGATGACCCTTGAATAGTTAGCCTTGGATTATGGGTTCGTATGGGTACAAAGGAATTGGAATAGAAATTGGATCATTAGATATTTTACTTGATGAATTTTTAGAACGATAAAAATCGTATATCGGATCAGGATTTGACCGTAATATTGCTAGATCGATCTTACTCGATCGTTGGATAAATCTAGAATGAGCCTCTGCAGGAATTAGTTCCTTGAGGATGACCCTGGATAGATAGACTTGACAATAGCGATCGTGGACTGCATAACCAATTGTCGGCATAGTCGACAAAGGCGATTAGTCATTCAGACTGAGTTGAATCCCATAGGTTTGGGTAGAGTTGCCTCGAATAGTTGGTTGCATATTGGCCTGAGAATAAGAAACTAGTATGATCCCTAGTAGCTTTCCATCTAGTGAAGTCACATGAATGATTAGGTTTAACTGTCAGTGTAGCTAACCTTAGAGACTTAACCGAATAATAGATGACCGTTGGCGACCCATAGGATGACCTGGTGGCATTGAACGAGAGATGGTGGTGATAAGTATTGACCTAAGGAGATGTATGCTTCAGCTTGTGCCTTAGAGATGTTTGACCCTTTTTACGTTATATGTCGGCCGTAAGTGGGAAGTTCAATCGTAGGGTAAGACTTGAGTGGTGCATGTCGAGTAGTGAATTGTTCCATGAAATTGACTTGACTGCTCATAACGAGAATATTTGATCGGTATTTATAGTCAGTAGCTGGGTTAACCTTGACTGTTGCATAGAATTTTTTCCTTGGCTCGGGTAATCGATAGTGGGTGACGTCAGATTGTATCTTTTAGAAAAGATGAATTGCCTCGGTGAGAAATATTGTTAGATTTAGAAAGGAATATGCTTGCTTGTTGTAAACTATTGATATGATTGGCTCTAAGTTAGACCATTGACCGAATGTTAAAAATATTATGCTTGGATGTAGAGCTTATCTGAGTTGTCCATGATGTTGAGTGTTGTGGCTGGAAAGAGAGCGATTGTGGCAAAGTAATAAGTCAATTGAAAGGATGCTAAGTCAGATTTGGGGAAAAGAGTTACAATAGTGGCTTATCGAATTTCACTAACATAAAAGTTGGCTGAAGTACATATATTTTGGGGATGACTAAAGTATGTGTATGGATTCAACCGAAGTGATAGCTGCGACAGAGAATACTATAGAGGGAGCTTATTGAATCGCACTACCACGGACTTTGGCTGAAATGCATGTATTTTAGGAACGCCTAAGATATGTGTATGAATCCAAACGAAGTGGTAGGCTGCGACGAAGATAACAATGCTGAAAGAATATTAGTGAATCAATAAGAAGTTGCAAGTATTTTGGAAAAGAGAAAGACGGATTGAATCATCGATGGTTTAAGTGGTACAATAAGATAGTGATTTTGAGATGACCGAGTGTGCTGAAATAAATATTTAATTGAAGGTGAATGAGCAACTCGTTATGACTAAGTGAATTAGTAGAATAAGTTGTTCCTTTAAGTTTTGAGGACGAAACTTTTTCTGAGTGGTATATTATGTAATGTCCTGCTCTGCACAAGGCATTTGGTTGGCTAGTTGAATGCTATCAGAATGTTGAACCGAGACTTATGTTGGAGATCAAGAGAATTGAGACTGATGTAGTCTCTTAGCCAGCCGGATGGAATGGGTTTTTGAACATGGCTCGCTGGTGAAGCTATGTCTGGTGGAAATATATGCGATCGGAGTAAGAAGGCCCCTTTTAAGCAAGTGAGTAGAACTGTCCTCCCTCCTCCTTACTCTGCATGCTTAATAAGATGGAGTAATATGATGTTATGAATTGTCCCTAAATGTCCCATATTTTGGTTACTGGATAATAGAGATGCTTAAGTTGCCTAACGTTGAAATGTACAACACATGAATATTGAATTGCTGAACGAGTCACACTTGAACTTTTAAAATGAAATACTTGAGTAATGAGATATTGTGTGAATGATACATGAGAAATGAACTGATTATGCTATTAACACAAAGAACTGAATGAAATACTAGAATCATGTACCTTCTGCATAACTGTTGCTGTTGCCTATTTCCTTATAAGCAATTGAAGAAAGAATAATGTTCCTATGAAATAAATGAAATGCTACAGGTACTATTGAGATGAATGAAATATTGTTTGTTCCTCTTAGAAAGGAATGATATGAGAAATGTTGCAATGATTTGATGCAATGAAAAATCAGGAGGCTTGGGATCGTTAAGATCACTAGGTGAACAGATGGTAATGTCGGATAGATGAGATAATAAAATGTTGCCTTTATTTATCTTAATATTTTATCATGCGACTTCGAACACGATCGAGTTGGACATGCATTCGCATGACCATGGGCAAACTTGTATACAAGGTATTATTTTCTTGAACGGTACCCGTGGCGGTGGGATCGAGTCGACCTAGGAGGGAATCGACGTGCTTTTGTGGCACGCGGTATTGGGACCTTCATTCGGGCTTGCAACCTGGTGAAGGGCACATCCCATACCCTGTAAAGTCCTATATGGCAAAGTCCTTATATGGTGCGTAGCACCAGTGGTTATTGAAACACCCAGTTTTCCAAATGAGGGTAATTTTGAAATTTTGTGATTACAATCATTTAATAATGACATTTAAATCATATTGTGATTTTTGGTGATTTTTAATCAATTTAAAATCATTTAAAATATTGAATTACGATTTTGATGGTTAACTAGTTAAACCCTAGTTTTGCTAAGCCTAGAGACTAACCATGACCAAGGGAGCCTAGTCATGTGATTAGGATGACTAATTATTACTTTTTAGCCGAGGGGTATTTTGGTTATTTTGACAATTTTATGAAATTGTAATTTTGATTAATTAAATATTGTGCTAATCTTTTAGTCAAGCCTTAACCTAGAAGTTTAACCTAACCTAGATTAGTCTTGAGGTTAGAACATTCCTACTAAGTGCCAGGGTTAGTAATATCTAGATATTATTCTAGTAGGATATTTCCTTAGGATATTTGTGAAAAAGAAAGCTTTGAACCAATAGGAAGGCTTAAAATTGGGTGGAATGATCTTAGCCACTCATTTATACCTACACAAACCCTAATTCCCTTAGATGAACAGCCATACAGACCCCCCCTCCTATAAGTGTCACACTAAGAAGCCTTTGCCTATTTTTCTAAAACCTAGAAGAACCCTACTTTGTTCTTCCATAAACCTCTCCCAGTTAATCCAAATTGAGCCCAAATTGAGTCAAATCAATTACATCATCATCCCCAACATTAAAGGAGACTTGTGGGTGCTTGCTAGCGAGTTTTGAGGACGTTTGAACCGTAGCAAATCGAGGAAGACGTCAAATCGAGGCCCTTTACATTGAGTTTGAACACTCAATAGGTAAAACCCTACAAATCCTAGTAAATTCCAGATTTCTTTACATAGATGCATCCAATTAGGGTCGCCCTAAGTGTAGCCCAAGTTTGGTAGGATGTCGTGTCCATTTCATGTCCGTATCAGACACGTATCAGTATATTTAATTGGGTGTTCGATGAAATGCCTCTTAGAACTTTTTGTTCTTGGTTTTCAAAACAAATTATATATTTGGGTAGCTAATTATATGTAGATTATGTATGTATGCGACTGAGCATGATTTGGGTTGGTTTTCGTGTCCAAATTTAGACACGATCCGTAGCACGAGGCCCTTGTGCAGTGTCATGCTGCCACGTCCATATCCGACACGACACGACTGGGTTAGACACCAAAATTGGTGGACACCTGGGGGCAATGTCTGACAACATGCCCCGAAAGTCTCACACGATTTGGTTTAGTGGTTAGTGAGAAATCTCACTCGTACTGGTCCTAGCCTGACACGAGCGTGCGCAAGAATCGCGTCTGATACGCGTCTCGTACGCGCGACATGCCTCAAGTGGACACGGCCACGTGTCACTACGTGGCCTGTGTCGTGCACTGGACACACATACACACGTGTACGATGCTGTATGCGTGTGTCTGTGTGTGTTCGAACGGGTTGGACACGCTGTGTCCTGTCGTGGGGACACCACGGGACTCATGTGGCTCTATGACACCTACACGAAACTTCCTCGCCACGTTCCTATGGGTTATTGCATGCATTTTGCTTTGAAATCGAATTTTCCCTATGTGACTGATACGTGTACACTGTTTGAATTCCTAAAATTTAAATAAATTTTAACCTATTTTTCATGTTTAAAGTTGACATATTAATTCTTATACATATGTATTAGTTACTGCTAGGCAGGTGACATGTTAGATTAGGTTGTTGTCGAAAGGAAATTGTTTTCAATTTGCTGATTGAACTGATATGTAACACTGTTGACTCATACATGTTTCAGGATTTAATTTCTGATTTTAATTTCCCTTTCTAAAACTGATTTGATTTCAAACTACCATGTTTAATCCATTTACATTGTGTTAGTTCACTGTTAAGTTGTTTCATGTCAGTTTGTGTTAGAAAATGGGATGATATGGTTTTCGAATTGGGTGATGGGACTAAATGTGAACTGCCATTTCCTAAGAACACTGAATTCCTGAGTTCCTAATTTTAACTGTCATTTTGGATTTCACATTCCTGAGTTTGCTGAATGTCAATGTACACTAATTTCAGTCCTATATACACACACAAACTGTTGTTGACACACTTAGCTAGCTGTCACTTGACACTTACCATTGTCAAATTTCTGAGAACACCACACACACTCTTGAAGTATCACACACCTTCACATGTACATCCACACACTAAAACCTATCACTAAAATGTCATACACTATATTACTCACATCCTATTACATTCCTATATTCCTGTCACACCTTAATCCACTTTGACACTAGCACTTCATTGCCATGTATCTACACTACACACACCCTATTATTTATATGTCATGTGACACACTACACTACACTGTTAACACATATGGTATACACATCACAATTCACTAATTTCTATATGTGTGTCACACACACACACATGTACACATAGACATAAACACATGTCCCTCTCCCTATCACTCTACGCATATATATATATATATGCATATACATATCTATATGTAATATTATCATGTACCTATATATGTATGAATGTGTGTTAATTATATAAATTAGATTAATATTTAATGTGTAAAATATATGGGAATATACATAATATGTGAATGATAAACTATATTAACTTAATGTATATATGCATATGTGTGAATGTGTGATTAGCCTATGGCCTATAGCTTATGGCTCCTAGCCTGTGTATATGGCTTGAATGCCCAGTGTAGGTGTGTTGTTGGCTTGTATAGCCTAGTTATTATGTGTGTATGCTATAATAGGCTGGTTAGGATCAGTGAGACTTGTTTGGGTTAGGCTTGACCTAGTTGACCTAGTTTGACTAGTATAGTTGACTAGAGTTGACCAAAAGTCAACACTGAGTCTAGATGTGACTAGTTGACCTAGTTTGACCTAGACAGTTGACCAGGTTTGACTTAGAGTTGACTTTGACCTAGATTGGCCTAGAAATCATGTAGATTGCATTATATCCTTCATTCTCTTGTATTTACACATCATGACCTATATTCCTCTGTTTAGGACATTGTGACTCTGTTGCAGACCTCTGATATTACGCTACTCTTTTCAGAGTGTCAGGCGAGTATATTCTCTGATAGTTCTCTCATTTACTAGTCGATTACTGTACTTCGGTTCTAGTTAGTTCTATTTGATTCTCTATTACAAACACGATTGATATTGCTGGATCCATTTTATGCGACACTCATTATTTATGTCTGGCCTCTATTTCTGGAATCACTACTGGCATCACCTACTGGAATCACCTACTGGTATCATTCATGTTCTGGCTGGACTTGTACTATTTCGTGTCGGGTCATGGATTCACTCGTACTTGTTGGATGGGGAAATATTGGAGTAGACATGTGAACATTCTCAAATACTGGAACCACTCCCTTGGAATTATACTGGAATGATAACCATCCCAGAATGAAAATGGGAGCACATTACCATGTATTTTGTAACTGGATTACCTAAATCCCTAGCTGGAAGAGATGCTATCTGGGTTATAGTTGACAGGCTCACCAAGGTAGCACATTTTCTTCCCTTCAGAATTGGTCAGTCGACGGATCAGCTAGCAGAGATGTACCTCAAGAAGATTGTCAGATTGCATGGAGTGCCAGTTAGTATTGTATCAGACAGAAATTCAAGATTCACATCACACTTTTGGCGGAGTCTTCAGGAGAGCTTGGGGACTCATCTCAAATTCAGTTCATCTTATCATCCGCAGACAGATGGTCAGTCAGAACGTACGATCCAGACTCTTAAAGATATGTTGCGGTCAAGTACACTCGACTTCGGTGGTTCGTGGGAAGATCACCTGCATCTCGTGGAATTCTCCTATAACAACAGTTTCCCGGCTAGTATCCAGATGGTACCCTTTGAAGCACTGTATAGCAGGAAGTATAGATCCCCATTAGCATGGGATGATGTTGGCAAGAGACAGATACTTGGTCCAGAGATGATTACGCAAACAATCGAGGTGGTCAGACAAGTCATAGATCATCTTCGAGTTGCCCAAGATCGCCAGCACCATTAGGCCGATTCTCATCGGCGTCCCCTTGAGTTTTCTGTCGGCGACCACGTGTTCCTTAGGATCTTGCCTACCTGTGGCGTCATTCGATTCGGCATACGGGAAAAGCTTAGTCCTAGGTACATTGGGCCGTTCGATATCCTTGAGCGAGTAGGTAATGTGTCCTATCGTCTCGCTCTTCCACCATTTTTATGTGAGGTACATGATGTATTCCATGTATCCCAATTGCGACGGTATATTTTACATCCGAGTCATATCCTTGATCATTCAGAATTGGTTGTCGGTACCAACCTTTCGTATGAGGAAATGCCCGTATCCATTTTGGACCGAAGAGAGAAGGTGCTCAAGAATAAGACTATTAGTTTAGTCCGTGTTGCTTGGGGTCATCACTCTTTGGGTGAGTCAACGTGGGAGCGTAAGGATGATATCCGCTTGCGATATCCACACCTGTTTGACTCATAAGGTATAATATCTTCCTTATGCCTTATGCTTTTAATTCTTTGCTTGTATGGATGATTGCTTGATTAACTGATAGTCGTAGCTTGCTTATAATTAATATAGCTTGCCCCGACATCTCTAGCCTCTTGATTAAATTTCGAGGACAAAATTCTTTTAAGGTGGGTAGAGTTGTCACTCCTGTTTCCCGTTATACGTATTTTCTTATGCGTATACGAGATTTCTGGCATTTATCAGGTGGACAGTAGTTAGGCTTGTTTTGCTTAGCCTAGTCTTGGTTTAATCTTGACTTGGTTTATTTGACTTGGTTTGGGCTTGGCTTGGCTTGGTTTGAGATGGAGAGGGTTGATATATAACCCGACTACTTCTTTCTCTCCTCATTCACTTCTTCATTTACTTCTTTATCTTCTTCATTTACTCCTTCCAGCTCCCAAGTCTTAGGCAAGTGCAACTTGCTTCATGGACGAACTCTATTTTTGTTGTTCCATTGTCTTCCTCATGAGATTTTATGACACTTTAGTACTTAGCATTTTTAATTTCCATGGTTTATTTCTTATAGATCTAAGTTGGTTGCATTTTCGATTTTCTTGGATTTTGATCTACCAAACTTCATTATTTTCAAGTTTTGATTGTTCTATATTATAGAGAATTCGATTTTACCCAAAATGGACTTTTGAAAAGTTAGATTTTGACTTATTTTGAGAAAGTTATGGCCAAATGATTATTTAGTCATCTTCTATGTTCATCTGACAGTATGTCGCAGTTCAGCCGCATAGATGTCGTGAATGGGCCGCATGAGCCTCACGTCGCAGTAGAGCTGCATAGATGTTACAAATGGGCCGCATGAGCCCCATGTCGCAGTTGAGCCGCATAGATGTCGCGAATGGGCCGCATAAGCCCCATGTTGCAGTTGAGCCGCATAGATGTCGCGAATGGGCCTCATGAGCCCCATGTCGCAGTTGAGACGCATAAATGTCGCGAATGATCCGCATGAGCCTCTTATCGCAGTTGAGCCGCATAGATGTCGCGAATGGGCCGCATGAGTCCCATGTCGCAGTTCAGCCGCATAGATGTCGCGAATGGGTCGTATGAGCCTCATGTCGCAGTTGAGCCACATAGATGTCGCGAATGGGCCACATGTCACAGTTGAGCTGCATAGATGTCGCGAATGGGCCGCATGTCGCAGTTGAGCCGCATGGATGTCGCGAATGGGCCGCATAGGCAGCATGTCGTAGAATAGGCCGCATAGTGCCTATTTTGGCTATTTTATGTCTTATTTGCATGATTTGTGGTCAGAATTTTCTCCAACTCCCAACATAAAAGTTGTAGATCTTTCTCTTGGCTTCAAGAATATGTCACTAGTTATTTTATACAAGTTTCTCTCATTCATGATCATTCTCGATAGTGACCCATCGTGGTGCACTCTTGACAAGTAACTGGACATGATAATTCTTGATGGTGGTCCGTTGTGACGCACCCTTGACTTGATAAAGTAAACCTACATGATAATTTCGACATGCCTTGCTAAGTAACTCTTGTCTTGACATCGTAGGTATTTGTGCTTGTATAAGCTACATGTCTCATCTTGCAACATGTCTAGGATATGAATTCCTGATTTCCACGGTCAGGGATTCATACTGAATCTGACTAGGATAATGACTAGATTGATCAAGTAGTTCATAAAGGGATTTTCTAGCTACAGGCAGTCCCGTTATTTGGGCGCTTTAATTGGACTTGTAGCCTGCCGTCGAGTAGGGCACATTTCCAGCACACTGTCATGTGTTGCACCTCTAAGTCACCTAATCCAACTCTCTCAACTTGTGACCGGATAACCTGGATTAAGACTGCAGGGTTTGTGGCTGTTGGAACGTATCGATGCATCTTGTTAGTAACTAGGCTTGTAATAACCCTAGTTAGTTAAAGTATCAAGCCGTGCTCTTTGCTTGGCCGTGAATGATGGATGGAATCCTATCTTATCTAGTCTTGCCTAGATCCAGTACATGGCTATCTCAGAACATGCTTGTTTATGCTTTACTTTATCGATAATTGGTTAGCGACTAAGTTCTGTTCAGGTGAAGGGTTACAACCCCAGTCCTTGTTTGGTTTACGGGTTGTAACTTGGTTACCAGAATGATCCTTTAGTCATCTTATCGTTTATCACCCTATTTTCTCTAACTCATGTCTTCCGTTAACCTTTATGTATCATGTGCTAATATACTGGTTTAGTTCTTAAGTGAAGCCTCCTTGTGGCACTTGCTCTTGCTGGGGTCTGACCCAGCTGGTTTTGTATGGCCAGATTTTGGAGTAGCTTCCGAGAATCTCCCTGTCTTCCAGCCAGATGGTGACCACTAGGCGCAACCCTGGCAACGAATGGGTTCTTATTTTGCTCTCCCACTCCCTTGTAGAAATATTCTTTTGAGGTGTTTAGCCGTCGAGCAAGTGTTAGCTCGTTTGCAACTTTACTTTCTGTCTGCCTACAGGCTGTAACATGATTGACAAATCCTAGGGTTGATCATGTATGACTGAAACTCTTGCTAGTCTTCATATTTTGTATGACTAGCTTCATGATCATCTGAATATGTGATGTTTGGGATGCCTTACCTTGTATGTCTGATGATCTAACATCTTGTAACATTTACTTACTTGCTTGAGATTGAGACACTAGGCTTGTTCATGACCATAAGAGACTGTTGGCTTGTAGATAAACCCTCATGCATCTAGACAGCCGTGACCGTATATCGAGGTAGATTATACTTCAATGTACGTAGCTGGCTGTGTCTGTCCCCCACTCTCCAGTATTCTGGTTCTGGGATGTGACACGGTTTAAGTGGTGGTCCATACAGGTCTTGTAAATCAAGATGTATGAGGGTTTTACTAAATAGATGTCTCAATCAGCACTCACCCTTGGTCTCTACTCGTGTCTTCTAATCTTTCCGAAATTTTGACCTGATCACACATTTATATCCTCGATCTATCATGGTCCTTCCTTATTGTTCCCCATGTCGTTTCTTCAGCAGCATTGTTCCTGGTCCTACCGATCAGCAAGGCGGAGCACCTCCAGTGGACCAGCAGCAACCTGGAGACCAAGCCCAGTATTCAGGAGTAGCCTCAAGAGTCATTCCTACCGGGGGTCACGAGCCACCAGTTCAGCCCATCCAGCCTGCAGAGCCCGACAATAGAACCGTGGTAGATCTCATCAGGGAATTGCTTGTATCTCAAAATCGTCGGGGCGATGCCCTGCACCAGATAGTACAAGATACCATGGGCAGAGTTGGTTACCAAGGGAACAACGCGGCCAACAGCTTCAAGCGTCTGAACCCTCCTTTCTTTGACGGCACTGAAGATGCTATTGCTGTTGATGCATGGCTTCAGGACACAGAGGTTATCCTGGAAGCAGCTAGGATTTCTGAGAATAAGAAGGTGGTCGTTGTGCGCCTGCAGTTGTTAGACTTAGCCCACAGCTGGTGGGTGATGCTAGCAGTTGGATTACCGACGCCTGTCTCATGGGCGGTGTTCAGCAACAAGTTCCAGACCAAGTACTTCGATGCAGTAGCTCGGTATGATCTGCAGACGAGATTTACTAATCTTAAGCAGATGGGCAGGACGGTCGATGGATATGCGGCCGAGTTTTTTAGACTCAGTCGGTTTGCTCCTACCTTGGTGGCAACCGAATTGGATCGAACACAGCGATTCCAGTAGGGGCTCTACCTAGATATTATCATATCAGTGGAGCAGTTTAAGTACCAGATGTTTGATGTCGTCTTGCAAGCAGCGAAGAGGCATGAGTATACTTCGCAGAGGATTGTAGATAGAAGCGGAGGATGGAAGAGGTCTCATGGGCAGATGTCCCAGTCTTCAGTACCAGCCCCGGCAGCTAGGGCTTTGACTATTGGAGCTCCTAGGCGGGCGACCACAGTCTCATCGGTTCAGCACTCGATACCGGCGTATCCTCAGCAACAGAAGCAGAAGCAGTCTTCCGTAATGGGCTGCACTCATTGTGGGAAGCCAGGACATGTAGTATCAGAGTGTCGTAGAGCACAAAGATTATACTTGAATTATGGGGCACCAGATCACAAGATAGGGTCCTGTCCGAATAGAGCCAGTTCGTCGTCATCAAACCTACCAGTCCATCAGTTAGGGGTCCAGCATCAGTGCAACAGCAGTACCAGCCTCCGATGCCATTGTCGTCTCAGGCTCAGCAGTATGCCCAGGTTCATATTCAGAACAGACAGAGAGGTCACCAGCAGAGTGGACCAGTACCAAGAGGACAAGGTCAGGCTATGGCTTTGACCATGGAGGAAGAGTTAGCTTCAGGTAAGATGGTGGAAGGTACCAATCTCGTCAACTCTTTTCCAGCATCAGTATTATTTGATTCGGGTGCATTGCATTCATTTATGTCTACACGATTCGCTACACAGATAGGACTGGAGCCCGAGTCATTATCAGTAAGGCTTAATATACTTACTGGTAACGGTCTTGTGGGAGTAGATAGAGTATTTTCCTCGTGTTGAATCATAGTTAGCGGTAGAGAGTTTCCCGTTAGGTTGATAGAATTTCTGATGGCCGATTATGATGTGGTCCTAGGAATGGATTGGTTGAAGGAGGAATACGCAAGAATAGACTGCCATATCGACAGGATTATTTTTGGTATTCCCGGTGAGGCAGATTTTTTATTTTCCAGAGGCGAAGTAGAACCTTCTCCATCTGTATTACGGATGGCAGTAGCAGTGGCAGTTCAATTTCCTAGAGTCGTGGAAGAGTTCTCCGACGTGTTCTCCGAAGAGCTTCCATGCATGCCCCCAGAGAGAGAAATCGAGTTCACCATTGACTTGATTCCAGGGACGGCACCAGTGTCAGCAGGAGTCTACATGATGGCACCTTCAGAGTTAGAGATCTTGTACAAGATGATTGAAGAACTCAGAACCAATGGATTCATTCGTGCTAGTGGATCACCTTGGGGAGCCCCGATACTTCTTGTAAAAAAGAAGGATGGTACGTCAAGATTATGTGTTGATTATCATACCTTGAACTCTGTAACAGTCAAGAACAGATATCCTCTACCAAGGATAGATGATTTATTTGATCAACTCAGAGGAGCGGCAGTATTCTCGAAGATTGACTTACGGTCAGGATACCATCAGATCAGAGTCAGAGAGCAAGACATCCCGAAGACAGCATTCAGATCCAGATATGGGCATTAAGAGTTCCTTGTTATGCCATTTGAAGCGACCAATGCGCCAGCCGTATTCATGGACCTCATGAATTATATCTTCATGCCTTATTTGGATCAGTTTATGATAGTATTTATAGACGACATCTTAGTCTATAGCAAGAATGAGGTAGAGCATGAGTAGCATCTTTGTGTAGTTCTTCAGATTCTCAGAGAGCACCAGTTGTACACGAAGTTCAGTAAGTGCAAATTTTGGCTTGATCGCATTTCATACTTTGGTCATATCACCACCAGAGGTGGAGTGGAAGTTGACCCCCAGAAGATAATGGCTATAGAGTCATGGCCAGTACCTAGTACCGTCGCAGAAGTTCTGAGTTTCCTGGGATTGGCCGGCTATTACGGCAATTTGTGTCAGACTTTGCTCAGATTTCAGCACCATTGATGCAGTTGACCCACAAGGATGTGCAGTTTGCTTAGACACTAGAGTGTCAGAGTTTATTTGAGAAGTTGAAGCGAAGATTGATGACGCCCCCCATTCTCACGCTTCCAGATAGGACTGGAGGATTTTTAGTTTATTGTGGTGCTTCTGGCAGAGGATTGGGATGTGTCTTGATGTAGCATGGTAGGATAGTCGCTTATGCATCACGTCAGCTTCGTGACCATGAGAGGAATTATCCTACCCATGACTTGGGATTAGCAGCAGTAGTTTTTGCATTGAAACTTTGGAGGTATTATTTATATGGAGATCGGGTGGAGATTTTCACCGACCACAAGAGTCTGAAGTATGTGTTTACCCAGAAGGATCTTAATATGCGTCAGAGAAGATGGCTAGAGCTACTTGTCGATTTTGACATCAACTTGCAGTATTATCCTGGGAAGGCTAACATCGTTGCAGATGCATTGAGCAGGAGAGCTTGAGTTTATTTTCTAACAGTACAACTAGAGTTATTAGCGGATCTTCAGAAGATGGGTATTGAAGTTGTTCTTTCTACCTATGTGGCATTAATGGCCAGCATGCAGATTCAGTCCAGCATCATTGAGAGGATCAAGATGGCACAATCAACGGATTCTAAGCTTCAGCGGCTCAGAACAGAGTGTGAAGAAGGACGAAGACCAGAGTTATGTATTCACGAAGATGGTACTCTCCGACATGGAAGACATCTTTGTGTACCCAGTGGTGATATCAGACAGGAAATTATGGCAGAGGCTCACAATTCTCAGTATTCAATTCATCCCGGCGGTACGAAGATGTACCGTGATATTCGCCAGCATTTCTGGTGGAATGGCATGAAGAGGGAGATAGCCTGGTTTGTCTCTCGTTACTTAGTTTGCCAACAAATTAAGGCTGAACATCAGAGACCAGCTGGACTTCTTCAACCTTTACCTATTCCAGAATGGAAATGGAAGCACATTACCATGGATACTGGAGTACCTAAATCTCAAGCTGGAAGAGATGCTATCTGGATTATAGTTGGCAGGTTCACCAAGGTAGCTTATTTTCTTTCCTTCAGAATTGGTCAGTCAACGGATCAGCTAGCAGAGATGTACCTCAGGCAGATTGTCAGATTGCATGGAGTGCCAGTTAATATCGTATTAGACAGAGATACAAGATTTATATTGCACTTTTGGCGGAGTCTTCAGGAGAGCTTGGGGACTCGTCTCAAGATCAGTTCAGCATATCATCTGCAAACAGATGGTCAGTCATAATATACGATCCAGACTCTTGAAGATATGTTACGGTCATGTACACTCGACTTCGATGGTTCATGGGAAGATCACCTGCATATCGTAGAATTCTTCTATAACAACAGTTTTTAGGCTAGTATCCGGATGGCACCCTTTGAAGCACTGTATGGCAGGAAGTGCAGATCCCCATTAGCATGGGATAATGTTGACGAAAGACAGATGCTTGGTCCAGAGATGATTACGCAGACAATCGAGGTGGTCAGACAAGTCATAGATCAACTTTAAGTTGCCCAAGATCGCCAGTGCCATTGGGCCGATTTTCATCGGCGTCCCCTTGAGTTTTCTGTCGGCGACCACATGTTCCTTAGGATCTTGCCTACCCGTGGCGTCATTCGATTTGGCGTACGAGAAAAGCTTAGTCCTAGGTACATTGGGCCGTTCGATATCCTTGAGCGAGTAGGTGATGTGTCCTATCGCCTCGCTCTTCCACCGTCTTTATGTGAGGTACATTACGTATTCCATGTATCCCAATTACGATGGTATATTCGGGATCCGAGTCATGTCTTTGATCATTCGGAATTGGTTGTTGGTACCAACATTTTGTATGAGGAAAGGCCTGTATCCATTTTGGACCGAAGAGAGAAGGTGCTCAAGAACAAGACTATTAGTTTAGACCGTGTTGCTTGGGGTCATCACTCTTTGGGTGAGTCAACGTGGGAGCATGAGGATGATATCCGCTTGCGATATCCACACATGTTTGACTCATAAGGTATAATATCTTCCTTATGCCTTATGCTTTTAATTCCTTGCTTGCATGGATGATTGCTTGATTGACTGCTAGTCGTAGCTTTCTTATAATTAATATAGCTTGCCCCGACATCTCTAGCCTCTTGATTAAATTTCGAGGATGAAATTCTTTTAAGGTGGGTAGAGTTGCCACTCCTGTTTCCCGTTATACGTATCTTCATATGCGTATACGAGATTTCTGGCATTTATCAGGTGGACCGTAGTTAGGCTTATTTTGCTTAGCCTAGTCTTGGTTTAATCTTGACTTGGTTTATTTGACTTGGTTTGGGCTTGGCTTGGCTTGGTTTGAGATGGAGAGGGTTGATATATAACCCAACTACTTCTCTCTCTCCTCATTCACTTCTTCATTTACTTCTTCATCTTCTTCATTTACTCCACCCACCTACCAAGTCTTAGGCAAGTGCAACTTGCTTCATGGAGGAACCCCATTTTTGCTGTTCTATTGTCTTCCTCACGAGATTCTAAGACATTTTAGTACTTAGCATTTTTAATTTCCATAGTTTATTTCTTGTAGATCTAAGTTGGTTGCATTTTCGATTTTCTTGGATTTTGATCTACCAAACTTCATTATTTTTAAGTTTTGATTGTTCTATGTTGTAGAGAATTCGATTTTACCCAAAATAGACCTTTAAAAAGTTAGATTTTGACTTATTTTGAGGAAGTTATGGCCAAATGATTATTTGGTCATCTTCTATGTTCATCTGGCAGCATGTCGCAGTTGAGCCGCATAGATGTCGCGAATGGGCCGCATGAGCCTCATGTCGCAGTTGAGCCGCATAGATGTCACGAATGGGCCGCATGAGCCCTATGTCGCAGTTGAGTCGCATAGATGTCGTAGATGGGCCGCATGAGCCTTATGTGGCAATTGAGCCGCATAGATGTCGCGAATGGGCTGCATGAGCCCCATGTCACAGTTGAGCCGTATAGATGTCGCGAATGGGCCGTATAAGCCTCATGTCGCAGTTGAGCCGCATAGATATCGCGAATGGGCCGCATGAGCCTCATCTCGCAGTTGAGCCGTATAGATGTCGGGGATGGGTCGCATGAGCCGCATGTCGCAGTTGAGCCGTATGTCGCATGAGCCGCATAGATGTCGCATAGGCCGCATGTTGCAGAATAGGCCGCATAGTGCCTGTTTTGGCTATTTTATGTCTTATTTGTATGATTCTCTCATTCATGATAATTCTCAATAGTGACCCATCGTGGTGCACTCTTGACTAGTAACTGGACATGATAATTCTTGATGGTGGTCCGTTGTGACGCACCCTTGACTTGACAAAGTAAACCTACATGATAATCTCGACATGCCTTGCTAAGTAACTCTTGTCTTGACACCGTGGGTGTTTGTGCTTGTATAAGCTACAAGTCTCGTCTTGCATCATGTTTAGGATATGAATTCCTGATTTCTACGTTCAGAGATTCATACTGAATCTGACTAGGATAACGACTAGATTGATCAAGTAGTTCTTAAAGGGATTTTTCAGCTACAGGCAGTCCCGGGGCGCTTTAATTGGACTTGTAGCCTGCCGTTGAGTAGGGCATATTTCTAGCATACTGTCATGTGTTGCACCTCTAAGTCACATAATCCAACTCTCTCAACTTATGATCGGGTAACCTGGATTAAGACTGCAGGGCTTGTGGCTGTTGGAATATCTCGATGCATCTTGTTAGTAACTAGGCTTGTGATAGCCCTAGTTAGTTAAAGTATCAAGCCGTACTCTTTGCTTGGCCGTGAATGATGGATGGAGTCCTATCTTGTCTAGTCTTGCCTAGATCCAGTACATGGCTATCTCAGGACATGCTTGTCCATGCTTTACTTTATCGATAATTGGTTAGAGACTAAGTTCTGTTCAGGTGAAGGGTTACAACCCCGGTCCTTGTTTGGTTTACGGGTTGTAACTTGGTTACGGAATGATCCTTTAGTCATCTTATCGTTTATCACCCCGTTTTCTCTAACTCATGTCTTTCGTTAACCTTTATGTATCATGTGCTAATATACTGGTTTAGTTCTTAAGTGAAGCCTCCTTGTGGCACTTACTCTTTTTCTGGGGTCTGACCCAGCTGGTTTTGTATGCCCAGATTTCAGAGTAACTCCCGAGGATCTTCCTGTCTTCCAGCCAGATGGTGACCACTAGGCGCAACCCTGGCAACGAGTAGGTTCTTATTTTGCTCTCCCACAACCTTGTAAAAATATTCTTTTGAGAC
Source organism: Iris pallida (assembly GCA_029216955.1). NCBI lineage: Eukaryota > Viridiplantae > Streptophyta > Magnoliopsida > Asparagales > Iridaceae > Iris > Iris pallida. The sequence goes on from JANAVB010004800.1 coordinate 20,516,768, forward strand.
GTTTAGCCATCGAGCAAGTGTTAGCTCGTTTGCAACTTTACTTACTGTCTGCCTACGGGCTGTAACATGATTGACAAATCCTAGGGCTGACCATGTATGACTGAAACTCTTGCTAGTCTTCATATTTTGTATGACTAGCTTCATGATCATCTGAATATGTGATGTTTGGGACGCCTTACCTTGTATGTCTGATGATCTAAATCTTGTAACATTTACTTACTTGCTTGAGATTGAGACACTAGGCTTGTTCATGACCATAAGAGACTGTTGGCTTATAGATAAACCCTCATGCATCTAGACAGCCGTGACCGTATATCGAGGTAGATTATACTTCAAGGTACGTAGCTTGCTGTGTCTGTCCCCCGCTCTCTAGTATTCTGGTTCTGGGGCATGACAGTGACTGATATGTGTACACTGTTTGAGTTCCTGAAATTTAAATGAGTTTTCAACCTATTTTCCATGATTAAAGTTGACATATTAATTCTTATGCATATTTATTAGTTACTGCTAGGTAGGTGACATATTAGATTAGGTTGTTGTCGAAAGGAAATAGTTTTCAATTTGGTGATTGAACTGATATGTAACACTGTTGACTCATACATGTTTCAGGATTTAATTTCTGATTTTAATTTCCCTTTCTAAAACTGATTTGATTTCAAATTGCCATGTTTAATCCATTTACATTGTGTTAGTTCACTGTTAGGTTGTTTCATGTCAGTTTGTGTTAGAAAATGGGATGATATGGTTTTCGAATTGGGTGATGGGACTAAATATGAACTGCCATTTCCTAAGAACACTGAATTCCTGAGTTCCTAATTTTAACTGTCATTTTGGATTCCACATTCCTGAGATTGCTGAATGTTCATGTACACTAATTTCAGTCCTATATGCACACACAAACTGTTATTGACACACTTAGCTAGCTGTCACTTGACACTTACCATTATCAAATTTTTTAGAACACCCCACACACTCTTGAAGTATCACACACCTTCACATGTACATCCACACACTAAAACCTATCACTAAAATGTCATACACTATATCACTTACATCCCATTACATTCCTATATTCATGTCACACCTTAATCCACTTTGATACTAGCACCTCATTGCCATGTATCTACACTACACACACCCTATTATTTATATGTCATGTGACACACTACACTACACTGTTAACACATATGGTATACACATCACAGTTCATTAATTTCTATCTGTGTGTCACACACACACACATGTACACATAGACATAAACACATGTCCCTCTCCCTATCACTCTATGCATATATATATATATATATATATATATATATATATATATATATATATATATATGTAATATTGTCATGTAGCCTATATATGTATGAATGTGTGTTAATTATATAAATTAGATTAATATTGAATGTGTGAAATATATGGGAATATACATAATATGTGAATGATAAACTATATTAACTTAATGTATATATGTATATGTGTGAATGTGTGATTAGCCTATGGCCTATAGCCTATGGCTCCTGGCCTGTGTATATGGCTTGAATGCCCAGTGTAGTTGTGTTGTTGGCTTGTATAGCCTAGTTATTGTGTGTATATGCTAGAATAGGCTGGTTAGGCTTAGTAAGACTTGTTTGGGTTAGGCTTGACCTAGTTTGACTAGTGTAGTTGACTAGAGTTGACCAAAAGTCAACACTGAGTCTAGATGTGACCAGTTGACCTAGTTTGACCTAGACAGTTGACCATGTTTGACTTAGAGTTGACTTTGACCTAGATTGGCCTAGAAATCATGTAGATTGCATTGTATCCTTCATTGTCTTGTATTTTACACATCATGACCTATATTTCTCTGTTTAGGACATTGCGACTCTGTTGCAGACCTCTGATATTACGCTACTCTTTTCAGAGTGTCAGGCGAGTACATTCTTTGATAATTCTTTCATTTACTTGTCGATTATTGTACTTCAGTTCTAGTTAGTTCTATTTGATTCTCTGTTACAAATACGATTGATATTACTGGATCCATTTTATGCAACACTCATTATTCATGTATGGCCTCTATTTCTGGAATCACTACTGGCATCGCCTACTGGAATCACCAATTGGAATTACTTACTGGTATCATTTATGTTCTGGCTGGAGTTGTACTATTTTTGTATCGGGTTATGGATTCACTTGTACTTGTTGGGCGAGGAAATATTCGAGTAGACATGTGAACATTTCTAAATACTGGAACCACTCCCTTGGAATTATACTGGAATGATAGCCATCCCACACTTGGCCGAGTGTGCGATGTGCCGTATTACCTACAGCCATTTACATGTCGATCTCGATATTTTAAAACACACTGTTAGAGTATTGTCTGGACTCACCCTGGAATCATTGATCACTGTCTGGACTCATTTTATACTGGAATCATCTGGTATTAGATTTACATTGTCTGGACTCACACAGGGTTTACACTTGACTCATATTATATTGTCTGGACTTATATCATATTACTCTAGTTCAGCTAGATTATATTTACAGTCTTCATTGCCATGTTTCTCTTCTGGTTTGTTATCTTACTTTCCTTGTACCTTAACTGTTTCTCTACATCATTACTCGTACAAACTGCCATGTTCATCAATACAACTGTCTATAACTGCTTTATAGTTCTTTGTCATTTACTTGGGATTTCTTGATGAGTTGTACTTGTTCCTGTCCTGACTGGACCTGTTGAAAATATTACAAATGATTGCCCTGAGAACATTTGCCCTACTTGTCTTGGAGCAGGAGATGGCTTAGCTACCTTTGGCCCCGACACTCAGGAGTGATCGGGAAACTAACTTGTAGACTTTAGCTTTTATGTTTTAGAACTTGAATTGTAATAACTTGAGATACGAGTTTGTATTTGAGTTTGTTTGAGATATTATTATTTAGTAGTTTATAATTGTTGTTGTTTAGTCTCTAGTTATAAATTTTTGTGTTATCTTATCGTGCTTAGACTGTGTTTGAGACTTCATTATATCTATACTTGTCCTTCATTCGAAGTTGAGATTTGACAAGTACATTACATAATTGCATGAGTTGTTGATTAGATAGTAACCTAGGACAGCGTTCTACCGCCGATACTGTGGCGTAGGCTGGACGTACCCACTTCTCGTGCCCCTACACTGGGTGCGGGTCGTGACACATTTTTAGTGGTGGCCCATGCAGGTCGAGTTTATGAAGTGGTATTTGAACTAGAGTATCACTACAGCCTGCGATAGGATTGAGAGATAGGCTTTAACGGAGAGGTACTCAATCACAGTTAGGAAAATTCTGCTTCAAATCATGATATCTACATATCGTACTGATTTGCCTTCTTTGAAATAAATTGTCCTCCTTTGATTATATCGATTCCTGCTCAGTATTGACTTGTTTGTTCGATCTGTCTTCAGGATGGTGGAGACACGATCACATCGCTCTGGTACAGCAGCCACTGGAGAGGGGTCTGCCACCTCTCGTCCAGTATGACAGGATGCTGGGACTGTAGAACCTTCTGTTCCTGATCTAACAGGAACGACTGTAGCACTTGGGGGTATGCCTCCACCTGTTCGGAGGACGACCCCCGTCATTTCTGAGATATTTCAACAGCAGCATCCGCAGCCACCTGCAGGATGGGTTTTACGCTGTGCACCTGTTTTCCTTTGTGAAAAGGATTCTGGAGTCCCAGCAGCAGCAACAGCAGCAGCAGCAGCAGCAGCAGCAGCAGCGCCAGACTGTCGACTTCCGTCAGGGTATAGACAAGCCTCACCAGCTGGTCCGGACGACAGTGGAGATGGTGGCCATCCAGGGGCCAGCACAGACACATCAGTACCATCAGGGGACGCCAGGCATCCAGGAGTTTCAGAAGATGCATTCGAGGGATTTCCTTGGCACAGAGGGCATCCACTATGCGGATGACTGGATAGAGCACATTGAAAAGATATTTCGCCTAGCAGAGATACCAGTCCGACTTCAGATAAAGGCGGCAGGCAGCCAGATGCAGGACCTGGCCCGCACCTGGTACCAGATAGACCCCAAAGTGGGAACCAAGGGACAGACTTGGGCAGCCTTCAAGGAGCTGTTCAAGGAGCAGTTCTTTCCAGATGTAGCACTTGGAGGAATAGAGGCACAGTTTGAGAGCCTGGTTCAGGGGAACCAGACAGTCGGGGAATATGCTGGAGAGTTTTGCCGGCTGAGCAGATTCATTGAGGACCTGAGCGAGAAGACGAAGGCGAGGAAGTTTCACAGAGGTTTGATCAGAGAGGTCCGTCATTGACCAAGAGTGACAGGAATGCTTCTTTCGCGGAGATCTTAGCAGGAGCTATGGCAGCAGAAGATGATCTAGGGTTAAAATTGAAGAGGGGTCGAGATACTCATGTAGCCAGTTGCAGTGGAGGTCCGGCCAAGAGACCTCACATACAGATTCAGCAGGCACAACATCAGCCTAGAGGACAGGACCACAGGGTGTCGACTTGGGCCTACTGCAGGAAGGCAGGGCATGTTTGGGAGTCTTGTAGGAGGAGACTGAAGGTTTGTCTATTCTGTGGGTCTGGTGCTCACAAGATAATAGATTGTCCCGCTGCACCTCCTCTTGAGGGAGCTAGGCCACCTATAGCTCAGCACCAGAGGGGTGGAACTTTTGCTATGGCAGTCGAGGAGACTGACGCTGCAGGTGACGGGTTAGCAGGTTTGACCTCCTTGTTCTTCTTGTAACACCCAATTTTCCAGAAGAGGGTAATTTTGAAATTTTATATTTATAATTATTAATTAATGATATTTATTTCGTATTAGAATTTTTAGTGATTTTTAATTAATTTTAAACTATTTAAATTCATGACTTGTGATTTTGGTGTTGTGCTAATGAATAGTAGATACTGCCTACCCTAGAGCCTAGCCTTGTAATTAGGGTATTTTTGACATTTTTAGGGTTATTTGGATTTATTATAATTTATTTGAATTTATGGGAATTTTTAGAATTTATTTTGGAATTGTTTGAATGAGGGTTGACTAGGTTTACTTTGACTAGCAATGACCTTGGTAGGATAACCTAGAAGCTAACCCTAGTTGTGTTTGGACTTGGTTAGGTCATATAACCCTAGTTAGACTAGAGTTGACCCATGGTATGGTTATTTGACTTAAGTTAGATTCAAGTCATAAGCCATGACTTGTGATTAAAACTTAAATCAATAACTAGCCCTAAAGCCCATAGAGGCCCAAGCCCATAGCCCATCACTAAACCCTCACCCTAACCCACTATGGCCAGCCACATTGGGAACCCCACCTCTATTTATACTCTCTTCCATTTAGGGCTAGCCTCTTTTAGGAAAGAACAAGCTTAAGGAGGAGGTATTTTTCCAACTTTAGAAATTCATAGAAATTCTATTTGATCTCCTTTTTCCCTCAAACAAATTGCAATAGGTTCTAATTTAGGTATACTTTCTGTTCATGGAGGTCATTCTCAAATTTGGGACAATTTGGAGCTTTGGGATTAGCAAGAAGGATCCCCCATTTTGAAGCTTTCTTTGGAGAAGAACACCAATAGGTAACTTCTCATTCTCTCCATGAAATTCCAGTTTTCTTGCATATTTGAACAGCCCTAGGTGTCCCCTAGCCATAGGTATTGGTTTCGTGTCGAGTCGTGTCCGTTTCGTGTCCGTATCGGACACGAATCAGTGTTAGGGTGCATGTGTTCGATGAAATGCTTGAGTGAATAAATTCTTCTTATTTTTAAATTCTGTTTGAATAGATTTCTAGCCCTTGATGTGTGCTTTCGAACCCCCAAGCTCTGATCTCATATCGAGCTGAGTCCATGTCCAAAATGGACACGAACTCGCTGCACGAGACACGGCGCACATGCCCTGCTACTCGGGGGCTATAACTCCCTGTACACGACACATCTGGACACTAAATTTTGTGTGGACACTGTTTAGGTGACTGACACAAGGCTCACAAATTTTCATGGGTTCTTGTTCAGTGGTTTGGGAGAAATCACACGCGCACGGATCGCGCACTGCTGCACACGCGCGTGAAAATGCCACTGATACGCGTTCCAAACTCTCGACACGACTCACGTGGACATGAGACAGACACGTGTACACGAACACATAGACCTACCCTAGCTGTGGACATATGCATGACACTTATTGATGTGTGTGTCGTGTCCTAGCCCGACTCACACACGTGCACGAGGCTGCCTGTGCAGTGCTTTCACAGTCTGTGTAAATTAGTATTTTGGACACGTTTGTGTCCACTTGTTTGGACACAAACACCATGTTTGACACATGTATGCATGACACAATGTTTACCAACCCTCTGATTGATATTTTTAATTGTTAAATTAGATTCGAAATGGGAAAATTCTCATGTTCCTGATATTTAACTGGTAGTCGGGTTGGGGATTTAATGTATGTTCACTGATTGGATTGTGGGCTATATTGAATGTAGATTCACTTATATACATCTGGAATTAGCTAATATGTTAGGTTGAGATTAGCATAGGTTTTTTTAGTTTTCGAAATTTACAATTGGTTTTGGATTGAACTGTCATTTCTCTCATTCCTGGAATTTCATGATTCACTGTTTTGCTTAAACTGTCTAACCATACATCATACACTGTTACCTGTTTACAAATCTGTGAAGGACAGTACACCCACACACTATGGTTCCCTGCTACGCACAGGACACTGGAACCTGAGTTAAATCTAAGAATTAGTATGTATTTGTAATACACTGTCATTCACTAAACTGAGGACACCTGAACTCTTGATGTTGATTTACCATCCTAATTCACATACACATGTATTTGTTTACTGTTAAGTTGATTCATGAGATAGGTTTTCAAATTTGGCTTTAGGAATGCTATATGAAGATTGAATTAAAACTGAGATTATGTCACTAATTACCTGAGAATTGGGTTCCATTTTCCTCATTATAAATCTGAGAATTACTTGTGTGAAATCTGAGAACCCATGTCATGCCTATACTGTCAACTGATATGGATTCTTTCTTCTTCTTTTTTACTGATTTTCGAATAGCTTTGGGATGGGATGAATGTGTGTGTGCTGAAATTTGGAGAGTATGTTTCAAATCCTGTTATCCATGATAACAGAAGTTGAAACCTGGGTTTCCAGTTGGAGATCTCAGTTCTCCCCTTGTCTTTGTTAGATTTCATATAACTTGAAACCTGGATGATGTGAAACCTGAGAATAGGTTCACCTTGGGTTATAAACTGTCAATTGTTAATCCTGTTTTAGCCAAGTCTTGATACTAGGATTCATTCATGAAAATTGAATTAACTCACTGATTTCTAATGCTAATTCCTATGATAAATCCTCACATGTATTCACTGTCACCTGGGTTCTCATGTAAACACACAAATGTTTGACACACATTGTAGCAGCCCACACTCTATTCCTGGAACACACATACCTGAACCTTGACACATACACTTTAGTATGCAAATTCCTGTCAAATTCCTGAGATAATAGTATTTTCTGAGTTTAGTTGCTGGTTATCTGTTTTAACAGTGATTAAATGTTGAGGATAGGTTTACACACATATCATTACCTGTCATATTTTGCTAAACCCCCACATTCCTGTCATAGGTAGAATGTCTGAGACACATGTGTTTTCATGCCACTTAATACCTTGATACATACACACAAGCACTCATGTTCACCACACTGTCCTAAACACTTAGACCCTATCACTTAGCTTTGAACACTGAATTTGGTATTTAAATTGTCATGTTTAAGTCCATGTGCATTGCTGAGTTCACATAAAACCAGATTTTGGAATGCCAATGCAACATGAGAACCTGAGACACATAAAACCTTAGAAGCATTTTCTAGAACCTGAGATTTCGAAACACACATGAAAATCTGATTTTGGTTTTGCTATAAAACCTGAGATTAGGCTCTAGTTCCTTTTCCTTTTCCCTATCTATGAACTGAATGAATGTTGGTAGTTGGGTATTTATATATATAATGTTAGTTAACTGAATGTGGGGTGCATGGTTGATTCATTGAACTGATATTAACTTCACTGATATTTTTCCAGTTTTTTTTCTCTTTTAACTGAATTGTATTGGAATGGGTTAATCCCTATAAAACCTGAATTGAAATTGTTGAACTGGTTTCCTGTTTTACCTGGACTGTTTCTTTGAACTGTTAAATGATTTTGTGTTAATGGGACTGAACTGAAATGGTTCTATAACCTGGAATTGGTTCCCTGTCCCTTCTTGAACTATATTCACTGATTTATCCTTAAACACTACCACTGTTTTTTCTTTTCCTCACTGTTTTGCCTCACCCTCACTCTCACTCATAACTCACACACACACACATGTTAGTATTTACCCACACCTGCCTACCCTCATGTACACACCCACATATATCTCATATATTACTCTCTCTCCCTCTCTATGTATATATATATAAATACATAATATATAACCTAGTGTGAAATGCAATGTATTATAAGGTAGCCTATATATTATGTATTGATTTTCATATAGGAAATCTACTTGGCCTTGATATTACTTTTGGATTAGGATTCATGAGTTAGCTTAATTAGGATTTGATTTTGGGAATTAATGTATGCAAGTAAGCATGTATGATATGTAATATACATGGATAATGTGTATAAATGTGTAATGTGATCATGTAACCAATGTATGCATAGTCATGATCTAATGTATTGGTATATAGGCAATGTAGACATGCATGAATGAATGAATAGATATATAATATGGATGCATGAATGTAGGCAATATAATATAGAATGAATATATATGCCTTGGTGTGGTTCGCATTGCTTACCTTGCTTATGTCTAGCCTTAATAGCATAGTATAGGCTTGGTTAGGCCTAGTGAGACTTATTAGACTTGTTTGGCTTAGGCTTGACCTAGTTTGACTAGTGTGGTTGACTAGAGTTGACCAAGTGTCGACTTCAGCCTAGTTTGACCTAGACAGCATGCAGATGCATTGTACATTTCATATATCACCCTCTGTATACATCTTGACTTGTGTTGCTCTAACTAGGAGTCAGGTATCTCATCTCGGACAGTACATTTACTTCAGACATTCAGATACGAGACGAGTACATTCTCTGATCATTTCATATCCTGCTTAGAATTATTTCCTGCATTAAATTACTTTACTTGATACTGTCACGTTGGTCACAGGATTAGTACTATATGGATCCCTTCTTGAGATGTTATCCCTTCAGGGAGCATCGGGTACTCTATGTTCTGTACGTTTCACTTACATGGCATATCATATGCTTCTTTGGTTCTTTGATCACTTGTGACATATACTCATATGATCACAGAGTCTTCTCTGAATCCTTATCCCATTTATTGGGTCTATCAGAATCCGAATTTATGGGACTACTATGTATCACCTTCGGGGTCTATTACCTTCGGGGTCTATCACCTTCGGGGTCTATCACCTTCGGGGTCTATTACCTTCGGGGTCTATCACCTTCGGGGTCTACTACCCTTCGGGGGCTGTTACATAGAATCATGACATAACCTGTTTGGATCCTTGTGTATTAGTTGGGGGTACGGGGGAGTATAAATAGCCATGTGAACAATTTCCAAAGTAGAATAGCCATGTACGCCTCTTTAGTATAGCCATGTACAAATCAAGCCGTTCACATGTCGACTTTGTACTCTAAATCATTAGTCACTGGTAGCTCTCTACTTATAGTAGATATTTCTATTACAGTTCTCTCTCTCTGTTTACATACTGCATTTCCTTCAGTATCTATATCTTACTTTACTGCATGATTATATTTTCTAACCTGCTATGAACTGTTGAGATGTACTGTGCTCGCTCCCGTCCTGAATGGACCTATTGAAAATTTTACAGAGGATGATGAAGAATCCTGCACCCCTTACTTGGAGCTTGCCTAGATGACACTCGCGACCTGGACCCCTGGGGAGGTTCAGGCAGCTGCTGAGGACGATACCCTGCTTAGTATAGATAGCTTAGACTGTTTTCCATTTTATGTTTAGTTGTTGTTCTTGATTCAGAGTTGTATATTTAGAGATGATTAGACTTGTATTTCTTTTCTGTTGTACCTCAGTTGAGGATTCTCTTATCTATTTTATCGTGCCATATTCTATCTCTCTAGATTGTGATTGAGTTGTACCTCTGTGTTGGCCACCTTATGGAGAGTATTCATATTATGTTAGTTATAGTTCATGACCTAGAACAGTGTTCTACCGCTGACACTGCGGCGTAGGCTGGGTGTTGTTACGCTCTCGTACCCTCACAGTGGGTGCGGGTCGTGACACTTCTCTTCCACCTTCATATGTGATTTCCATTAGTACCTGCCAGGATATTCTTGTGATATGCTAGATAGCATAGTTACCCTGTTCGAGACTGTGGAATCATGACCAGTAGGACTATGGTTGCATGTTATCCTTCGACCTTGTTTGATTGGGGGTTTGACCTAGGAGGAGTACGATCATTTTAATTTCGAGGACAAAATTCTTCTAAGGGGGTAGACTTGTAACACCCAGTTTTCCAAATGAGGGTCATTTTAAAATTTTGTGATTACAATCATTTAATAATGACATTTAAATCATATTATAATTTTTGGTGATTTTTAATCAATTTAAAACTATTTAAAATATTGAATTGCGATTTTGAGGGTTAACTAGTTAAACCCTAGTTTTGCTAAGCCTAGAGACTAACTATGACCAAGGGAGCCTAGTCATGTGATTAGGATGACTAATTATTACTCTTTAGCCTAGGGGTATTTTGGTTATTTTGACAATTTTGTAAAATTGTAATTTTGATTAATTAAATATTGTGCTAATCTTTTAGTTAAGCCTTAACCTAGAAGTTTAACCTAACCTAGATTAGTCTTGAGGTTAGAACATTCCTACTAAGTGCCAAGGTTAGTAATATCTAGATATTATTCTAGTAGGATATTTCCTTAGGATATTTGTGAAAAAGAAAGCTTTGAACCAATAGGAAGGCTTAAAATTAGGTGGAATGATCTTAGCCACTCATCTATACCTAAACAAACCCTAATTCCCTTAGATGAACAGCCATACAAGACCCCCCTCCTATAAGTGTCACACTAAGAAGCCTTTGCCTATTTTTTAAAAACCTAGAAGAACCCTACTTTGTTCTTCCATAAACCTCTCCCAATTAATCCAAATTGAGCCCAAATTGAGTCAAATCAATTGCATCATCATCCCCAACATTAGAGGAGACTTGTGGGTGCTTGCTAGCGAGGTTTGAGGTCGTTTGAACCGTAGCAAATCGAAGAAGACGTCAAATCGAGGCCCTTTACATTGAGTTTGAACACTCAATAGGTAAAACCATGCAAACCCTAGTAAATTCCTGATTTCTTTACATAGATACATCCATTTAGGGTCCCCCTAAGTGTAGCCCAAGTTTGGTAGGATCTCGTGTCCATTTCGTGTCTGTATCGGACACGTATCAGTATATTTAATTGGGTGTTCGACGAAATGCCTCTTAGAACTTTTTGTTCTTGGTTTTCAAAACAAATTATATATTTGGTAGCTAATCATATGTAGATTACGTATGTATGTGACTGAGCATGATTTGGGTTGGTTTTCGTGTCCAAATTTAGACACGATCCGTAGCACAAGGCCCTCGTGTAGTGTCCTGCTGCCACACGTCCATATCCGACACGACAGGACTGGGTTGGATACTAAAATTGGTGGACACCTGGAGGCAATGTCTGACATCATGCCTCCAAAGTCTCACACGATTTGGTTTAGTGGTTAGTGAGAAATCTCACTCGCACTGGTCCTAGCCTGACACGAGCGCGCGCAAGAATCGCGTCTGATACGTGTCTCGTACGCACGACAAGCCTCACGTGGACACATGACAGACACTTGGACATGTTCTCTTAGCCTAGGCGAACACGTGTGCACGGCCACGTGTCACCACATGTCCTGTGTCATGCACTGGACACACGTGCATGCGCGCACGACGCTGTGTGCCTGTGCGTGTGTCTGTGTGTGTTCGAACGGGTTAGACACGCTGTGTCCTGTCGTGGGGACACCACGAGACTCGTGTGGCTCTATGACACCTACACGACACTTCCTCGATACGTTCCTATGGGTTATTGCATGTGTTTTGCTTTGAAATCGAATTTCCCCTATGTGACTGATACGTGTATACTGTTTGAATTCCTGAAATTTAAATGAGTTTTCAACCTATTTTCCATGATTAAAGTTGACATATTAATTCTTATACATATGTATTAGTTACTGCTAGGTAGGTGACATGTTAGATTAGGTTATTGTCGAAAGGAAATGGTTTTCAATTTGGTGATTGAACTGACAGGTAACATGGTTGACTGATACATGTTTCAGGATTTGATTTCTGATTTTAATTTCCCTTTCTAAAACTGATTTATTTCAAATTGCCATGTTTAATCCATTTAAATTGTGTTAGTTCACTGTTAGGTTGTTTCATGTCAGATTGTGTTAGAAAATGGGATGATATGGTTTTCGAATTGGGTGATGGGACTAAATGTGAACTGCCATTTCCTAAGAATACTGAATTCCTGAGTTCCTAATTTTAACTGTCATTTTGGATTCCACATTCCTGAGATTGCTGAATGTTCATGTACACTAATTTTAGTCCTATATGCACACACAAACTGTTGTTGACACACTTAGCTAGATGTCACTTGACACTTACCATTGTCAAATTTCTGAGAACACCACACACACTCTTGAAGTATCACACACCTTCACATGTACATCCACACACTAAAACCTATCACTAAAATGTCATACACTATATCACTCACATCCCATTACATTCCTATATTCCTGTCACACCTTAATCCACTTTGACACTAGCACCTCATTGCCATGTATCTACACTACACACACCCTATTATTTATGTCATGTGACACACTACACTACACTGTTAACACATATGGTATACACATCACAGTTCACTAATTTCTATATGTGTGTCACACACACACATGTACACATAGACATAAACACATGTCCCTCTCCCTATCACTCTATGCATATATATATGCATATACATATCTATATGTAATATTATCATGTAGCCTATATATGTATGAATGTGTGTTAATTATATAAATTAGATTAATCTTGAATGTGTGAAATATGTGGGAATATACATAATATATGAATGATAAACTATATTAACTTAATGTATATGTATATGTGTGAATGTGTGATTAGCCTATGGCCTATAGCCTATGGCTCCTAGCCTGTGTATATGGCTTGAATGTCCAGTATAGGTGTGTTGTTGGCTTGTATTGCCTAGTTATTGTGTGTGTATGCTAGAATAGGCTGGTTAGACTTAGTGAGACTTGTTTGGGTTAGGCTTGACCTAGTTGACCTAGTTTGACTAGTGTAATTGACTGTAGTTGACCAAAAGTCAATACTGAGTCTAGATGTGACCAGTTGACCTAGTTTGACATAGAAAGTTGACCAGGTTTGACTTAGAGTTGACTTTGACCTAGATTGGCCTAGAAATCATGTAGATTGTATTGTATCCTTCATTCTCTTGTATTTTACACATCATGACCTATATTCCTCTGTTCAGGACATTATGACTCTGTTGTAGACCTCTGATATTACGCTACTTTTTTCAGAGTGTCAGGCGAGTACATTCTCTGATAGTTCTTTCATTTACTTGTCGATTACTGTACTTCAGTTCTAGTTAGTTCTATTTGATTCTCTTTTACAAATACGATTGATATTACTGGATCCATTTTATGCGACACTCATTATTCATGTCTGGCCTCTATTTCTGGAATCACTACTGGCATCACCTACTGGAATCACCTACTGGAATCACTTACTGGTATCATTCATGTTCTGGCTGGACTTGTACTATTTTTGTGTCGGGTTATGGATTCACTTGTACTTGTTGGACGGGAAAATATTGGAGTAGACGTGAACATTCCCAAATACTGGAACCACTCCCTGGTTTAGTGTTCTTCCCCAAATTACCCTATTTCATCAATTCAACTCCAATTTGAGCCTAGCCTTTTGCATTGGGCTCCCCTACAGTAGTAGAAGCCATTGGATGATAGCTAGCAAGGGTTTGAAAGCTTCGGGACCGTCGCAAATCGAGGAAGGTATCGATACTAGGCCCTTTACATTGAGATTCCAACTATCAATAGGTAAACCTATCTACACCCATTGAAATCATGATTTTTCTTCATAGATGCATTCCTTTAGGGTTCTCCTAGGTGTAGCCTAAGTTTGGCAAGATTTCGTGTCCGTTCGATACCCATATCGGACACGTATCAGTGTTTTTAATTAGGTGTTTGGCGAAATGTCACAATGGATTGAATTTTAACCAATTTCAAAACAAATTTCAGATTGGGTAGCCTAATAGGTGGGTATTAGATTTATGAATGACTGAACACGTTTTGGATCTCTATTCGTGTCCAAATTGGACACGAACCTACTGTTTGGATACTGCACAGGGGAGTACTGTTGTCACTCCCCATAACCAGAATACTGGAGAGCTGGGGACAGAAATAGCCAGCTACGTACATTAAAGTGAATTCCACCTCGTAATACGGTCACAGCTGTCTAGATGCATGAGAGTTTACTATAAGCTAACAGTCCCTTATGGTCATGAACAAGCCTAGTGTCTCAATCTCAAGCAAGCAAGTAAATGTAACAAGATGGTAGATCATCATACATACAAGGTAAGGCATCCCAAACATCACATATTCAGATGATCATGAAGCTAGTCATACAAAATATGAAGACTAGCAAGAGTTTCAGTCATACATGATCAATCCTAGGATTTGTCAATTATATTACAGCCCGTAGGCAGACAGTAAGTAAAGTTACAAACGAGCTAACACTTGCTCGACGGCTAAACGCCTCAAAAGAATATTTCTACAAGGGAGTGGGAGAGCAAAATAAGAACCCACTCGTTGCCAGGGTTGCGCCTAGTGGTCACCATCTGGCTGGAAGGCTGGAAGATCCTCGGGAGCTACTCCAAAATCTGGCCATACAAAACCAGTTGGGTCAGACCCCAGAAAGAGCAAGTGCCACAAGGAGGCTTCACTTAAGAACTAAACCAGCATATTAGCACATGATACATAAAGGTTAACGAAAGACATGAGTTAGAAAAAATAGGGTGATAAACGATAAGATGACTAAAGGATCATTCCGGTAACCAAGTTACAACCCGTAAACCAAATAAGGACCGGGGTTGTAACCCTTCACCTGAGCAGAACTTAGTCTCTAACCAATTATCGATAAAGTAAAGCATAAACAAGCATGTCCTGAGATAGCCATGTACTGGATCAAGGCAAGACTAGATAAGATAGGACTCCATCCATCATTCACGGCCAAGCAAAGAGCACGGCTTGATACTTTAACTAACTAGGGTTATTACAAGCCTAGTTACTAACAAGATGCATCGATACGTTCCAACAGCCACAAACCCTGCAGTCTTAATCCAGCTTATCCGGTCACAAGTTGAGAGAGTTGGATTAGGTGACTTAGAGGTGCAACACATGACAGTGTGCTGGAAATGTGCCCTACTCGACGACAGGCTACAAGTCCAATTAAAGCGCCCAAATAACGGGACTGCCTGTAGCTAGAAAATCCCTTTATGAACTACTTGATCAATCTAGTCATTATCCTAGTCAGATTCAGTATGAATCCCTGACCATGGAAATCAGGAATTCATATCCTAGACATGTTGCAAGACGA
Source organism: Iris pallida (assembly GCA_029216955.1). NCBI lineage: Eukaryota > Viridiplantae > Streptophyta > Magnoliopsida > Asparagales > Iridaceae > Iris > Iris pallida. Next base: position 20,532,508 of record JANAVB010004800.1, read on the forward strand.
GACATGTAGCTTATACAAGCACAAACACCCACGGTGTCAAGACAATAGTTACTTAGCAAGGCATGTCGAGATTATCATGTAGGTTTACTTTGTCAAGTCAAGGGTGCGTCACAACGGACCACCATCAAGAATTATCATGTCCAGTTACTTGTCAAGAGTGCACCACGACGAGTCACTATCAAGAATGATCATGAATGAGAGAAACTTGTATAAAATAACTAGTAACATATTATTGAAGCCAAGGGAAAGATCTACAACTTTTATGTTGGGAGTTGGAGGAAATTCTGACCACAAATCATGCAAATAAGACATAAAATAGCCAAAACAGGCACTATGCGGCCTATTCTACGTCATGCTGCCTATGCGGCCCATTCGCGACATCCATGCGGCTCAACTGCGACATGCGGCTCATACGGCCCATTCACGACATCTATGCGGCTCAACTGCGATATGGGGCTCATGCGGCCAATTCGCGACATTTATGCGGCTCAACTACGACATGAGGCTCATACGGCCCATTTGCAACATCTATGCAGCTCAACTGCGACATAAGGCTCATGCGGTCCATTCGCGACATCTGTGCGGCTCAACTGCGACATGCTGCCAGATGAACATAGAAGATGACCAAATAATCATTTGGCCATAACTTCCTCAAAACAAGTCGAAATCTAACTTTTCAAAGGTCCATTTTAGGTAAAAATGAATTCTCTACAACATGGAACAATCAAAACTTAAAAATAATGAAGTTTAATAGATCAAAACCCAAGAAAATCAAAAATAATGCAAACTTAGATCTACATGAATCCATCCACCAAAATAAAAAATGTCAAGTTCTAAAGTGGCTTAAAATCAAGTAAGGAAGAGAATGGAACAATAAAACTTGAGATCCCTCAAGAAGCAAGTTGTACTTGCCTAGGACTTGGTAGGTGGGAGGAGTAAATGGAGAAGATGAAGAAATAAATTGTGAGCCCTTGACCCAAAATTCCCCAATTATTTTTATTTTAATATATTGATAAATTATTAATCAAAGTTTTAGAGTTATTTTGATAACCAGTGTGAATAATTGTGATGGACCCACTAATCAACATAGATAGTTACATATAAACATATATAGAATTGTTATTCATCTATTCAATAGAGTAAGTGGCCTTGGTGCCAATAAATTTTCATACAGGGACCTTTCCACAAAAATTCCCAATTTGAATTTAAACTTGTGGCCGACCCCTTTTCCTGTGTGGATCAATTCAAATCCAAATAAAAGAGATTCTCCAAATCTCTTACAGTTTTGGAGTATGATCCTAAGCTAGAATGCCCACAGGTATGTATATAAGGGGTGTTCTGTCGAACCCCACAAAAACCCTAATTACCTACGCTTGGAAATTTGGAGACTGCTGCTAGAAGTGGAAGGTGATTAGCAAGAGTCCTTCTCGACCTCCCCAAGCAGGTAAACCTTTCACTTTTCCATCAAACCCTTTATACCCATCAAGCTTTGATATTGAATTAATGGTAGTAGATGTAGTTGTCTTAATGAGCAAAAGGAATCTGGAAAGGGGGGAATTCCTGAGGCATCCAGACATCAATGGATGTCGAGACTATAGTATAGGTAATAAGGTTGTCCTGTATCAACTATCATATCAAAGAAAACAACAAGTAAGAGCCTTGGTTTTCCTATATTAACTAGGTAATAGTACACCAGCATACATCAATATAGGGTCCCCTTGAGTGCTCAGTTAGGAACAAGGACAGGGTAGACATATGTATATCCAGTATCTTCACATGCCTGTAGGCATAGGCCTTAGCAAGAGAGAAGGCCAGAGCCTCGAGCATGGCTCTCATGAGAAAGCCATATGTAATTACCTGCACACAATAGGTACAAACGTGTGTACCCATAGCAATGGTATCAGTGAGGGGTGGGAGTATAGGAATTACAATAGACACAATTCATCCTCATCTTTAATACACTTATATGGGTACCCTTTTTTATTGCTATTATTGTATCCAGATATCCCAAATAACTGTTGGACTATGAGATTGTACTCTGGCATGACCCTTAAGAGTATCAGAACCAGTAGGTATACATGTATGCCAGTCCCTTAGTTGTTGATCAGACCATTGGATACATATATAGATGTCCTGTTATCTCAATATCTGGATTCATTTGTACAATAAACCTTGATTCAACTCAAGGCACCCCTGAGTTCCTGGGATTAACAAGAAACCTAGGATTGTCACTGGATTGACATGTATCAATTACAAGGAGTCAATTAGTACAATGCGGGTCAGGATTTAGAGTAATAAAGGAAGGGTCGACCTGCTATGTTAAATATGGCAGAGCCACCTAGTTAAGGCAGTTGCAAACCATGAACCAATTTACATGGCTTAGGAGACACCAGTACTTTCACCACCCAGGACTTGTGACAGGGTATAACAGCCCTTGATACCCTGTTTGACTACAGTTCATGATCACAGACCTTGGTATGATGCAGCCCATGCAACCTTAAGAATTAGTATAGGAAGTACTGAAACTCTCCCTACTAAGAACTTATTAGGAAGACCAAAGGGGAGGGTAGACAAACAAAATAGATAGAGAACAAGAGTAAAATAGTAAAATGATAAGAGTTACTTTAGTTGCACCATTTATTGATTCAAACTTGATTTACAATATAGGTTCAGTGGACTTTGACTTGGCATCTAATCCTTGTTTCCAATTCAAGACGACAGGCAAGTACACTTTCTGTTCTACTTCCAATTTTGATAGTTTTGTGCAGTATATGGTCATATGTTCTTTTGCTTGATGACACGATGGACACACGAGTGAGAGTCATGAACCCTATTTATTATACTCTTGTTTAGCTTCTTTTTCGTGACTTATTTAGGTTCATGAGTACTGGTTGGGAGGGGAAATATCCTAGTAGACGTGTGAACTTCCCATTCTATCCCAGTGTCTTTCGTGAATGCTAGCCGCTGCACACGGCACGTGCAGTGCGCCTGATTTACCCCATAGCCGTTCACATGTCAAAACAGATATTTCAATTCACTTAGATAGCTTGTCTTTTATTATTTTACCACTTGACATGTCACTATATTTTCACATTCTTTTCCAGTTGACATATCATTCTGCGACTCTCATCTTATTCTAGATATACCATGTCATCACATTACTGTTCAGTTTCCTTTACATATGTTATATTCATGAACTGTCGATTCTATTATGTTGCGGATAGTTTTTCAGCTTGTGTGCTTGTTCCAATCCTGACTGGATAACCAACATTTTAGGTGATGAGTTAGAGGACTTTTGCACTACATATTATGAGCACACTACAGATCCCGACTTTGGTGCACAGGACGAGTTGGAGGCTGCCTATGCAGACTTGCCTACTACGGATGGCTTTCAGTAGTTTTATTCTATTATCTTCATAGCTTGTTCAGTTTGAGACTTTTGATGTATTTCCTATTTTAGACTCATGAGTTGATGTTCTAGTACCTTACCTTTCTTTTGAGTTGTGACATTGGGTACAATTTGATATTGGAGTTCGTCATATTATTTATTATCTATCACTCCAAGATATTTATAGAATTCACTATACTTGGCCTCTTTGTGAATTGTTTACTTTGTGTAAATGAATATAAACTGCGTGGTTGTATTTGTAAACTATGGAGATGACTAGACAGCGATCTACCGCCGATACTGTGGCGTAGGCTGGACGTACCCACGACTCATGCCCAAATTCTGGGTGCGGGTCGTGACATAAATGAAGAAGTGAATGAAGAGAGAATGAAGGAGTTGGGTTATATATCAACCCTCTCCATCTCAAACCAAGCCAAGCCAAGACAAACCAAGTCAAGATTAAACCAAGACTAGGCTAAGCAAAACAAGCCTAACTACGGTCCACCTGGTAAATGCTAAAAATCTCGTATACGCATACAAAAATACGTATAACGGGAAACGGGAGTGAAAACTCTGCCTACCTTAAAAGGATTTTGTCCTCGGAATTTAATCTAGTGGCTAGAGATGTCGGGGCAAGCTATATTAATTATAAGCAAGCTACGACTAGCAGTCAATCAAACAATCATTCATGCAAGCAAGGAATTAAAAGCATAAGGCATAAGGAAGAAACTATACCTTATGAGTCAAACAGTTGTGGATATCGCGAGTGGATATCATCCTCACGCTCCCACGTTGACTCACCCGAAGAGTGGTGACCCCAAGCAACACGGACTAAACAAATAGTCTTGTTCTTGAGCACCTTCTCTCTTCGGTCCAAAATGGATACGGGTCTTTCCTCATACGAAAGTTGGTACCAACAACCAATTCTGAATGATCAAGGACATGACTCAGATCCGAAATATATCGTCGCAATTGGGATACATGAAATACGTCATGTACCTCACATAAATACGGCGGAAGAGCGAGACGATAGGACACATCACCTACTCGTTCAAGGATATCGAACGGCCCTATGTACCTAGGACTAAGCTTTCCCCGTACGCCGAATCGAATGACGCCACGGGTAGGTGAGATCCTAAGGAACATGTGGTCACTGAAAGAAAACTCAAGGGGACGTCGATAAGAATCGGCCCAATGATGCTGGCGATCTTGGGCAACTCGAAGATGATCTCTGACTTGTCTGACCACCTCGATTGTCTGCATAATCATCTCTGGACCAAGCATCTGTCTATCGCCGAAATTATCCCATGCTAATGGGGATTTGCACTTCCTGCCATACAGTGCTTCAAAGGGTGCCATCTGGATACTAGCCTGGAAACTGTTGTTATAGGAGAATTCCATGAGATGCAGGTGATCTTCCCACGAACCACCGAAGTCGAGTGTACATGTCTGCAACATATCTTCAAGAGTCTGGATCGTGCGTTCTGACTGACCATCTGTCTGCGGATGATAAGCTGAACTGAACTTGAGATGAGTCCCCAAGCTCTCTTGAAGACTCTGCCAAAAGTGCGATATGAATCTTAAATCTCTGTCTGATACGATACTAACTGGCACTCTATGCAATCTGACAATCTGCCTGAGGTACATCTTTGCTAGCTGATCCGTCGACTGACCAATTCTGAAAGGAATAAAATGAGCTACCTTGGTGAGCCTGTCAACTATAACCCGGATAGCATCTCTTCCAGCTGGGGATTTAGGTAACCCAGTTACAAAATCCATGGTAATGTGCTCCCATTTCCATTCTGGGATCGGTAAAGGTTGAAGAAAGTCCAGCTGGTCTCTGATGTCCAGCCTTAACTTGTTGACAAACTAAACAATGAGAGACAAACCGGGCTATCTCCCTCTTCATGCCATTCCACCAGAAATGCTGACGGATGTCTCGGTACATCTTCGTACCACCGGGATGAATTGAATACTGTAAACTGTGAGCTTCTGCCATGATCTCATGTCTGATATCACCACTGGGTACACAAAGACGCCTCCTATGTCGGAGAGTACCATCTTCGTGAATACATAACTCTGGTCTTCGTCCTGCTTCACACTCCGTTCTGAGTCGCTGAAGCTTAGAATCTGTTGATTGTGCCATCTTAATCCTCTCTACTATGTTGGACTGAACTTGTATGCTGGCCATCAATGCCACATTGGTAGGAAGAACTACTTCTATTCCTATCTTCTGAAGATCCGCTAATAACTCTGGTTGTGCTGTTAGAAAATAAACTCCAGCTCTCCTGTTCAACGCATCTGTAACAACGTTGGCCTTCCCAGGATGATACTGCAAGTTGATGTCATAATCGACAAGTAGCTCTAGCCATCTTCTCTGACGCATATTTAGTTCCTTCTGGGTAAATACATACTTCAGACTCTTATGGTCGGTGAAAATCTCCACCCGATCTCCATATAAATAATGCCTCCAAAGCTTAAGTGCGAAAACCACCGCTGTTAACTCCAAGTCATGGGTTGGGTAATTCCTCTCATGATCATGAAGCTGACGTGATGCATAAGCTACTACCATACCATGCTACATCAAGACGCATCCCAATCCTCTGTCGGAAGCATCACAATAAACTGAAAATCCTCCAGTCCCATCTGGAAGCGTGAGAATAGGAGCCATCATCAATCTTTGCTTCAACTTCTCAAAGAAACTCTGACACTCTGCTGTCCAAGCAAACTGCACATCCTTGTGGGTCAACTGCGTCAATGGTGCTGAAATCCGAGCAAAGTCTGACACAAATTGTCGGTAATAGCCGGCCAATCCCAGGAAACTCCGAACTTCTGCGACGATGCTAGGTACTGGCCATGACTCTATAGCTACTATCTTCTGGGGGTCAACTTCTACTCCACCACTGGTGATGATATGACCTAAGTACGAAATGCGATCAAGCCAAAATTCGTACTTATGAACTTCCCGTACAACTGGTGCTCTCTGAGAATCTGGAGAACTACACGAAGATGCTGCTCATGCTCTACCTTATTCTTGCTATAGAATAAGATGTCGTCTATAAATACTATCACAAACTGATCCAAATAAGGCATAAAGATACGATTCATGAGGTCCATGAATACGGCTGGCGCATTGGTCGCTCCAAATGGCATAACAAGGAACTCCTAATGCCCGTATCTGGATCTGAATGGCTGTCTTCAGGACATCTTGCTCTCTGACTCTGATCTGATGGTACCCTGATCGCAAGTCAATCTTCTAGAATAGTGTCGCTCCTCTGAGCTGATCAAATAAATCATCTATTCTTGGGAGAGGATATCTGTTTTTGATTGTTACAGAGTTCAAGGTATGATAATCAACACATAATCTTGACGTACCATCCTTCTTTTTCACAAGAAGTATTAGAGCTCCCCAAGGTGATCCACTAGCGCGAATGAATCCCTTGGTTCTGAGTTCTTCAATCATCTTGTACAAAATCTCTAACTCTAAAGGTGCCATCCTGTAGACTCCCCCTGACACTGGTGCCGTCCCTGGAAGCAAATCAATGGTGAACTCTATCTCTCTCTCTGGGGGTATATCTAGAAGCTCTTCGGGAAATACATCAGAAAACTCTTCAACAACTCTGGGAAACTGAACTGCCACTGCTACTGCCATCCGCAATACTAGTGGAGAAGGTCCTACTTCGCCTCTGGAAAATAAAAACTCTGCCTCATCGGGAATCCCAAAAATAATCCTGCCAATATAGCAGTCTATTCTTGCGTATTGCTCCTTCAACCAATCCATTCCTATGACCACATCTTAATCGTCCATCGAAAATTCTATCAATCTAGCGGAAAACTCTCTACCGCTAACTACGATTCGACACGAAGAAAATACTCTATCTACTCCCACAAGACCGTTACCAGTAAGTATATTGAGCCTTACTGATAATGACTCGGGCTCCAGTCCTATCCGTGTAGCGAATCATACAGACATAAATGAATACGATGCACCCGAATCAAATAATACTGATGCTGGAAAAGAGTTGACGAGAATGGTACCTGCCACCACCTCACCTGAAGCTAACTCTTCCTCCACGGTCAAAGCTATAGCCTGACCTTGCCTTCTTGGTGCTAGTCCCCTCTGCTGGTGACCTCTCTGCTGGTTTTGAATCTGAACTTGGGCATACTGCTGAGCCTGAGACGGCAATGGCCTCGTAGGCTGATACTGCTACTGCACTGGTGCTGGACCCCTAATCGATGGACTGGTTAGGTTTGATGACGACGAACTTGCTCTATTCGGACAGGACCCTATTTTGTGATCCGGTGCCCCACAAGCCAAGCATAATCCCTGTGCTCTGCGACACTCTGATACTACGTGTCCTGGCTTTCCACAATGAGTACAGCCCATTGCGGAAGACTGCTTCTGCTTCTGTTGTCACGGCCCGCACCCGCTTTTCGGATACGAGACGTATCCAAGCCCAGCCTACACCACGGTATCGACGGTAGTACGCTGTCTATCCTACAATAACAAAGTTCTCATAAATAATAACTGCTCATTCACAACAACTAAATCAACTTTACAAAATATAGAAGTTTTACATTTGAAGAAGAATATAAGATTTTACATTTGTAGAAAACTACCACACAACTAACTAGTCCTCTATGGTTTAGCCTTCGAGTCTCTATCTCCCCCTCGTATGGTCCATGTGCAAGAGTAGGCACGTCAACCTCACCTATAACAACGATCCAGTCTGAAAAGGAGCAGAGTACAACCATATTGCAATTAATGTTGTTAGTCCAAAATAAGTTAGAACAAGCGAGAAACAATGATGACAAAGAGCATATAGAGAACTAGCAAGAGATGAACTAGCAGGATATGAACTAGCAAGATATAAACTGGTAAGATATGATCTAGCAGGACAGGAACTAAATAGAGGAACAATGGAAACAACTATGTGTGTGTGAAATACCTTTTAATACGTGAACGGCTGGGCTAATACGGCACATCATACGATGGCTATCATTCAGTAATTGGTATGGCTAACTCATACGTGTGTGTGTGTATGACTTAGCTATCATTCGGTAACGGTAATTAGATTTGTTCACATATTTATCGAGTATTTCCCCTCCCGACTCTTTAACAATCAAAAACGGTCAATGATACGCTAAAAAGGATACGATAACTACCGTGTCACAATGGTGTCTCAATGGAATATCAAGCAATGACTCAACGGGATATCAAACGAGAAATCTATAGAGTAAATATTATAATGAACTAAAACATAAATGTAATACTGTACTTGCCTGAATCCTTGCACAAATCGTAGCCACAAGTAGAGGATGAAGGAAAAGCCGATCTAGAAGCTGTCAACCTATAGCACACGTCGCACCACGAACAGTGCATGAAAACCACAAATCAATTCTAATGTTCTAGTTCTAAATAGTGACTAGTTGGGTTACTAATCTAATAATAACTAATTCTGTAATAATTTATTTAAAAACCTAATTTAACCTAATAATAATCTAAATATAATCTAAATATGCAAGTTTGGCCATCAAAAGTCGTGTTTCTCAATTTTGGAAACCATGGCACACAAATCGAGACGTACCGTTGACTTTTTAGTCAAACATTATGAACTCTAGATTTTGAAAGTGCACTTTGGTATATTTCAGTGCCAAGAGTGTGCTGGAATCGACCGTGCCGCAAAATCACGCTTTGGTCAAAAGATATCGCCGTTATGGCTAATCGTGACCAAAACGGGGATCAACCGATCAGTTCTGAGTTCACAGAATAAATAAAATACTAGATGAACGAAATAATTTCTGATAAAATTATATGTCGTAGAGCTCTGTGTTAGCTTTTTGAAACTTCAAACGGTGCGTGATTTTGATTTCTGGTTCTCCCGGAATCTCGAAAACACCAAAACGTGTCAAGTTTTGGACAACCGACACTCTACGAATTTTTCAGAAATTTAGGTTCAGAAATTATGAAAATAAATTAGATATTCAGAAACTATACCTCAATACACTTCCAACAAAAAAAACGTCATACAAAAATGAGGTCCGAGTTGACGGCAATCGCCTCGGGAAGTCGGGGAATCACCAGGATCAAACTCCAAAAGGAGAAGGCTATAATTAATTAGGGTTTGTGAATATACAATGGATATATATAGGAGAGAGAGGCGGTTACTGTAGCAGTGCCGACAGGTGGGCCCCCCATGGGTGAATTTCTGGGTTATTAATTATTTAATTCAGAAAATCATTTAAAAATTATTTTAAGTCCAAATAAATCAAAATAAATTGTAGAAAAATCCAGAAAAATTCTAGAAAATTCTAGAAAATATTTCTAAGTGTCTAGAATCTAAATAAAATATTTTTAACACAAAATATCATCATGTGACCTCACAGTAAATTTCCAAAGCCTATAAAATATAAATTCTATAGGTTTTAATTATATAAAAATTCCCAAAAATTCTAAAAAATCCAGAAAAATTCTAAAATATTCTAGAAAATATTTTTAGTCATTTAGAGCCCAAATAAAAATATTTGGTCCCGAAGTACCCCCGTATGACCTTACAGTAAATCCTAAAAGTCCTAAAAAATAATAAAATCTTAAATATTAAATACCTAAAAATATCCAAAAATTATAGAAAAAAAATGTAAAGTAGCTAAATAATACATATATAAGCTATCTAGAGGTCATATGACCTTAATATGGTCATAGCCCACCTACAAGCTTTAGCATGACTCACAATGGCCATAAAATTAATCATAAACAAATAAATTAAAAAAATTAAAAAAATTGGGAAGTGGGCTTACAAATCTACCCATCTTAGAAAATTTTCGTTCTCGAAATTTCAAAAGATACAAATATGCACAACCAAGAATATCATCAAAATATGACATGACCAATCGATATGAATAAGCAAGACAAAGAATATAATCAAGAAAATAATGTGATGAATGATAGAATAAAAATCTAAATACGTTTTAGAAATATAGTAGAAGGAAATCAAAATAGATTTTAAAAATAACAATTAAAAAAATATAAAAATATGAGAGAAATAAAGAACTACTAGTTGCAGAGAAGGTGGTAACAAGAAATAAGATATCAAATAAATTTGAAAGAAAAAAAATTAATAGTCATATGCCAATAAAAGATAAAGTCGCTACGATTTTCAAAAATCATAAGTATATCCGAAGTCATTTAACCGAGAATCCATGCCTCACCAGTGTTCATCTGGCTGCCGTGAACCCTTGGTTTCATGACTCAAGTATAATATGTTATCGAACACTTTATCAACTCTACCCAATATTAGCATAATAAATCAAAAGATCAATAATACAACTAGGATATAGTTTTTGTAATATTCGACAACCTACACATACTTAAAATTATTTAAACTTAGGGGTCATGCCACGCCAGTGCGCTGCCGACTGCATTGAACCCGCAGTCTCCATAATTTAAATAAATGGGGATAGTGCGCATCTATCTTACCATTGTAAGTCACAAAAATTATTTCAACTATATCCATAAGAATTTCAAGGAACTTCAATAAATTCAATTAAGTCGATCATGATAAGAAAATATAAGTATTTGTCCTTGAGTAAAAGTATCAGTTTTGAAAACAAAACGATCACAAAATGAACGAAGACGACTTGAATTAATATATAGATAATTGAACCAAGATTAGGAATTAAAAATAAAATGATCGCAAAATAGTTTTGAAAATAAAATAAGGTTTAGAGAAGGCAGAAGATAAAATGGCACAAAAAATGATCAAAATTAGGAATTAAATTCTGTGAAGCCCTAACTTACCAAACGTATATTCTACCCATCTTGGATCCTACCAACATGTCAAAACAAAATAACATATTCTCTTAGAAAAATATTTGATTTATCCATACCGGGACTTCAATAAATCATTAGCTAAATCACATGGCCTATTTAACAATCTTAACTATCCAAGGGTCAAATTGAATAAGGGACTCCTAGTCCTATTCATTATCATAAAATCAAATCAAACCTAATTATGAATGAGCATCCTAGTCGCAGGCTTGTAGTAGTACGACTAACTTAAGTACTATCGCAAGTTCGCAATCTTTTGCGAAAACAGACCTGCATTGGCCACCATAAAAACTTGTCACGACCCACACCCGCTTTTCGGATACGAGACGTGTCCAAGCCCAGCCTACACCGCGGTATCGACGGTAGTACGCTGTCTATCCCACAATAACAAAGTTCTCATAAATAATAACTGCTCATTCACAACAACTAAATCAACTTTACAAAATATAAAAGTTTTACATTTGAAGAAGAATATAAGATTTTACATTTGTAGAAAACTACCACACAACTAACTGGTCCTCTATGGTTTAGCCTTCGAGTCTCTATCTCCCCCTCGTATGGTCCATGTGCAAGAGTAGGCACGTCAACCTCACCTATAACAACGATCCAGTCAGGAAAGGAGCAGAGTACAACCATATTGCAATTTGTTGTTAATCCAAAATAAGTTAGAACAAGCAAGAAATAATGATGACAAAGAGCATATAGAGAACTAGCAAGAGATGAACTAGCAGGATATGAACTAGCAAGATATAAACTGGTAAGATATGATCTAGCTGGACAGGAACTAAATAGAGGAACAATGGAAACAACTATGTGTGTGTGAAATACCTTTTAATACATGAACGGCTGGGCTAATACGGCACATCATACGATGGCTATCATTCAGTAATTGGTACGGCTAACTCATACGTGTGTGTGTATGACTTAGCTATCATTCGATAACGGTAATTGGGTTTCTTTACGTATTTATCGAGTATTTCCCCTCCCGACTCTCTAACAATCAAAAATGGTCAATGATACGCTAAGAAGGATATGATAACTACCGTGTCACAATGGTGTCTCAATGGAATATCAAGCAATGACTCAACGGGATATCAAACGAGAAATCTATAAAGTAAATATTATAATGAACTAAAACATAAATGCAATACTGTACTTGCCTGAATCCTTGCACAAATCGTAGCCATAAGTAGAAGATGAAGGAAAAGCCGATCTAGAAGCTGTCAACCTATAGCACATGTCGTACCACGAACAGTGCATGAAAACCACAAATCAATTCTAATGTTTTAGTTCTAAATAGTGGCTAGTTGGGTTACTAATCTAATAATAACTAATTCTATAATAATTCACTTAGAAACCTAATTTAAACTAATAATAATCTGAATATAATCTAAATATGCAAGTTTGACCATCAAAAGTCGTGTTTCTCAATTTTGAAAACCATGGCACACAAATTGAGACTTACCGTTGACTTTTTAGTCAAACATTATGAACTCTAGATTTTGAAAGTGCATCTTGGTATATTTCAGCACCAAGAGTGCGCTAGAATTGACCGTGCCGCAAAATCACGCTTTGGTCAAAAGATATCGTCGTTATGGCTAATCATGACCAAAACGGGGATCAACCGATCAGTTCTGAGTTCACAGAATAAATAAAATACTAGATGAACAAAATAATTTCTGGAAAAAATATATGTCGTAGAGCTCTGTGTTAGCTTTCCGAAACTTCAAACGGTGCCTGATTTCGATTTCTGGTTCTCCCGAAATCTCGAAAATACCAAAATGTGTCAAGTTTCGGACAATCGACACTCTACGAATTTTCCAGAAATTTAGGTTCAGAAATTAGAAATAAATTAGATATTCAGAAACTATACGTCAATACGCTTCCAACAAAAAAAATGTCACGCAAAAATGAGGTCCGAGTTGACGGCAATCGCCTCGGGAAGTCGGGGAATCACCAGGATCAAACTCCAAAAGGAGGAGGCTATAATTAATTAGGTTTGTGAATATACAATGCATATATATAGGAGAGAGAGGCGGTTACTGTAGCAGCGCCGACAGGTGGGCCCCCCATGGGTGAATTTCTGGGTTATTAATTATTTAATTCAGAAAATCATTTAAAAATTATTTTAAGTCCAAATAAATCAAAATAAATTGCAGAAAAATCCAGAAAAATTCTAGAAAATTCTAGAAAATATTTCTAAGTGTCTAGAATCTAAATAAAATATTTTTAACACAAAATATCATCATGTGACCTCACAGTAAATTTCCAAAGCCTATAAAATATAAATTCTATAGGTTTTAATTATATAAAAATTCCCAAAAATTCTAAAAAATCCAGAAAAATTCTGAAATATTCTAGAAAATATTTTTAGTCATTTAGGGCCGAAATGAAAATATTTGGTCCCGAAATACCCCCGTATGATCTGACAGTAAATCCTGAAAGTCCTAAAAAATAATAAAATCTTAAATATTAAATACATAAAAATATCCAAAAATTATAGAAAAAATGTAAAGTAGCTAAATAATACATATATAAGCTATCTAGAGGTCATATGACCTTAATATGGTCATAGCCCACCTACAAGCTTTAGCATGACTCACAATGGCCATAAAATTAATCATAAACAAATAAATTAAAAAAATTAAAAAAAATTGGGAAGTGGGCTTACATCTGTTGCTGAGGATACGCCAGCATCGAGTGTTGAACTGACGAAATTGTGGTCGCCCTCCTAGGAGCTCCAATTGTTAATGCCCTAGCTGCCGGGGCTGGTGCTGATGACTGGAACATCTGCCCATGAGACCTCTTCCGTCCTCCACTTCTATCTACAATCCTCTGTGAAGTATAATCATGCCTCTTCGCTGCTCGCAAGACGGCATCAAACGTCTGGTGCTCAAACTGCTCCACTGATATGATAATCTCTAGGTGGAGCCCCTGCTGGAATCGCTGGGCTCGATCCAATTCAGTTTCCACCAAGTTAGGAGCAAACCGACTGAGTCTAGAAAACTTGGCCGCATATCCATCGATCGTCCTTACCATCTGCTTAAGATTGGTGAATCTCGTCTGCAGATCATACCGAGATACTGAGTTGAAGTACTTGGTCTGGAACTTGTTGTTGAATACCGCCCATATGACAGGCATCGGTAATCTAACTGCTAGCATCACCCACCAGCTGCGGGCTAAGTCTAATAATTTTAGGCGCACAACGGCCACCTTCTCATTCACAGGAATCCTAGCTACTTTCAGGATAACCTCTATGTCCTGAAGCCATGCATTAGCAGCAATAGCATCTTCAGTGCCGTCAAAGAAAGGAGGGTTCAGACGCTTGAAGCTGTTGGCCGCGTTGTTCCCTTGGTAACCAACTCTGTCCATGGTATCTTGTACTGTCTGGTACAGGACATCGCCGCGACGATTTTGAGAAGTAAGCAATTCCCTGATGAGATCCTCCAGGGTTCCATTGTCAGGTTCTGCAGGCTGGACGGGATAAACTGGTGGCTCTTGACCTCCGGTAGGCATGACGCTGGAGGCTACTCCTAAATGCGGGGCTTGGTCTCCAGGTTGCTACTGGTCCGCTGGAGGTGCTCCGCCTTGCTGATCGGTAGGACCAGGAACAATGCCGCTGAAGAAACGACATGGGAAACAATAAGGAAGGACCATGATATATCGAGGATATAAACATGTGATCAGGTCAAGATTTTGAAAATATTAGAAGACACGAGTAGAGACCAAGGGCGAGTGCTGATTGAGACATCTATTCAGTAAAACCCTCACACAACTTGATTTACAAGACCTGCATGGGCCACCACTTAAACCGTGTCACGCTCCAGAACCAGAATACTGAAGAGCAGGGGACAGACACAGCCAGCTACGTACATTGAAGTGAATCCTACCTCGTAATACGATCACGACTGTCTAGATGCATGAGGGTTTACTACAAGCCAACAGTCACTTATGGTCAAGAACAAGCCTAGTGTCTCAATCTCAAGCAAGCAAGTAAATGTAACAAGATGGTAGATCATCAGACATACAAAGTAAGGCGTCCCAAATATTACATATTCAGATGATCATGAAGCTAGTCATACAAAATACGAAGACTAGCAAGAGTTTAAGTCATACATGATCAACCCTAGGATTTGTCAATCATGTTACAGCCCGTAGACAGACAGTAAATAAAGTTGCAAACGAGCTAACACTTGCTTGGCGGCTAAATCTCTCAAAAGAATATTTTTACAAGGGAGTGGGAGAGCAAAATAAGAATCCACTCGTTGCCACGGTTGTGCCTAGTGGTCACCATCTCGCTGGAAGGCTGGACGATCCTCGGGTTCTACTCCAAAATCTAGCCATACAAAATCAGCTGGTTCAGACCCCAGAAAGAGCAAGTGCCACAAGGAAGCTTCACTTAAGAACTAAACCAGCATATTAGCACATGATACATAAAGGTTAACGAAAGACATGAGTTAGAGAAAATAGGGTGATAGACGATAAGATGACTAAAGGATCATTTCGGTAACCAAGTTACAACCCGTAAACCAAACAAGGACCGGGGTTGTAACCCTTCACCTGAACAGAACTTAGTCTCTAACCAATTATCGATAAAGTAAAGCATAAACAAGCATGTCCTGAGATAGCCATGTACTGGATCTAGGCAAGACTAGACAAGATAGGACTACATCTATCATTCACGGCCAAGCAAAGAGTACGGCTTGATACTTTAACTAACTAGGGTTATCACAAGCCTAGTTACTAACAAGATGCATCGAGACGTTCCAACAGCCACAAGTCCTGCAGTCTTAATCCAAGTTATCCGGTCAAAAGTTGAGAGAGATGGATTAGGTGACTTAGAGGTGCAACACATGACAGTGTGCTGGAAATATGCCCTACTCGACGGTAGACTACAAGTCCAATTAAAGTGTCCAGATAACGGGACTGCCTGTAGCTAGAAAATCCCTTTATGAACTACTTTATCAATCTAGTCATTATCCTAGTCAAATTCAGTATGAATCCCTAACCGTAGAAATCAGGAATTCATATCCTAGACATGATGCAAGACGAGACATGTAGATTATACAAGTACAAATACCCACGATGTTAAGACAAGAGTTACTTAGCAAGTCAAGATAGCCGTCACAACAGCATATCAAGATTATCATGTTAGGTTTACTTTGTCAAGTCAAGGGTGCGTCACAACGGACCACCATCAAGAATTATTATGTCCAGTTACTTGTCAAAAGTGCACCACGACGGGTCACTATGGAAAATTATCATGAATGAGAGAAACTTGCATAAAATAACTAGTGACATATTCTTGAAGCCAAAGGAAAGATCTACAACTTTCATGTTGGGAGGCGGGGAAATTCTAACCACAAATCATGCAAATAAGACATAAAATAGCCAAAACAGGCACTATACGGCCTATTCTGCGACATGCGGCCTATACGGCCCATTCGCGACATCCATGCGGCTCAACTGCGACATGCGGCTCATGCGGCCCATTCGCGACATCTATGCGGCTCAACTGCGACATGAGGCTCACGCAGCCCATTCGCGACATCTATGCGGCTCAACTGCGACATGAGGCTCATGCGGCCCATTCGTGACATCTATGCGGCTCAACTGCGACATGCTGCCAGATGAACATAGAAGATGACCAAATAATTATTTGGCCATAACTTTCTTAAAACAAGTCGAAATCTAACTTTTCAAATGTCC
This sequence comes from Iris pallida, assembly GCA_029216955.1. Taxonomy (NCBI): domain Eukaryota; kingdom Viridiplantae; phylum Streptophyta; class Magnoliopsida; order Asparagales; family Iridaceae; genus Iris; species Iris pallida. Next base: position 20,549,433 of record JANAVB010004800.1, read on the forward strand.
ATTTTGGGTAAAATTAAATTCTCTACAACATAGAATAATCAAAACTTAAAAATAATAGAGTTTAATATATCAAAACCCAAGAAAACTAAAAATAATACAAACTTAGATCTACATGAATCCATCCACCAAAATGAAAATTGTCAAGTTCTAAAGTGGCTTAAACTCATGCGGCCCATTCGCGACATCTATGCGGCTCAACTGCGACATGCTGCCAGATGAACATAGAAGATGACCAAATAATTATTTGGCCATAACTTTCTCAAAATAAGTCGAAATCTAACTTTTCAAAGATCCATTTTGTGTAAAATTAAATTCTCTACAACATAGAATAATCAAAACTTAAAAATAATGGAGTTTAATATATCAAAACCCAAGAAAACTGAAAATAATACAAACTTAAATCTACATGAATCCATCCACCAAAATAAAAATTGTCAAGTTCTAAAGTGGCTTAAAATCAAGTAAGAAAGAGAATAGAACAATAAAACTTGAGATCTCTCATGAAGCAAGTTTTACTTGCCTAGGACTTGGTAGGTTGAAGGAGTAAATTAAGAAGATGAAGAAATAAATGAAGAAGTGAATGAAGAGAGAGAGAGAATGAGTTGGGTTATATATCAACCCTCTCCATCTCAAACCAAGCCAAGCCAAGCCAAACCAAGTCAAATAAACCAAGTCAAGATTAAACAATGACTAGGCTAAGAAAAATTAGACTAACTACGGTCCACCTGATAAATGCCAGAAATCTCGTATACGCATACAAAAATATGTATAACGAAAAACGGGAGTGACAACTGTGCTCCCCTGCTGCTCGGGTGTCCTAACGCACATGACACGGCACCCCGACACCTGAAAATTGGTGTGTGGGTCCGGGCAACCATTAACACAGTGCACACAAAATTTGGGATGAAATCATCGAGTATTTTGGGAGATATTCGATCGGCACGGGTCGCACACGCACGCACACGCGTGCGCACAAGTGCGACTGACATGCACTTCGTGCGCGGACACGAGGACACTTAGATACTATTCAGGCTACCCTAACCCTAGACCTAGACCTAGGCTACCCTTTCGACACTACCACTTGGTGTCTTGGTGGACACACGTATCCCTAAATGAGCCGATACGCGTGCACAAAACAGTGTATTGCACTGACTCTGGCACTAATTTGATCAGGTGCTAGGACACATGATGGACACGTTTATGACACTGAGAAGACACGAATAGACCCCCACCTAGGTTGGCATGTATTCCCCCTTGATTTCGAATGGATTGATTGGGTTTTCTAATGGTTTTGGTTCGAAATTACTAATTATCTGATACGTGCAGCTAATTAGAATTTCAAAATGTTTTACAATAATTTCAAAAGTTTGGATTCAAATTCTAGTTTTCAAATGAGTTTACTTAATACATGTAATGTGGATGTTGTGAATCGTTAGGTTTTCAAACTAAAATGGGTTTAAATATTGAATTTACTGATACATGCACTGTTATCAGTTCTCAAAAATGTTCTAAAGGTAAATTCGAATTCTAGTTTTCAAATGAGTCTATCATAGTATCACAGGGGTTTAAATGTTTGTTCCAAATTGATTTCAAGATTTGTATTGGGTTTTCAATTGTTGGATTCGAATTTGTAGGTCTCTTTTTGTCTGATACTTAAATGGGTTGGTTTCGAATTAGGGTTCTTGATACTTGTTCATTATAAGGTTCCAGTTTTATATATATATATATATATATATATATATATATATATATAAATATATATATATATATATATATATATATATATATATTATAAATATATATATATATATATATATATATATATATATATATATATATATATATATTGGTTTATATTGGCTTAGTTGTAGGTAAATCAAAATCTGAGTATATGTATATAGATATATGTCTTATATGTATGTTCAAGTTTTGGTATACATATATCCCTGAATTTCAGTTAAGTTTTAGGTATATATGTAGATAGTTGTGAGGACTGAGAGTATGGGTGTCACGACCCGCACCCTGTGTAGGGGCACGAGAAGTGGGTACGTCCAGCCTACGCCGCAGTGTCGGCGGTAGAACGTTGTCCTAGGTTGCTAACTGATCTCATGCAGTGTATATAATGTACTTGCCAAGATCTCAACTCCGAAGGGAGGACAAGTAAAAGATATGATATACTCAATCACAGTCTAAGCACGATAAGATAACACAGAAATCTATATACCAACTAACAACAACAGAATTTAAACTACTAAAATAATAACAACAATATCTCAAACAAACTCTAATACAACTCAATATCTCAAGTTTAATACAAACAAGCTCAAAACATGAAAGCTAAGTAAGCCTACTAGCTAACTCCTGAATCACTCCTGAGAGTCGGAACCAAAGGTAGCTAATCCCTCGCCAGGTCCATGGTAAGTAGGATATGTGTCGTCAGGAGTATCATCTGTAATATTTTCAACAGGTCCAATCAGGACAGGAACGAGCACATCTCATCTAGAAATCTCAAGTAAATGACAAAGACTATAAAGCAGTTTTTAGACAGTTATACAGATGAGCATGGCAGTTTTATACAGATAATGATGTAGAGAAACAGTGAGGGTACAAGGAAAGTAAAGTAACTAACAAGAGAAGAAAACATGGCAAAGAAGACTGTAGTAAACTAGCTGAACTAGAATAACATGGTATAAGTCCAGACAGTATAAAATGTAATCCCAGTGTGAGTCCAGTCCATATAATCCAATACTAGATGATTCCAGTACAAGATGAGTCCAGTAAAAATGAGTCCAGAAGTGATCCATGATTCCAGGGTAAGTCCAGACTATACTCTAACAGTGTGTTTTAAAATACTGAGATCAACATGTAAACGGCTAGGGGTAATCAGGCACATCGCACACTCGGCCAAGTGTGGGATGGCTAGCATTCCAGAATAGTTCCAAGGGAGGTGGTTCCAGATTTTAGGTATGTTCACATGTCTACTCAAGTATTTCCCCGCCCACAAGTGAATCCATAATCCAACACTACAACCAGTATGAGTCCAGCCAATGATTCCAGAAATGATTCCAGTAGGGTGATGCCAGTAGTGATTCCAGATATAGAGGCCAGACATGAATAAATGAGTGTCGCATGTAATGGATCTAGCAATACTAATCGTGTTTGTACAGAGAATCACATATAGCTAACTAGAACTGAAATACAGTAAATGACAAGTAAATAAAAGAACTATCAGAGAATGTACTCGCTGATACTCTGGAAAGAGTAGTGTAATATCAGATGTCTGTACCAGGGTCACAATGTCCTAAAATAGAGTAATACAGTTATGACATGTCCAAAATAAAGGTAAATAAATCTACAATGTAATCTATATGAATTCTAAGCCAATCTAGGTCAAGTCAAACTTGGTCAACTCTACAGTCAAATTAAGTCAAATCAAGTCATATTAGGTCACAAGAAGTCATACTAGGTCACAGGGAATCAAACTAAGTCAATTAGAGTCAAACAAGGTCAAACAAGTCAAGGTTAGTCAAATCTAGGTTAAAGTCAACTCTTGGTCAACATTCTAATCAAACTAGTCAAATACTAGTCAACATAATCAATCTGGGTCAAGTCTAGGTCAAACTTAGACCAACTAAGGTTTTGGTCAAACAAGACTAGTCAACAAGGTAATTAGGTCAATCTTGACTAATGGCCAACTTCTAGTCAACCCCTAAGACTAACACCAATCATGACACAACTCCTAAGTATACCACTTAACCCCATACATATCTTAAATTACATAGGGCTATCCATATAACCCATATGGTCAAGCCTAATTAACTAGTTAGGGTTAGTCAAACTTTAGTCAACTAGTCCTCTTAAGTCTATCCAAGTCAATTCTAGGTCAATTAGGTCATGGTTGACCAATAGTTGACTTTGGTCAACTTTAGTCAACCAGGGGTCAAAGCCTAACCTCATAGCCATAGGCTCATAAATGAATACCATAGGCTAACATATCTAGGGCACTGGCATTTACATCTATATATAATACCTTATATATACCCAACTATATATGATACATATATATATTCATGCAACTTACCATATCTATATATATTATCAATATATAGGCTAAACATATATATATAGCCTAACTATATATATAGCCTATCTATATAGCCTAACTATATATAGCCTAACTATATATACCAATAACTATATACATAACCTATATATAATATACAATCACCCACATATATATATAATATATATATACATATATAGATAGCTATTATATATACCTATATATACATTCCATATATATATATAAACCCATATATATACCCTCAACTATATATATACCAAATATATATAGTTGTATATAATGTAACATATATATATATATATATATATATATATATATATATATATATATATATATATATATATATATATAACATATATAATATATAGAGAGGGAAATAGAGAGAGAGAGAGTGAATGAGAGAGGGACAGTGAGAGAGACATAGAATGAGAGGGAGAGAGTGAATGAGAGAGAGAGACAGAAAACAGTGAGAGAGAGGGAGAGATAGAAAACAGGAAGGGGAGGAAGTCTCAGATTTCCTGAAATAGGAATCACCCCAACCCACACACACAAGTTCATATATACATATGTATGTATATACATACACAACAACCTACACACATAACCAAATACCCTGAAAACTCACCCACACTCACACATACATATATACTACATATATACATACTAAAATACACTATTAAAAAGTATAAATTATATCAAAATCGGGTTTGAAATCCATTTTTGCAAAAATGGAAAATCCTAAAATCTGGAAATATTGGACTGTGCATTGGTGATATAGGTAACTCGATTTACACTCACCAAACCGAGCTAAGGCTCGATCCTATTGGTTGGTAACACTAGCCCCACACATACCCTAGTGTCCTAGGTGCCTGACACGACACCACGACATGATACGGCGTGTCCACGGGTTTAAAAACACAAACGGGTAAGCCACAGTGTCACAGCATCGTGCACGCGTGCACTTAGCTCTAGGACACGACACACGTGTCTAGGAGTCTCGTGCTCGTGTCCCTAGGTTCGCCTAGGGTCAGGCTAGGTGTCCCAGTGTCTGTCTCGTGTCCAAGTGTCACACAGCATCGTGTCCGAGCCCGTATCAGAGCCTAACTGTGCACGTGTTAGTACAGTGCACGAATCAGTGCAGAGCTAACTACGTGTCCGATACGACATGAGAAGTTGTGAGACTCGAGGGGGGCTTGTCAGAGGGTGCCCCCACCTCTGTGCCAAGTGGCACGTGTCCACGTGTCACGTGCAGCGAGCACGAGATATGCAGCAGTAGGGGAGCCGCACGCACTGTCGTGCTGCGTCGTGCACGCGTGTCGACCAGTCTAGGGCCACGTGTGTACAACCTATGGTGTCGTGGTCGTGTCCTAGGATAGGTGGGGTGTCAGGGCATGTGTCCTAAGTTCCTGTATCGTGTCCACGACACGTGTGGACACGACAGTAAGTGTCTAACAGTAGGGGTTTTTTAGTGTCACAGTGTGGTTTAACAGTGTGTTCGTGTCCTATTTTGGATACGGACACAACTCGAAGTGTGCTCAGAGTTATGGTTCTATGATCTACACCTATAGGGCTAAAAACTTGTTCAAAAAGTTTTCGAAAATAATAACATTTAATTCACAGAGGCAATACATCAAACACTGTTTCCTAGCCTATGATACGTGTCCGATACGGACACCAAATCAATCCTAAATCCTACCAAACTTGTCACACAGTACCCTAGTACCTAGATGCATGCAAATATGAAGAGAAAACACAATATTAACATGGTTTATGGACATTTACCTATTTGGTGAAAAATCAAGAAAACACCCAAGTAGGGGGGGTGTTCTTCCACTTGGTGATGCCCAAAAGCTTCCAAATTCCTTGATAGCAGGCCCTAACTAGTACCCTTGATGTTATCGGGTCCCAATGCAAAAGACTAAAGTGAATTTGGTTCAAATTTGAGGAAGTTAGGAAGGTTTGAAGAAAAGGGAATTTTTGTAGGCTTAAATTCATGTAAAATGAATAATGAATGATACAATGGGTTATATAGGAAGGTGTAGGGCTAGGGGGGGTGTTCTATGGCCGGCCAAGACAAGGGGGGGGTGTCCTTGGGTTGCTTCCAAGCTAAGGAAGGTTGACTTCCATGTAAAGGGGTTGATATTTTGAATGTTTTATAGAAAATATCCAATAAAGCAATATCAAGATATTTATCCACCTTTACCCAATGTAAATATCTATCCCCTTATCATTCTAGGTTAGTGGCTAACATATGGATTAGGGTAGACTAGGTTAGGGACTAATCATGATACTTAACCATGATTAATAATATTAAAAATCACAATAACTCAAATAAAGTCTAGTAAATTACCAAAATACCCTTTTGGCCAAAAACCACTAATTTGATGTTCTAAGCCTATGGCTAAGCTCACATGATTATGGTTAGTCTCTAGGTTATGAAAAACTAGGGTTTACACTAAGGTATACTAACCAAAATCACAAAGTCATAAGTCATGACTTAGCATGACTTTAGAAATGGTTTAACTTAACTAAAATCACCAGAAAATCATACCATGACTAAAATACCACTAGTAAATAATAAAAATAATAAATTTTCAAAAATCCCCAATTTCAGGAAACAGGGTGTTACAATGGGGATTAAATCTCAGGTTGAAGGATTAGGGGAAATTAGAATCTGTGATTATTCTCAGGTTTTGAGAGGACTGAGTTATGGGGTTAGAGAGGTTTAGGATTTATAGGGTGAGTTATTAGAGAAAAAAATAGAGGATGAAGGTTGAGTAGCAGCAGGCGGTGTGCTGCCTTACCTTGGCATGGCTTGGCCTGGCAGGACATGTTGCAGCCAGGCAACAGCCAGCAGTACCTAGGCAGCAGTAGGGGCTGCACTAGGCAGCCCCTGGTTACATGTTACAGTAGCTTGGCATGAAAGCCTTGGCCTGGCTAGGCATGTTTGGAATTCCACTAGCAGGGTGCTGCCCTGCCTAGGCCAGGTTTGGCTTGGGTTGGTGCCTTTGAGTGTGTGAGTGAGAGTGTGAGTTAGTTGAGATATGGATTTGAGTGTTGGAAAAATAGGTAGATGACAGAGTGAGTAGTGTGAAGGTTTGAGTCGAGTTAGAATGTGAGTATGAGTGTTTGAGTAGGATTATGAGTGAGAGTGAGGGTTACCCTAGTTTTTAGGTTATGAGATTAGAGTAAAGTTTTGGGTAGAGAGCTAATTATAAAGGGTTATAAATATGTAGGTATGGTTATATATGATACAGGTTACTTAGGATAAGGGGGTGTGGTAGAGTATATATGGTATCTATATGTAAGGTAGAGGTTAGGTTTAGTCATAGGCTATGGGGGTTTGAGTTTTCCTTTTCATGTATTTTTGTGATAATTATAGTCTATCATATATAAGTATTGAGATAAGTATATATTATATGGTAGATGTATATAGATGTCTTGTTATAGGGTATTACCTAGATAGGCTAGAGTTTAACCCAAGTTTGACTCATGGTTGACCAATTTTGACTTGTTTACCAAATTTGGCCTAGAGTTGACCAGAGTTGACCAGTTGACCAAAAGTCAACTGTAAGCAACCCTTAACCTAGATTGACCTAGTTTGACTTGCTTTGACTTACTATGACCTAGTATGACCTAATATGACTATGTTTGACCTAGACAGTTGACCAGGTTTGACTTAGAGTTGACTTTGACCTAGATTTGACTTAGAATTATGTAGACTGCATCGTATATTTCATTTACCTTATATTTGAATACATCATAACCTGTATTGCCTTAACTAGGATTTTGATACTCCAATTTAGACATCTGTTTTCATCAGTCATTCAAAGTACCAGGCGAGTACATTCTCTGATAATATTTTTGTTTTATGATATCGTCTATGTTTCTTGTATTTAGTGTAGATATCCTTGTTATCTTGACACATTGTTCACATGGATTGGTATTGTCTGGATCCCGTCATGAGATGTTATTCCTTGTATTTCTTGGTATATCCTGAGCAACTCTTCCCTAGTTCCTTATGCATTGTATAGACAGGATTCCTGTGAAGGCTAGCTACCTTCTCAGATAATCACGTGTCATGACGTATCATGGTTGGATCCACTGTATTAGTCGGGGATGGGGGGGTTAGTATAGATATGTAATCAATACCCCACAGTACCATCATTGTATCACCATTATATCACTATTGTATCCTCACTGTATAGTGTTAATCATACACTCACGTATGATTAGCCAGGCCAAATATTGTATCAAGTTTTAAGTCGATTACATGTTGAAACTAGTGTTAAACTCATATAGATAGCAGTTCCAGATTTTCGTACATGTTATACACTGTTCTCTTGCCTTATCTCATTACAGTTTTGATATACCCTGCCAGAATGCATGTACGCTCTACTTTACCTAGTATATTCTTTCTATCTACTGCTACATTTTTAATATTGTATAACTCGAACTGTTGTTTGAGATTTTGTACTCGTTTTTGTCCTGACTGGACCTATTAAAAATATTACAGATGAGGAGGAGGAGTACCCTACCTATTACGGTCCTCATGACGTGGTTGGTATAGAGTTGGATACCCTAGTGCAGTAGGGGCTAGCTCTAGCAGATGAGGCCTTGGTATAGTTTAGCTGGTTTTAGCATAGTACTAGACTCTATCACCAGATTACTTTAGCTTGTTATTATTTGTTAGTTGCTGTATTGAGATTGTTGACTCAGAGATTTTGGACTCGTATTATTCTGTGTTGCATTTTTAGGATGATATTTATAAATCTTGTTGTCTTTATCTTTCAGTATTATCTATCGTCATTCTTAGATTTTGTGATTGAGTATATTATATTATCATTTCTTGTCCTCCATTCGGAGTTGACCATTCTCGACAGGTTTTGATATTATAACTATTGGTAGATGGTTGACCTAGACAGCATTCTACGCCGTTTCTGCGGTGTAGGCTGGTACGCTGTTACGCACTCGTATCCTTACCTTGGGTGCGGGTCGTGACAACTTACTTCAATATTTCTGCTCAAGAACTATAAACTGATGTTAGGCCCAAGTAGAAAGAACATTCTATTAAATGCTTGCTAAAATTGACCAGTTAGTGTTGGTTTAGGCGAGTGGGTTGGATTATGCTCGCCAGTACATAGATAATGTACTGACCCACGTTTTGTGGGCAGGTGCTCGTGCTTGGGATATTCTGTACATGAAGATTGGCTTGATCAGTCCCGTTTTGTTGGGCATACAGAAGCTCTCCTTGTACAAGATGATGTCTTCTGTTTATAAAGGGCATAATATATGGAACAGTATAATCAGTTGTACCAATGAGTTGTATGCTAAGTCGGTATATTGAATTGTAATTCAATGTATCCAAGTATCAAATGTAAGCTTTATAGCATTATTCAGTTGGCTTTCAATGTAAAGTGAGATGTGTTGTAACATTGTACTTCAATACAAGTCTTGTACTTTTCTTCAATTATCAATAAAGAGAAAAATGTTCTATATATATCTCTGTACGACTTCAAGTTATCATTTTATCTCCACTGCTATAAAGAAGTAATGTATTTCTTCAGTAAGAAAGATTGTCCTCATTAACTTCAAATTGTCTGTTTCTGTCGCTATGATATGCTCATATTCGAAGATAATCAATTATGTACCATCTTTGCCTTGTATAAGTATAATACCAGACATGTACGGCATCACGCCCAAGCGAGGACGATCGATTCCAAGAGATAAATATATGAATAAATGACTCTACAAATCGGGGCATGACAAATTGGCATCAAAGTATGGCTTTACGTCCTTGGTCTCTTCTTTGATTCGTTTCAAATGAAAGTTGCATCGACGATTAACCAAAGTTACTTCCGCGATCACTCAACGTTGCTTCCGCGATTAAATTAAAGATTGCTTTCGTGATTATGTTGTTGTTGTTGTTCTGTAATGATCCTATGTTTTTTGTGTCTGAAAGTTTATTGACCCTCTTGGCTGCTCACTGGATATTCCATACAATAAGTCTTTATACATTGTGATGCCCCTGAATGAATAATTGATGTTGGTTTGGACACAAATAATCCAACAATGACTTGATTCCATAGTATGCTATATTATGAATGATGTTTGGAATGTAGAAATGATGTAAAGTGGCTATGTATGTTGTAACAAGTTAAAAATTGCATGTGTTGTTGGAAAAGAATTGGAAATAAAACATTTGATGGATGAGTTCAACAGAAAGGATGAGCTGACTCATGGGTGATGGCTAGTGCTTTTGAGACCTTAAGAATATTGGCTAAGTGTTGTGATCATTATAGATCATGAATGTCCGAAATAGATTTGAGTTGGTATTGTTTAAGGATGGCTTCGTTTCTGAGTGGTATATTGTCTCTACCATCTCAGAATGAGATGTATGCTAACCATTTCCATACGATAGCAATGAGACTACCTGTGGGTACTGGGTAGTGCCGAGACATAGCTGGGAGTCATGTATTGTTGCTAGATGACTACAGTGTCCCTTGACGGTGATGTTATGCTGGGTAGCGAGATTTCTAGAAATTGTAACAGGTGGCTTGGTTAGAAATTGTTAATCGAGTGATGACTCAGACTAGTAAGAAAGTTAGTATGTTATGGGTAAATAGATTTGGCTAGAGAATGTTGTGGGTTAGAACATCTGAATGTTGACTTCGATTGGTTGGATGCAAATCATATGTGGCTAATACAAAGTTGGTTGTTAAGCTGAAAATTTTAGAAATGTGTCGGTGACCCAAAGGAATATTAGAAATCTGTGCCTTGACCCTAAGGTGTAATAGATGTTAATCCATCTTGATCACCAAAGGATAGTCGTTGCATATGTGCATGTATGCTGAGAAATTGAATTATACTAGAAAAATAACAAGTAGTGACTCTGAATATTGGTGTGGCCTAGAGGATGGTTAAGTGATACGTAGATTGTCAGATTGAATGGAATGAATTACTCGACCCTTGCGGTATGAGATTTTAAGAATGCCCGTACGATAGTTTGATGACTGAGAAATGAATGGGATTGAGAAATTGCAAACGTGTTAGATAATGTCGGTATATGTGACTGTTGGTTGGAGGTATAGTTTGCTGGCTTATGACTTAGTAGTGTGACCTCGTCATACAGACCGGATAGTATAATTCTATAGTTATGTTAAGACTATCAGAATTGATGACCCTTGAATAGTTAGCCTTGATTTATGGGTTCGTGTGGGTATAAAAAGAATTAGAATAGAAATTGGATCATTGGATATTTTACTTGATAGATTATTAGAACAATGAGAATCGTATGTCGGGTCGGGATTTGACCGTAATGTTGCTAGATCGATCTTACTCGATCGTTGGGTAAATCTAAAATGAGCCTCTGCGGGGATTAGTTTCTTGAGGATGACCCTGGATAGATAGACTTGATACTAGCAACCGTGTACTACATAACCAATTGTTGGCATAGTCGACAATGGCGATTAGTTGTTCAGACTGAGTTGAATCCCATAGGTTTGGGTAGAGTTGCCTCGAATAGTTGGTTGCATGTTGGCCTAAGAATAAGAAACTAGCATGATCCCTAGTAGTCGTCCACTCTAGGGAAGTCATATGAATGATTAGGTTTAGCTGTCAGTGTAGCTAACCTTAGAGACTTAACTGAATAATAGATGACTGTTGGCGACCCATAGGATGACCTGGTGGCATTGAACGAGAGATGGTAGTGATAAGTATTGACCTAAGGAGATGTATGCTTCAGCTTGTGCCTTAGAGATGTTTGACCCTTTTTAAGTTATATGTTGGCCGTAAGTGAGAAGTGCAATCGTAGGGTAAGACTTGAGTGGTGCGTGTCGAGTAGTGAATTGTTCCATGAAATGAAATTGACTGCTCATAACAAGAATGTTTGATCGGTATCTATAGTCAGATAGCTAGGTTAACCTTGACCGTTGCATAGAATTGTACCCTTGGCTCGAGTAATCGATAGTGGGTGACGTCGAATTGTATCTTTTAGAAAAGATGAATTATCTCTGTGAGAAATATTGTTAGATTTAGGAAGGAATATGATTGCTTGTTGTAAACTATTGATATGATTGGCTCTAAGTTAGACCCTTGACTGAATGTTAGAAATATTATGCTTCGATAGAGAGCTTATCTGAGTTGTCTATGATATTGAGTGTTGTGGCTGGAAAGAAAGTGATTGTGGCGAAGTAATAAGTCAATTGAAAGGATGCTAAGTCGGATTTGGGGAAAAGAATTACAATCGTGGCTTATTGAATCGCACTAACATGGAAGTTGGCTGAAGTACATATATTTTGGGGACACCTAAAGTATGTGTATGGATACAACCGAAGTGATAGCTACGACAGAGATAACACTATAGAGGGAGCTTATTGAATCGCACTAGCACGAACTTTGGCTGAAATACATGTATTTTGGGGACGCTTAAGATATGTGTATGAATCCAAACGAAGTGGTAGGCTGCGATGAAGATAACAATGCTGGAAGAATATTGGTGAATCAATAAGAAGTTGTAAGTATTTTGGAAAAGAGAAAGACGGATTGAATCATCGATGGTTTAAGTGGTAAAATAAGATAATGATTTTGAGATGATCGAGTGTGCTGAAATGAATATTTAATTGAAGCTGAATGAGTAACTCGTTATGACTAAGTAAATTAGTAGAATGAGTTGTTCCTTTAAGTTTCGAGGGCGAAACTTTTTCTGAGTGGTATATTATGTAATGTCCCGCTTCGCGCAAGGCATTTGGTTGGCAAGTTGGATGCTATCAGAATGTTGAACCGAGACTTATGTTGGAGATCAAAATAATTGAGACTGATGCAGTCTTTTAGTGTAACTCCCTAGAACCCATTTTTTGTAAATTTTAGAGTTTTTTTTTAAATTTCTATATAAAGTTAGAAATTGTTTTGTACATATATAGAAAATTAGTTTTATTTTATTAGTTGTTTAACTAATAAATTTTATTGATTATTCACGATATTATTGCTAAACTTGAAAGTTTGCTAATGACTTATTTTTTTGAGCTATGATTTGGCCGCCATTTATATGGAGTAATTAATGATTTAATTACTGTTATTATTTCCTACAAATTGTGACTCATATTCTTCCTAGACTCAGCATTATAAATGGTTAGCTAGCAAGCTAGCTGGCATAACTTAATCATTGTTTAGTTATTAATTAAATAATTTGTTTTGATTAGTTATTAGCAGTGATCAACTAATTTTTGTAATTAGTTAGTAAATTCTAATATTTTATTTTACTTAATTAACTGTGATTACATTTGATTAATTATGTTGGTTATCACCTAATTTGTAATTAGTTGGAGAATAACTAATTCGGTTAGATTCTGTCATTGTATTAGTCCAATGCCCTCAGATCTAACTATTATTATAGACCTGCCACTACCACTGTCCTAAATGAAACACCCCATATCTACTTCTATTCACAACATTGCCATTCAAATATTGTAATATAAATAATATTTTATTATAGCTTCCCAAATTCTGACACCGCCACATCACCACTGACACACTTTCCAACGCACATTCTCTCCACGGTTCACTCTCTAGCTGGGCGCCACCAACCCCGGCCGCCGCAATTTCGTCGGAGCTATACTCCACCGCTGAACGCCACCATTCCGTCCACCGCGTCATCTCCGCTGTAACTCCCTAAACAGATTTTGTGTATTTTCGATCATTTCCTGAATTTTATGTTTTTGAAAATATTGGAGCTTTATAAGAAAAATATTGATTTAGGATAAATTTTCAGAAAAACTATATTTTGTTTAATTAAATTTCAATTAATATTGTTTTGTTTTAAAAATTGATTATAAATATCTTTCAGTAATTAAGAACTAAAGTGACTTTAGTAAGTTGGTTGTTAATGATGTTAAAAAGTTTTAATTGTCTATTAACTAGTTAATGATCATTATTAGTATTATAATTTACTCATTTTAGTTGGCAATTGATTAAATTCATATTTTATAATACTATTCCTGCCTACTAATAGGTAGAGAATTCTAAATATACAAGATTTAGGCACAACAGTTTTTATTAAGTTATTGCTAATTAGTTGGTGATTATTAAATTATTTCGTAATTAGGAAAAACCTGTTTTGAAATCTGTTTTGAATTTTGTTTTGAAACTGTGAAAGATTTGAATATTTGAAAATCTGTTATTATTTTGAATTTTGAAAATCAGTTACTAACTATTTACTAGAAATCCCCAGATTTGCTTTTATTTACAAAAACTGCCACTGTCCCAAATTGGGGAACACCCCCAGATTTACTTTAAATTACTACTGTGCTACTACATATTTTATTATAAATACTGTACATACATAATATTTTATTATTATTCTGACACACTCAACAGTCAGTACACAAATTTTAACACAATTTCTGACAATACTCTCTCCTCTCTGTCCTCTCACTGCTCGAGGAGCCGAGCACCACCGCCGAGAGCCACCGGACATCGCCGGAGCTCCGCGCCTCTACCGATCGTCGGCGATTCCATCACCGTCGAAGTCGACTCGCCATTTCCACCAAAGTCGAAGCTGATCGCTGGAGTCCCCTTATCCCGACGAGCACCACCGTGTTCGACCAACTACGAGATCACAACCGTTGCATCTGGACCCGAGCTGCTTCCATCGGAGTTGGTCGATCGAACCTCCGTACGTCCACTACTCGACCAGATATCGAAGTTCACCGGAGATCGATGTACCCGACTCGACTTACCGCAGATCGGCCGAGGCGACCGGAGTGCCATCACAAGTAGCCGTCGTGACTCGACAGATCCGCCAGACCGAGGAGCAGCACTGCCAACCTCCACCGTCGTCATCGTCGAGCCAGCGCCGACCGTTGGATCTCCACCGCAGTACGTCGGATCTAGCCGTGGATCGACGTCCTCGTCAGGCCGGTGAGCAACCCCTCATCGATCCCCTCGGCTCCCTTTTCTTCTTGCGGTTATTTTTAGGGTTTGTACTTGGGATTAGGGTTATGGCTAGAGGAAGAAGACGAAGTGGAAAGGAAATAGATTTTTGTTGTTGTCGGCTGAGAACTGTGTGTTAGAAGGAAGCTTATGCGGTTTTGTAATGAAGTTGGGCTGTGTGTTAGAAGAAGCTGGAGAAGGAGAATGGGGTTTCGTTCGGCAGTGGGAATTAATTATGAGTGAGAGAGAGAATGAATAAATGGGAAGTGGGTTCTGTCCGTTTGTGCA
Organism: Iris pallida; assembly: GCA_029216955.1. NCBI lineage: Eukaryota > Viridiplantae > Streptophyta > Magnoliopsida > Asparagales > Iridaceae > Iris > Iris pallida. Next base: position 20,564,734 of record JANAVB010004800.1, read on the forward strand.
TAGAAGTATGAATTAACTATGAGAGAGAGAGAGTTGCGTTTGGATATAGCTGAAGTGAGTTCAGCACATCATGTGGTCTTTGAAATTTTGAATGAAGCATTTAATGGAGAAGATGATGATGGGACCTCTCTTGTAGCTGGAAGAAAATAGTATGTAGAATAGAAGAGATGGGTTCTCGATTTTGTTGAAGAAATGAAGATATTTAATGGGTTGTGTAAACTTCATAATTGCTTTTCTTTCAATTATGACAGCTTTGACTCTTGGGGAGGGAGAATAAGAATGGTTTTGATGAGCTGGACCACTCCATGTGGCTGTCTGCTCGGAAGGGATTTTTTTTGCAGAGGAGTATTTTTAGCAGTGAGGATTGGATTATGGGCTGTTGTTGAGCTGGGCCAATTGGGGCTCAGCTATAGGGATTTATTTAGTTAAATTAAATCAGAGAGTATAGTGTGGTTTGGGCTTGGCTGAGTGTATTTGAGCTTGTTGTTATGTTGTTAATATCATTATTATGGTTGTTAAAATGCTGGTATCATTAGGATTGTTAAATTAACATTATTATTATTCTTAGTAAATACTTTCATAGCAAAGAAATTAATATAGAATTGCCAAATCTAAAATCTATGTGTGTATATATTTTGCTCTTGCTAATATTTAGCTAATAGGTAATTATATCCTATTTTACTAAACTACTTACTATCTATTATGGATATTCTAAAATGTTATTTATACTTTAATAATTAGTGATATATGTATTTACTCTTGCTAAAAATAGTTTAAAGTATTCTTCATATATTAACGAATAAATAATTATCAAAGCTAATATACATATCTTTCTAAACAAATGATTTTCCTACTAAATATAATTAAAGATATTTTCAAGCTATATCAATAAGTATTTCCTATAAAGTTAATAAAACATTTTCTTAGTTTATTGATTAAAGATTTGGTAAGTTAATCATATCTAGCTAATTATTATTAATTCAAACCCTAATCAAAATTGTACAAAAATATTACCAGGTGATTTACAACCATGCAGTACTACTCTCGTGCAACTAAACTGAGGCAAGTACACTGACTCAACTTGTACTCTGTATTTTTATCTTACCTTCATATGCCATGTTCTCATATCGGACACGAGATACACACGATTGCCTTGTACATTGTTCATTGCTTGTGAGTCATTGTTATTGCGAGAATTGGGGGAAATATTAGCTTTTGTGTGACCACACCCAACATAGGTATTGTGGATAGCCTAATCTGTCACGACCCGCACCCACTTTTTCGGACGCGAGCTCGAGAGCAAGCCAGCTACATATTGAGCAGACTCCAGCCCGACTCGAGTACGTATAAGCTGTCACGGCTAGGGTAAGCTGCCAATCATGGCAAAGGTAAATCTATATCTCAATCCACAATAAATATACGAAATAAGAATGAACAAGTATGGGTCGTGGTCTGCAGCCCACTAGCATGCATGTCCGATTAGACTCCAAGAAATAACATGAGTCTATAAACTGAATCAATAAATATGATATATCATGATGACAAAAGAGAAACACGAGCTGAATGAAGTGGATAATAAACATGGTATCAATACCTGAATTCCGCAAGCAATATCATCACATCCGGACCCCACAAGTGTCATAATCATCCGCCATCCCGAGCTGCTAACTAACTCCACTGCAATAACTAACCTGAAGAGATCATCAGGTCCTCAGGAGACATAGCAAGATACATAAAAACATACATATCTAGCAGTTTATCATGCAATAAAGAAAATACAAAAAATAAACGGGAAAAGACCAATCAACACGAAAATATGACTATACGACTGGAAGAACCACTATGCCTAAACGAACTGCTGGAGAAGAACAAGAGAACACGATATTACGATGTCAATGGATAACCAATCGAATACTCAAACCCTTGCCCCTAGTGTCGAATCGCAGGTTTGAACAACTACTAACCCTCGCCCCTAGTATGGACTCGCAGGCTAGCATCACCCTCGTCCCTAGTGTGGACTCGCAGGTGTGAACCATATACTACTAACCCGCGTCCCTGGTGTAGACTCGCAGGCTAGCATCACCCTCGTCCCTAATGTGGACTCGCAGGTGTGAACCATATACTACTAACCCTCGTCCCTGGTGTGGACTCGCAGGCTAGCATCACCCTCGTCCCTAGTGTGGACTCGCAGGTGTGGACAGATAACTACTAACCCTTGACCCAAATGTGGACTCACAGGTTAGCTTAACTACTAACCCTCGCCCCTGATGTGGACTCGCAGGTTAGCTTCAAGAATTTCAAGGTACAGCAGTTCCATTATGACTTATTAATCCTATGACACGATGTGACTCAGTCCAAG
>JANAVB010004800.1:20572092-20594592 GCA_029216955.1 Iris pallida
ACTCGTAGGTGTGAACCATATACTACTAACCCTCATCCCTGGTGTGGACTCGCAGGCTAGCATCACCCTCGTCCCTAATGTGGACTCGTAGGTGTGAACCATATACTACTAACCCTCGTCCCTGGTGTGGACTCACAGGCTAGCATCACCCTCATCCCTAGTGTGAACTTGCAGGTGTGGACAGATAACTACTAACCCTCGCCCCTAATATGGACTCGCAGGTTAGCTTAACTACTAACCCTCGTCCCTGATGTGGACTCGCAGGTTACCTTCAAGAATTTCAAGGTACAGCAGTTCCATTATGACATTCATCCTATGACACGATACGACTCAGTCCAAGTACAAGTGATGATACGAACCAATCACGATACACGAGAAAACCAATCCAAGCTGAACTACAAAATTAACTATGAACAAGAACTATATATACGTATATCCAATACGAACTACAAAGCCAATTAGTAAACAAGGCTATATATATACTAGCAGGCATGATATACAAATCATATATAAATAATCAACTAGTAAAACTGTATAATAATATAAATATGCACGTAAATAAACTGTAAAGGGAGGCATGGTATCTTGCCTGGGGGAGCACGAAGAACCAATAATATACCGTCAACTAGTACGCCAGAAAGTCCAAAATCCACAAATGTCTCCGAAAGCTAAAACAGACATTGCCAACATTCTCAGAATAGTCAAATTAGCTAGTATTGCTTGTCCTTAAGTCCAATTCTGGACACAGAGGCAATACGGTAATTTTGGGCAAAAACGGTATCCGCCGTTGGACCCGCTTTGCACCGAAAAGCGTGCCAGAGTCAATGGTCTCTAAAGTCATCAAACTATATGTCTACAGATTTGTTTTGACGATATGAACCCAATGGTATGTCCAATTTTGGATTCCGATGGGCCGTGCACAAAATCACCCGTTGAGTGGGACCGTGGGGCCCGCAAAATGGCAGTCCAATCAACGGTCTCAGAATCAGACCAAACTTGGCATACAGGACCAGAAAAATGATGCGGTCCAGTTGGCACCAGTTTTATCTCGATCTGACGAGCGTGCACGAAGTAATTGGAAAACTTGCACAGAGGCCGATACGGTAAATTTTGACGGATACGCATCAAATTCGTCGCGCACACGCGACCAATTTGAATTCCGTCAAAGTCTACACATACACAAAGCCGTTACGCACCTTTAGATGCTTTCGGTTCGCGACCATGTCGCCCAAATTTGCGGGATGCACGTCGTATCGGACAATTTTCAAGTTTTAAAAACTATTTTTGGAAAACTTTGGGATTCGATTTCTCGACGCAAAGTCGATGATTTTCAAATCCGCAAAAAAGGTTTTGAAGGTCTATATGTTGTCTAGGACTGCCTTCAAATAGAATTTTGAAATCATGCATGGTCTGGATGATAATTAAATACAAAGTAGGCTAGTTCGACTGTTGTTAGTCCTATTTTTGGGACAAGTTTTCATCGATTTTCGGGTCGATATTCTGGCCGATCTAGCGCATCTACGCATAAAGTAATTGAAAGAATGTAAAGGCGTATATATTGGCTTCGTACCAGAGTTGGAAGATCAAGAATCGATCGAGAGGCGAGGCGGGAAACTCATCGCGAAGTCGAGCTTCCGACTGCGACCTGGTGCTGCTCACCCGTGCATATGCGCGCACGCGGCGTCCTTGGCCGCCGTCCAGCGGTCCTCGAGCGGCGCTCTGGCGTCGGAGTGACCGCCCAGGAGGCTGGAAAGGCACAGCTTGTGTTAGGGCTTTAGGTTTTGTCAATTTTCTTTCCTTCATCTCGATTTATCTTTATATAGATTCGCATATATACGGATCCGGTTCTCGGCTGTTAAGCCTTCCACGCCTGGGTCGGATTAGCAGGTTGGCTGGGATTTTCTCGGTTTGGCTTGCTTTGTATTTATGGGGGGGTCGGTTTAGCTAAAGATGAGGGGGCCCGGCCTGGCTTTTGCCTGGGCTTGGACTGGGCTCTATATTCTTTTACTCTAATATATATATATATATATATATATACATTAATAAATTAAGAACAAATATATATATGCCTATACCTCCATAAAACTCAAATAAGTCCTACTAGCATCTATTCCTAGTGTAGGGCTTATTTCTATAAATATGAATATATATATATATAATATAACATTTATTTGACAAAACCAATAATAAAATATTATTATATAATAATAACCTTGATAATAAAATAATAATAATAACAAAATTCAATAAATAAATAATGGAGTATATACCATTTTACACAGTTTAAAAAACCCAAAAATGTACAAGGTCCTATTTATATACAATTATCATTGAATATCACTAATATTGATATTTATAATATTTATTAATAAAATATATATATAACATGCATTAGATCATTAAACTGAAATACGACAAAATTATACCAACAATATATCAACATGAACATTTTTGGACGGGTCGCATGACTACATGGGCTCAGCTCAGTTCGAGTCCAGTCCAGACTGGTTTGGTACAACCGGTCTCCTAATATTTAATAACATAAATAAATACAATTTAACTATTTCTAGGAGTAAAGTCGCAACTTGGCCTGGTTTTCTTAGTTAGGACGTCACTATGGCTTGGCCTTCCTTGGCTTGGATAATATACTAGTCAAGGCACGCCACTGTACTATCCGTGTCATGGTTCCTAGTTGTCAGGTACTTCAAAACTTAACCATGTCCAAAGTCATCTACCGTAATAATTAAATAAATAATTATTTTAAAAAACAATTATAAAAAAAACACCATTTAAATCCAATAATTAAATTAAAAAATAATTTCAAACATTTTTGGAAAGGAGAGCTACATAATCGTACACTTCACGTACGATGAAGCCGTACCTTATAGAATTGATTGACTCATTGACTCATTGATTGATTGTGCTCCCTAGCCGGTCACACATTAGTTTAATATTTCAAATTATCACACTTGCATATTGATTGTCGTGATCATTGTCTTGTACTTTGATAGCCGTGTTCATTGTCTAGCATATTGATTGTCGACCATTGCCTGCAGTTTTATATTTCATTTCTGGTACCATAGTTTCGTTTCTATTTCTGGTATTCTGGATTCATCTTGTATTCTGTACTACAGATTATATTGTATATTATTCTTGTCAGGGTTGTACTTTGCTCTTTTCCTGACAGGATATATTGCAGGTGAGTGGGAGGCCACATGGAGCATGTGATTGCATTGGATATTGCAGCTTAATTTTATTTTATTTTCTGGAGATTGTATTTTGGATATTCATTATTGTATCTTTATTTTATTTGACCGAATTTGTCTTCGGCTGATTTTGTACAAACATGACTTGATGGATATTGATGATTTTCTGAAAACGTTATAAAAGCTGTGTTGGTTTACGTTACATTGTGACTTTGAGTTTTCCTTAGTATTCTACAGCTTACTTCGTCATGTCCATCGACGAAGGCTTGACGTGTCCGACTCGTATCCGATTATTCGGGAGCGGGTCATGACATATTTTTAGTGGTGGCCCATGCAGGTTATCCTAATGACACTTAGGCAATAAAATGTTATTGGGGGACCAGCGGAAGCTAAGGAAAACTCATCACAGCATAGGAACCGCGAAAAAATGGTTTATGGTTATAGTTATTGATATTTAAAATTTTGAAATTTGATTTTTTTACTTATGATTTTTAGGATAGTTTATAATTTTTCTAGGACATAGCAATCAACAGTTTATTTTCTTTTACAGGACGGTCGCCACGATGAACACTGGGACAAGCGAGCAGCCTGCACCCAGTGCGCAGGAGCAGATTCTACCGCCTCCACCTCAGCCGCTTCCTCCGACGATGACGTTCGACGGCACGCAGATGATGGCCATGTTTTAGCAATTCATGGAGGCCCAGAATCCATAGGCTGCGCAGTTTAGAGAGGCTCAGAGTCAGCAGGCCGCACAGTTCAGAGTGACCGTCGTCGACGTACTCAGGACCAGAGAGCCAGCTCCACCAGCTCCGCCAGCACCGTCGGCACCAGCAGCGCCGAGGCCAGGGACTGCCAAGGACTATCAGTACCTCCGTCCGATGGATTTTTAGGGCAATGAGGGGATAGTCTATGCAGACGAGTGGCTGGCAAATGCTGAGCGATCATTGAAGATGGCAAGGATCCCGGATGATTTGAAGGTCAAAGTTGCGAGCATATGACTTTTCGACATTGCTAGGGCTTGGTACCAGGAAGAGCCCCAGTTAGCGGAGCTCGAGGTTTCCTGGAATGATTTCAAACTGCTGTTCCAGGAGAAGTTCTTCCCGGATGTGGAACGGGACGAGCTTCGGATGCAGTTTGAGGCATTACAGCAGGAGAGTATGACAGTGGCCCAGTATATATCGGAGTTCATCCGACTTAGCAGGTTCGCAGAGAACCTAGTCAGCACGCCGAATGAGAGGGCTTGGAAGTTCAAGAAGGGCCTCACCAGGGAGCTGCGACATGCAGTAGCTTTTAGTCAGGCCACTACCTATGCGAGCATCCTTAAAGTCGCTCAGGGAGTGGAGAAGGAAATGGACCCGAAGCTTAAGCGGGACCGAGACATTGGCGCCAGCAGTTCACAGGGTCCACCGAAGCGGACCGACACTCAGCAGAGGCCACTTCAGCATCAGCTTCATGTTCGAGCACCGACATCACCGAGGCAGCAGAGAAAGATTCAGACTCCAGTATATTTTTCTTGCGCATACTGCAAGAGACCGGGACACCATGGCGAGGAATGTCGCAAGAAGTTAGGGCAGTACTTGGTTTGTGGATCTGCCACTCACCAAGTGAGAGATTGCCCTGCAGCTTTCACTCGTCAGGAGCCAGCACCAGAGCAGCAGCAGGAGGACCCAGTTTTTGAGTATCAGTAGTAGCTGCAGGAGCGCAGTCGGATGGACAGTTACTTTCTTACTTGCTTGTAGTAGCTAAATTTTTGTATTGCCTATTTTGAGGCTTGTCTCTGAGTTTTTCTTGCATTTATGGTCTTTTCTATTTGTTTAGTGACTACTTGTTAGTCCTTGTTATTTTACTCCATAAATAAATCATTTAGTATTTTTGTTGTCTTTAATAAATTTTGTTTGATTTTATACACTGCAAAATCCTTAAAATTTTGAGGACAAAATTTTTGTAAGGGAGGTAGATTTGTAACTCCCTAAACCCATTTTGTGTATTTTCGATCATTTCCTGAATTTTATGTTTTTGAAAATATTGGAGCTTTATAAGAAAAATATTGATTTGGATAAATGTTCAGAAAAACTATATTTTGTTTAATTAAATTTCAATTAATATTGTTTTGTTTTAAAAATTGATTATAAATATCTTTCAGTAATTAAGAACTAAAGTGACTTTCGTAAGTTGGTTGTTAATGATGTTAAAAAGTTTTAATTGTCTATTAACTAGTAAATGATCATTACTAGTATTATAATTTACTCATTTTAGTTGGCAATTGATTAAATTCATATTTTGATAATACTATTCCAGCCTACTAATAGGTAGAGAATTCTAAATATACAAGATTTAGGCACAACAGTTTTTATTAAGTTATTGCTAATTGGTTGGTGATTATTAAATTATTTCGTAATTAGGAAAAATCTGTTTTGAAATCTGTTTTGAATTTTTGTTTTGAAACTGTGAAAGCTTTAATATTTGAAAATTTGTTATTATTTTGAATTTTGAAAATCAGTTACTAACTATTTACTAGAAACCCCAGATTTGCTTTTATTTACAAAAACTGCTACTGTCCCAAATTGGGGAACACCCCTAGATCTACTTCAAATTACTATTGTGCCACTACATATTTTATTATAAATACTGTACATACATAATATTTTATTATTATTCTGACACACTCAACAGTCAGTACACAAATTTTAACACAATTTGTGACAGTACTCTCTCCTCTCTGTCCTCTTACTGCTCGAGGAGCCGAGAACTACCGTCGAGAGCCACCGGACATCGCCAGAGCTCGGTGCCTCCACCGATCGTCAGCAATTCCGTCACAGCCTGTCATAGCTACTTTTAAATAATTAATGTATTAATATTTTATTATATTTTCTCTAATTAAATGTTTTGCTTTAAATTTTTTTTTAAAACAACAATTGATGTAATAGTAATAATATTTTCATTTCCTTTTTTTTGTGATTTTCATTTATAAACCCTAAGAAAAAAAAAGAATATAATAGGGAAAGAGAGAGGGGCAGCCCCATCCACCCGCACCCTCTCTTCCTCTCTCGAAACTTCTCTCTCTCTCGATCTCTCTCCCTCTCGGTCATCTCTCTCTCTCGAACTCTCTTCCTCTCTATATATATCTTCCTCTCTCTCATCTCCCTATCTCTCTCTCTCTCCTTCACTCTTTCCTTCTCTTCCCTCCTCCATCTAACTCCCGCTATTGCTCCTGCGTTCTGCTGCTATTGCTGCTACTGCGCTCTGCCGTTGCTGTACTGCTGCCGCGCGCCGCCGCCGGCGCAGCCCACCACCGCCGGCCATCCGTGCGCCCGTCGCCAGCCACGCGCCCCCACCACCACCATCTCCAGTACTTCCTTCTTCTCCTCCTCTTCCACAACCCAAAAACCCTAGGTAATTTTCATTATTTTCTTCCTTTCCTTTCAATTTCGAAAATTAGGTCAAGGAATTGGGTTATATAAATATATGAATGCATATATATTTGACACAAATTTTGATTTGGGTTTTATGCTAGGAATTTGGGAAGACAAAACCTAGGTTATCATCCTTCCAAGGCAAGTCCTCCTTTCTCTTCCATCTTTCTCTTGAAAATTTTTCAATTTGATTTCTAAATTATTTTGAATAAATATGGGTTAATTTACATTTTGAAAATTATATATATATATTGACACAGCACACATATACATATCCACAAATTGACACAAAATCAATATAAAAGTAGCCTTCATATTTCTTACCATGGCTGTGTAGAAATCGTATTGGTTTGATATCTAGGAATGGAAAAAAAAAGGAATGACAAGTTAATATACTATTTCAAATCTGTCCATATTATAAGAATATTCAATTATCATGTTTTAGTATAACTAGCCAGTTAAATTAGATGTTTGTAGGCATCTATAAGTTGCATAACTTTATCTCTATAAATTTCAATATTTAACCTTCACTCGCATCTTCAGGAAGTCAAATCTATATGTGATACGTATGTATATATATACAAATTGTATGTGTGAAATACAATTCTAGGAATTATATATACATAAATTGTATGAATATGTAAGTTGGACACAATACATAGACACGGAATGGAAGGACACTTTGACTTATATCGTAAGTGATATTGTGTGTGGATTCAACCCTAGAACTGTGTGTGTGTGTGTGTGTCTATATATATATATATATATATATATATATATATATATATATATATATATATATATATATATACCTTGACACATTTTATTGACACAACTCATGTACCTATATTCAAATGGACACTCAAAGTTTGACATAACTTAGGAACTCAAAACTTTACACTTAAAATGTGCATATATGAACTTTATACCTCTTTGTATAATACTAAGATAGTTATCTTTCAATTATCTTAAATCTGTCCATAATGTGATATATCCCTATTTAATATAATTGGACTTCATTATATAGTCAAAAATAAAATTTTAAGTTTCTACCGGATGAGGTAACCATACAATTACAAAAATTTCAATTTTTAAATTCTTATGCTGTAACACCCAGTTTTCCAGATGAGGATAATTTTGAAATTTTGTAATTATAATTATTATTTATTGATTATTATTTCATATTATGATTTTTGGTGATTTTTAATCATTTTTAAACTATTTAAAATTATGACTTGTGATTTTGACATTTTACTATTGTTTGGTTTTAATTTTGAGGAATTTGTCACCCCCAGTTTTCAGGAACATGGATATTTTTGTTATTTTGTATTTTTGAAATATTTTTGAAATGTATTTTATTATTTATGATATTTTTTTGGGATTATTTGAGTCGGGTTCGAATTTCAGCTCAATCCGACTTGAAACGGGGACCCGGAGGTAGTGTTGACTTTAGTGGACCCACACATTAGTTAGCCATGGTCCACATGATAGAAATATTTTAGTTAGAGGTTAGACTAATTATTATGGATAAGGTTAGTGTGATTAGAGACTTTAGAATGACTAATTTAGCCCCAACCAATTAGCCCTTTCCTAATACTAATAGAATAGGTTAGTGGGGGCATTTTGGACCTTACCATAATAGACAAATAGCCCCATATGGCCAGCCACTTTGGGAGAGGATAGGCTCAAGTTCATTTCATTATTCTCATCCACTCTCTCTCTCTCTCTTGTTCTTCTCCAAATTTCTAGAGAGCAATCCCTAGCAATTTCTCCACCAAATCCTTCCATTTCGCCACCAAATCTTCTTCTTTCCTTCTCCATTCTAACCAAGGAGGAAGCTACCCAAGTTTGGGAGGATTCGGAGCTCGTTCGTGTCCTTTTGGAATCTCTACGTGTCGGTGTCACTCCGGAAAGGCTTTTCTTCAATTCGATCTACCGGGAGGTATAAATCCCTTCTCCTTTTCATTTCCTCATGCATATAGGAATATTTTGAACCTATAGGAATGATCTCCATGGTTGTATCTCCATTTGTGCCCATTTCGTGTCCATTTGGAGGTCACAGGAGTGTCATTTGTGTTGTGGGTGTGTCCATATGGGAAAATCCCAAATTTGGACACACTATGTGTTGTTGTTATGTATGAATGAATTATTACATATTTAATCTCATATTTTTGTATTGGAGATGTGTTCTATAGTATCTTATATATATATATATATATATATATATATATATATATATATATATATATTAGTGTAGAGAGTGAGTTCTTGATATATTATGTTATATACTTGTGTTTTTTTTGTCTCAAACTACCTAAATTCGTTATAATATTTATCCATATTTTTAGTAGCAATGGCAACTTAGAAATGTCATAACTTTTAGCTTAAAACTCCGATTTATCTCTGGTTTTTTTTAAAAAAACGTATCGAAGTCAGCTTTCCAAATATATATTTTAATAAGCCAAATTCTTTCTGTAACATTCTGTAGAATTATTTGAGTGTCAGTTGTACGAAAGACGAACGTGTTTCGATATTTGCACGATTTCGGAAGCTTCCGGACACGAAAATACGATCCGTTTAAAGTTTCGGAAAGCTAACACGAAGAGCTACAACATACTTTAATCCTAGAATTTAATGAATGCCCAATTGGTACAGTATTGGTTTTAAGTAGAAGAGTGGCTATACGATATATGCATTTTGTGTAACCTATGAGCCTATATAGTATGGATATTAAATGAATATAGAGTATGTAATGCATGATATGTTAGATGAATAAAATGATATATATATATGATATATATTCTCTTTACATTAATGTATATATATGGTTGAATGCGAGCATGTAGGAATGCTATTAATATAATGCATATAAGCAATGCATGAATGAAAGAATGATATACAATGTATGCATGAAAGTATATAATAAATGCTAGATATGAATACAAGATATATATGTAATGATAGATATGAATGCATAATGTATAAATATTGTAATACAATATATAATGATAACATGTATGGTAATGTAGAGTATATGATGCAAGCATGAATGAATGGAGGAAATACATGTATATAGGTAATATAGAATGTAATATATGAAAGGAATGAATGATAATATATAACATGATATGTAGGTAATACAAGGTATGAAATATATGATGTGTGTATGTTTGTATGTCTCTATGTTAATATATGAAATGATATGAATATATAATGTATGCATATGTATAAAACATGTGGGTAATGCATAGATGCATGAATGAAATGAATGTTTGCAATATGTTAATATAAATACAAGTATCTAATATGCATGAATGTAAGTATAATATAATACAAGTATACATGTAGGTATCATGTAAATGTAATATACATGATATGTATGTATGCATGTATACAAAGTAAGTATGTATGTATGTATTTCTATAAACTGAGTTAACCTATAACCTTTTACACACATGCATTCATACACCCTTTGACATCATGTATCCCATGTCACATACACCTACCTATCACTAAATTTTAGAACATTAACACATATCCTTTCATACACATGCCAAACACACACATACTTACTTACTCTTTTACCTCTCTTTATATATATATATATATATATATATATATATATATATATATATATATATATATATATATATGTATGTGCCTATATATATAGCTTTCCTATATATATCTATGTATATGAATATGTGAATGTGAATAATATATATACATTATATGACTAAGTTTGTGTGCCTTGTTAGCTTATGGTTTAGTTTTGTGCTTGGTTTAGCAAGTGACTTAGGCTATGAGTTAGTAGCTATCTTGGATACTTGATTTGCATATACTTAGTTTGTTTAGACATAGAATAACTTGTTTGACCTAATTTAGACTTGTTAGACCTAATTTGACCATAGTTGACCTAGGTTTGACTTTCAGGGTTGACCAAGTTAACCAAGAGTTGACTTTGGTCTAGATTGACCTAGAATCATGTAGAATACATAGTAGAACTTCATATTGTCATTTGGACTTGTTGTGACTTGTGCTGTTCTGATTAGGAGCCAGACACCTCTCATCGGACAGTATATTTACTTTGGACATTCAGACATCAGGCGAGTACATTCTCTGATAGTTCTCTCATTTATTTGTCAATTATTGTACTTCAGTTCTAGTTAGTTGTATGTGATTCTCTGTTGCAACACGTATGGATATTCTGGATTTATGTATACGACACACATTTATTTTCTGGTCTCTATTACTGGTATCATCATTCCTGGCTTCTATTACTGGAATCACCTACTGGAATCATTTACTGGAATCATTTACTGGTATCATTATATTTTGGCTGGACTCATCTTGAATCATTGTGTCAGAATTCTGGATTCACTTGTTGGGAGGGAAAATACTAGAGTAAGACATGTAGACATACCCCAATCTGGAATCTCCCAACTGGAATCTACTGGAATGATAGCCATCTCACACCCGGCCAGGTGTGTGATGTGCCGTATTACCTACAGCCGTTTACATGTCAAACTTGGTATTTTAAAACACACTGCTAGAGTATAGGCTAGACTCACCCTGGAATCTTTGATCACTGACTGAATCATCTCATACCGGACTCATCTTGTACTGGAATCACCTGGTATCAGATTCATGTTGTCTGGATTTACGTTGGTCTTATACTTGTTTACATTTACTGTCTGGACTTATATCATGTTGCCCTGGTTCAGCTAGTTCTATTTTTTATAGTCTTTATTGCTATGATTCTTCTCTTGTTTAGTTATTTACTTTCCTTGTACTTTATCTGTCTTTCTTACCATCACCTGAACATAAACTGCCATGTTCATCAATACAACTGTCTATAACTACTTTATAGTTCTCTGTCATTTACTTGGGTTTTCTAGATGAGATTGTGCTCGTTCCTATCCTGACTGGACCTGTTGATAAATTTTTACAGATAGCCTGGAGGTTACCTGCTAGCCTAGAGGAGACACAGTAGAGGTTGTATAGATAGCTAGGATTTTGCTCATAGTTTATTTCCAGTTGTCTTGAGTTGTATTTATGGATTACTGTATTTGAGCTTTGAGATGTATTTCTGGGTTTGTGTATCTTAGACACTTAGACTTCTATCTGCTGTATCTTTTTTGGATTTCATGTTTTATCTATCTTTATCATGCTCTACCTTAAATGTGATTGAGACTGTATCTTCTATGTCACCTCCATTCGGAGAGTATATACTGTACAGGTACCTTTATTTTGTTACATGTTTGACCTAGGACATCGTTCTACTGCCGACACTGCGGTGTAGGCTGGACGTACCCACGTCTCGTGCCCTTACTCTAGGGTGCGGGTCATGACACGTTTTTAGTGGTGGCCTATGCAAGTCAAGTTTATGTAGTGGTATTCGAACTAGAGTATCACTACAGCCTGCAGTAGGATTAGGATATTTTTGGAGGTACTCAATCACATTAGGAAAAACTCTTAATCCGATTCCTTTTGTCTAAAATTGTTGCTTATTGACTTCTCTTGAATATAAACTATTCTCCTTTGAATTTTTGCTTCATTCTCAAAAATTGCTTCTTATTTTGATCTGTCTTCATGATGGTTATGAAGACACGATCTCATCGCTTTGGTTCGGAGGATACTATCGAGAGGCTGGCCACCTCTCGTCCTATTCATCAGGGCCTCGAGACCGCAGCTTCTGTTGTGCCGACTCAGGTTGGCATTTCTGCTACATTGGAGGTGCACCTCCGTCTGTACAGAGACTTTTTCCTTTATTTCCGGTTTCTCTCAGCAGCAGTGATTCATGCAGCATCAGCAGCAAAGCTTTGTGCAGTATCAGCATCAGTCTGGAGGAAACCAGCAGGGCGATCTATCGTCAGGACAGTCGAGGATGCACAGACCGTTGGAGATCTTGTTGCAAGTTCCGTTCCTCTCAATTCCATTCCCGCAATTGTCTTTTATAATTACCTTGAAATCCGATTCCATCTGTTCCTTGTTGATTGATTAATTTTGTCATGTTACTCTTTTGTTGTGTTTGTTTTTCTTCTGAGAAAATCATATGGGCTAGGTCGCCTAAATCATAAGATCTATAATCTTCGATAGTCGTGTTAGTTTGCATAGTGAGGACATGTAGTCAGATTTTGGATGTATTCTCGGGTATAGAAATTTAAGGTTTTTGCCGTCGCATGCGGCAGTGCGAAAATTTTAAATACCATGAAACTAGAGGTACGTACCTTAGTCAAGGACTCTGTGATTATCGTAGCCTTGCTCACTAGCATGATGAAGACTCTGGACAGCATAATTTTGGACAGACGCATATGATTAACAGATTGTATCTTGAGAAGGTTTAAACATCATACCCTTTTGATTGTTATAAATGACTTAGGAGTAGGGATATTTAGTTTTGTAGAGCTTATTCATAGGTAGTTCCTTCATAGTATAATGGTATGATGACTTGTAGAGTGTATGTACCCTAGAGGTGATAGTTAGCATTGGTGTTAGAATAGTAACCCATTGCAGATAATTCTCCTGTTATCTATACAACCAACCAGTTACACATAGGATGTTAGTATGCCTTACAGCCTTGATGATTATTACTACTTTCCCTTACCTTTTCCAGTAAGGCACCCATGACTAGAGCCTGTCTTTGAGTATAGTTGTAGTTTCACCTAAGACCGAGAGGTCTATTTGCATAGATAGATTGTAGATGATATTGGCATATGGGATATAGGTTAGTTGGTATCTATAGGCCATTGTTGTATAAGGGGTTATAAAACATGTTGTTTAGCCTATACTTGGTTCAGTTTTCCATTTTAGTTAAGTTCTCTTCGTGTTGAGTTCCTTTGTGTTGATCACCTTTGTAGGCAGTGTGCAGACTCTTCACTAGATACCATGTCCCCTTAATTCAGACCATTCATCCTTAGCCTAGTTCTAAGCATTGTTTCAGACCCTTATAAGTTTAGTCTGCCTTAACCCTTGGTTGATCAGTCATGTCTATAAATATAGATGATATACTTAGGATATATGTGATGGGTTGTTGTTCTTGAGCATATATATATATATATATATATATATATATATATATATATATATATATATATATATATATATATATATATATATATATATTTTCTTTTTCTTTTTTTTATAAAATTTTAAACCAAAGTCGGTGAACGACTCCACCCGACCTTGGCCCGGAGGTCGTGGCCACCGCCACCCAGCCACCTCCGTGGGAGGGAGGGCTCGAACCCGGCCCTCACCTCCGGTGCACGGTGGTGTTACCAGTACACCATGACTCGATGTGCATATATATATATATATATATATATATATATATATATATATATATATATATATATATATGGTATTTGGAATTCATGTGCATAGCTTGTAGGTATTTAGTTATAGGTGACTTGATAGGATTGGAAAGTTAAGAGCTAGTCTATTATAGAGTTTCTCTTTTGCTAAATTCTAGTTGCCAACACCTAGATAGCTAGCATAGGTAAAACCCTAAGAAGTTGACCAGTTGATGACCAAGTACTTGGATGTTGAGAAATTGACTAGTGATTGACCCTTGACTATGTTTGACATAGAGGGGGTGCGATCATCTTAATTTCGAGGACGAAATTTTTATAAGGTGGGTAGGATTGTAACACCCAGTTTTCCAGATGAGGGTAATTTTGAAATTTTGTAATTATAATTATTATTTATTGATTATTATTTCATATTATAATTTTTAGTGATTTTTAATCATTTTTAAACTATTTAAAATTATGACTTGTGATTTTGACATTTTACTATTGTTTGGTTTTAATTTTGAGGAATTTGTCACCCCCAGTTCAGAAACATGGGTATTTTTGTCATTTTGTATTTTTGAAATATTTTTTGAAATGTATTTTATTATTTATGATATTGTTTTGGGATTATTTGAGTCGGGTTCGAATTTCAGCTCAATCCGACTTGAAACGGGGACCCGGGGGTAGTGTTGACTTTAGTGGACCCACACATTAGTTAGCCATGGCCCACATGATAGAAATATTTTAGTTAGAGGTTAGACTAATTATTATGGATAAGGTTAGTATGATTAGAGACTTTAGAATGACTAATTTAGCCCCAACCAATTAGCCCTTTCCTAATACTAATAGAATAGGTTAGTGGGGGCATTTTGGACCTTACCATAATAGGACAAATAGCCCCATATGGCCAGCCACTTTGGGAGAGGATAGGCTCAAGTTCATTTCATTATTCTCATCCACTCTCTCTCTCTTGTTCTTCCCCAAATTTCTAGAGAGCAATCCCTAGCAATTTCTCCACCAAATTCTTCCATTTCGCCACCAAATCTTCTTCTTTCCTTCTCCATTCTAACCAAGGAGGAAGCTACCCAAGTTTGGGAGGATTTAGAGCTCGTTCGTGTCCTTTTGGAATCTCTACGTGTCGGTGTCGCTCCGGGAAGGCTTTTCTTCGATTCGATCTACCGGGAGGTATAAATCCCTTCTCCTTTTCATTTTCTCATGCATATAGGAATATTTTGAACCCATAGGAATGACCCCCATGGTTGTATCTCCATTTGTGTCCATTTTGTGTCCATTTGGAGGTCACAGGAGTGTCGTTTGTGTTGTGGGTGTGTCCATGTGGGAAAATCCCAAATTTGGACACACTATGTGTTGTTGTTATGTATGAATGAATTATTACATATTTAATCTCATATTTTTGTATTGGAGATGTGTTCTATAGTGTCTCATATATATATATATTAGTGTAGAGAGTGAGTTCTTGATATATTATGTTATATACTTGTGTTTTTTTGTCTCAAACTACCTAAATTCGTCATAATATTTATCCATATTTTTAGTAGCAATGGCAACTTAGAAATGTCATAACTTTTAGCTTAATACTCTGATTTATCTCCCATTTTTTTTAAAAAAAACCGTATCGAAGTTAGCTTTCCAAATATATATTTTAATAAGCCAAATTCTTTCTGTAACATTCTGTAGAATTATTTGAGTGTTAGTTGTACGAAAGACGAATGTGTTTCGGTATTTTCGCAATTTCGGGAGCTTTCGGACACGTAAATGCGATCCGTTTAAAGTTTCGGAAAGCTAACACGAAGAGCTACAACATAATTTAATCCTAGAATTTAATGAATGTCCAATTGGTACAGTATTGATTTTAAGTAGAAGAGTGACTATACAATATATGCATTTTATGTAACCTATGAGCCTATGTAGTATGGATATTAAATGAATATAGAGTATGTAATGCATGATATGTTAGATAAATAAAATGATATATATGATATATATTCTCTTTACATTAATGTATATATATGGTTGAATGCAAGCATGTAGGAATGCTATTAATATAATGCATATAAGCAATGCATGAATGAAAGAATGATATACAATGTATGCATGAAAGTATATAATAAATGCTAGATATGAATGCAAGATATATATGTAATGATAGATATGAATGCATAATGTATAAATATTGTAATGCAATATATAATGATAACATGTATGGTAATGTAGAGTATATGATGCAAGCATGAATGAATGGAGGAAATACATGTATATAGGTAATATAGAATGTAATATATGAAAGGAATGAATGATAATATATAACATGATATATAGGTAATGCAAGGTATGAAATATATGATGTGTGTATGTTTGTATGTCTCTATGTTAATGTATGAAATGATATGAATATACAATGTATTCATATGTATAAAACATGTAGGTAATGCATAGATGCATGAATGAAATGAATGTTTGCAATATGTTAATATAAATACAAGTATCTAATATGCATGAATGTAAGTATAATATAATACAAGTATACATGTAGGTATCATGTAAATGTAATATACATGATATGTATGTATGCATGTATACAAGGTAAGTATGTATGTATGTATTTCTATAAACTGAGTTAACCTATAACCTTTTACACACATGCATTCATACACCATTTGACATCATGTATCCCATGTCACATACACCTACCTATCACTAAATTTTAGAACATTAACACATATCCTTTCACACACATGCCAACACACATGCCAAACACACATACTCACTTACTCTTTTACCTCTCTTTCTATATATATATATATATATGTATGTGCCTATATATATAGCTTTCCTATATATATCTATGTATATGAATATGTGAATATGAATAATATATATACATTATATAACTAAGTTTGTGTGCCTTGTTAGCTTATGGTTTAGTTTTGTGCTTGGTTTAGCAAGTGACTTAGGCTATGAGTTAGTTGCTATCTTGGATACTTGATTTGCATATACTTAGTTTGTTTAGACCTAGAATAACTTGTTTGACCTAATTTAGACTTGTTAGACCTAGTTTGACCTATAGTTGACCTAGGTTTGACTTTCAGGGTTGACCAAGTTGACCAAGTTAACTTTGGTCTAGATTGACCTAGAATCATGTAGAATGCATAGTAGAACTTCATATTGTCATTTTGGACTTGTTGTGACTTGTGCTGTTCTGATTAGGAGCCAGACACCTCTCATCGGACAGTATATTTACTTTGGACATTCAGACATCAGGCGAGTACATTCTCTGATAGTTCTCTCATTTATTTGTCAATTACTGTACTTCAGTTCTAGTTAGTTGTATGTGATTCTCTGTTACAACACGTATGGATATTCTGGATTCATGTATACGACACACATTTATTTTCTGGCCTCTATTACTGGTATCATCATTCCTGGCTTCTATTACTGGAATCACCTACTGGAATCATTTACTGGAATTATTTACTGGTATCATTATATTTTGGGTGGACTCATCTTGAATCATTGTGTCGGAATTCTGGATTCACTTGCTGGAAGGGAAATACTAGAGTAAGACATGTAGACATACCCCAATCTGGAATCTTCCAACTGGAATCTACTGGAATGATAGCCATCTCACACCTGGCCAGGTGTGTGATGTGCCGTATTACCTACAGCCGTTTACATGTCAAATTCGGTATTTTAAAACACACTGCTAGAGTATAGGCTGGACTCATCCTGGAATCTTTGATCACTGACTGAATCATCTCATACCGGACTCATCTTGTACTGGAATCACCTGGTATCAGATTCATGTTGTCTGGATTTACGTTGGTCTTACACTTGTTTACATTTATTGTCTGGACTTATATCATGTTACCCTGGTTCAGCTAGTTCTATTTTTTATAGTCTTCATTGCTATGATTCTTCTCTCGTTTAGTTATTTACTTTCCTTGCACTTTATATGTCTTTTTTACCATCACCTGAACATAAACTGCCATGTTCATCAATACAACTGTCTATAACTGTTTTATAGTTCTTTATCATTTATTTGGGTTTTCTAGATGAGATTGTGCTTGTTCCTGTCCTGACTGGACCTGTTGATAAATTTTACAGATAGCCTGGAGGTTACCTGCTAGCCTAGAGGAGACACAGTAGAGGTTGTATAGATAGCTAGGGTTTTTCTCATAGTTTATTTCTAGTTGTCTTGAGTTGTATTTGTGGATTACTGTATTTGAGCTTTGAGATGTATTTTTGGGTTTGTGTATCTTAGACACTTAGACTTCTATCTGCTGTATCTTTTTTGGATTTCATGTTTTATCTATCTTTATCATGCTCTACCTTAAATGTGATTGAGACTGTATCTGCTATGTCACCTCCATTCGGAGAGTATATACTGTACAGGTACCTTTATTTTGTTAGATGTTTGACCTAGGACAGCGTTCTACCGCCGACACTGCGGCATAGGCTGGACGTACCCACGTCTCGTGCCCTTACTCTAGGGTACGGGTCATGACATATGCATACCCAAAGAGCTAAATATTAGAAATTTTAGCAATTAAGGATTTAGTTGAAATTTGATTATTTGGTATAATACCAATTCTGTCCACTTTGTAAAAATATGTCATTTTGACCTTTATTGACATGATGGATCAGTTAAATTGAGTATTTACAAGTTCTTATATATAAAAGTAACTTTACATATATCATATTCCATTTTCTAAACTCTTTTTGTATACTAAGCCAATATTACTAGGAGTTTAATATTATTTTGCAAGCCATGTTCCATGGAAGCAGAATTTGATATCATGTATGCTACTAATGACACTATTTTGGATTTGTAAAATATTTAGCAAAACTGCAATAAGCAGGGGTTATGCTTACTCGTTTGAAATTGCTTGCCAAGGTAAGAAACTTCAAATTGCACTCTATATAATGTTGTGTGAGTTTCCGGTGTTGAGGGTTGCTCCACCGAAGGGGTCGACGAACCCGATATATTATCTGCGTGGTTCCGGTGTTGACACTTGCTCCACCGAAGGGGTCGGCGAACCCGGATTCATATTTTTATGTATATATTGTCTCTTGTGAATTTTCGGAGTCACCCTATACAAAGGAGACTCTGCCGAAATTTTTGAAAATTTCAAGAGAGTTAAAATTCTGACTTTCGAAAAATAACGAATTAGCACTTAAGACAAAAAATCATTAAGGAAGCATTGGGCGGGGGAGAACAACCTGGATATTCCTAAATAGTCCTATAGCATAATAAAATTAAAAAGCTGATCAGTAAATATTCTACTCATTCGTAAGGCCATGCGACTGGAGTTTGTGAGGCTTAGTTCACGTATTTTTGTTTGCTCAAGGGAGGCAAACTAAGCCCAAGGGAGGCTCTTGATTTCGTGCTTCAGATTATTAACTCATGATTTCGTGCTTCAGATTATTACATCTATTACGACAGTAATATCGAATAGATGATTGTTAACCCAAGGGAGGCTCTAGGCCGGATACTAAGCACCGTGCCGCCGAATTCACAGCCTGATCCCGGGCGGGATTGTTGATAGAAAATCATTTAGATGAATATTCAGGGGTTGTTCTCCAATACTACATTGCATGTTAGGTTCATTTCCTTTTAATATTATTACCTGCCATCACGCCTATCTGGATAAGAGGAACAGGACACTCACACATTAATAAAATGCTTCATTAAATATGACTACTTTATAAAAAAAAATATTTGTCTCATTTTTATTTCATATTTCTTTTGTTTTTCACCGTTCTTGGCCGAGGGCTTACTTGTCGTTTCTAAATGACCAAGTATTGTTCACTAGGTTTTGTAGCAGTGTACCAAGTGAAGCCGTTATCAGGTACTGAAGGACAACTGGAGATCAAGGACAGTGTTGATACCATTGAAGACGTTCAAGTTAGAACAAGAATTCTTTTTTTCCTACTTGTTTAAGGTATAATTGTATTGTTTATAGTTGGGTTCAAAATTGTACTGGGTAGAGATAGTGATGTTCATATTCAATTAGTTAGAATATCTTAGTTTTAGATTTTGCTGACTTGAATTTATGTAAGTTATGACATGCTTTTTCCTATGCACGAACCTTACGGGCGACAATCGCGAATTCGACGCGTAGCCTGGGGATGTATTTATGACGTCACCGTTTGAATCTGGGAAGCGGGGCATGACACAGCCGAAGTCGACTCGTTATTTCTACCAAAGTCGAAGCCGATCGCCGGAGTCCCCTCGTCACGATGACCACCACCGTGTTCGACCAACTACGAGATCGCCACTGTTGCATCTGGACCCGAGCTGCTTCCATCGGAGTTGGTTGATCGAACCTCCGTGCGTCCACCACTCGACCAGATATCGAAGTTCACCGGAGATCGATGTACCCGACTTGACTCACCGCAGATCGGCCGAGGCGACCGGAGCGCCATCACAAGTAGCCGTCGTAACTTGACAGATCCGCCAGACCGAGGAGCAGCCCCAGCCAACCTCCGCCGTCATCGTCGCCGAGCCAGCGCCGACCGTTGGATCTCCACTGCAGTACGCCGGATCTAGCCGTAGATTGACGTCCTCGTCAGGTCGGTGAGCAACCCCTCATCGATCCCCTCGGCTCCCTTTTCTTCTTGCTTGTAGGGTTGTTTTTAGGGTTTGTACTTGGGATTAGGGTTATGGCTAGAGAAAGAAGACGAAATGGAAAGCAAATAGGTTTTTGTTGTTGTCGACTGAGAACTGTGTGTTAGAAGGAAGCTTGGGCGGTTTTGTAATGAAGTTGGGCTATGTGTTAGAAGAAGCTGGAGAAGGAGAAAGGGGGTTTCGTTCGGCAGTGGGAATTAATTATGAGTGAGAGAGAGAATGAATGAATGGGAAGTGGGTTGTGTCCGTTTATGCATAGAAGTGTTAATTAACTATGAGAGAGAGAGAGTTGCATTTGAATATAGCTGAAGTGAGTTCAGCACTCATGTGGTCTTTGAAATTTTGAATAAAGCATTTAATGGGGAAGATGATGATAATGGGACCTCTCTTGTTAGTTGGAAGAAAATAATATGTAGAATAGAAGAGATGGGTTCTCGGTTTTGTTGAAGAAGTGAAGATATTTAATGGGCTGTGTAAATTTCATAATTGTTTTTCTTTCAATTATGACAGCTTTGACTCTTGGGGAGGGAGAATAAGAATGGTTTTGATGAGCTGGGCCACTCCACGTGGCTGTCTTCTCGGGAGGGATTTTTTTTTACAGAGGAGTAGTTTTAGCAGTGAGGATTGGATTATGGGTTATTGTTGAGCTGGGCCAATTTGGGCTCAGCTATAGGGATTTATTTAGTTAAATTAAATCAGAGAGTATGGTATGGTTTGGGCTTGGTTGAGTGTAGTTGGGCTTGTTGTTATGTTGTTAATATCATTATTATGGTTGTTAAAATGCTGGTATCATTAGGATTGTTAAATTAACATTATTATTATTCTTAGTAAATACTTTCATAGCAAAGAAATTAATATAGAATTGCCAAATCTAAAATCTATGTGTGTATATATTTTGCTCTGGCTAATATTTACCTAATAGGTAATTATATCCTATTTTACTAAACTGCTTATTATCTATTATGGATATTCTAAAATGTTATTTCTACTTTAGTAATTAGTGATATATGTATTTACTCTTGCTAAAAATAGTTTAAAGTATTCTTCCTATATTAATGAATAAATAATTATCAAAGCTAATATACATATCTTTCTAAACAAATGATTTTCCTACTAAATATAATTAATGATATTTTCAAGCTATATCAATAAGTATTTCCTATAAAGTTAATAAAACATTTTCTTAGTTTATTGATTAAAGATTTGGTAAGTTAATCATATCTAGCTAATTATTATTAATTCAAACCCTAATCAAAATTGTACAAAAATATTACCAGGTGATTTACAACCATGCAGTACTACTCTCGTGCAACCAAACTGAGGCAAGTACACTGACTCGACTTGTACTCTATATTTCCGTCTTACCTTTATGTGCTATATTCTCATATCGAATACGAGTTACACACGATTGCCTTGTACATTGTTCATTGCTTGTGAGTCATTGTTATTGTGGGGATTGGGGAAAATATTAGCTTTTGTGTGACCACACCCAACATAGGTATTGTGGATAGCCTAATCGTACACTTCACGTACGATAAAGTCGTACCTTGTAGAATTGATTGACTCATTGACTCATTGATTGATTGTGCTCCCTAGTCGGTCATACATTAGTTTAATATTTTAAATTGTCACACTTGCATTTTGATTGTCGTGATCATTGTCTTGTACTTTGATAGCAGTGTTCATTATCTAGCATATTGATTGTCGTCCATTGCCTGCAGTTTTATATTTAATTTTTGGTACCATAGTTTCACTTCTATTTCTGGTATTCTGGTTTTATCTTGTATTCTGTACTATATATTACATTGTATATTGTTCTTGTCAGGCTTGTACTTTGTTCTTTTCCTGACAGGATACATTGCAGGTGAGTAAGAGGCCACATAGAGCATGTGATTGCATTGGATATTGCAGCTTCATTTTATTTTATTTTCTGGAGATTG